>LPNX010467319.1:171013-253277 GCA_001517045.1 Pseudotsuga menziesii | reverse complement strand
AAAATTGCAATAACTAAGACGAGATAAAGTCTTATCGTACAAATATCCCATAGAGCAACCTGTTCACAACTATCACTAATGGGAGAAACCGCTACTCAAGTAAGAACGAGCCTACTGCTGTTAATAGCAAGCCATGTATCTACATAAAGATGCCATTAACTTTCCATAAGCATAAGTTTCATTTTCATTTTCATAATATTAAACATATGATTAAAGTATTATTAATTATTATTAATTTAGTGGTCGAACTTGCCATATGCATAAATTTCATATTTTTTTCCAATTTAAAATAATTAAATTTATTTTAATATTAAATTATAAATTTATAATAAAATATAAATAAACTATTCTTACAGCAATGAAATTAATTTATAGTCTTATAAGTTCTCATTTCCTATTTATGCTAGTCTATAAAAAAAACTTGCATATTTGTATAACATTATAAATTTATAATAAAATATAAATAAACTATGATATTAATTTATAGTCTTATAAGCTATTATTTCTCATTTCCTATTTATGCTAGTCTATAAAGAAACTTGCATATTTTTATAACATAAGTCAAGAATATTACTAGAAGTACGTAAGGAAGCTTGAATATGCTTGTTTTATGTTACATTGCAATAACCTATATCGTATTTAAATGGACATTTTTTAATTCAATTTTGTTTTAATTTCTTTCAAATTGTAATTATATTTGTTTTATCATATATTTTTATAGCAAAATTATCCTATTGTTATATATTTTCAATCTCTTCTTAAGAGGCAGGTACTAAGCAACTTTGTTGCTTATTCCACTTGTTTAATATTGTTTTCCACCTACAAGATAGTTAGTCCTTGTAACCAACCTCAACTTTAATGTTGGCTAAGACATAATAACTAATCAACGTACCTCAACCCTCATAGATTGTGATAAACTTCTCTAATTCGGGTCAGCCTCAATGGCCAATCAATGTTATCTATGACGTAATCGACTGGAGTAGAGTCTAGACTACCTCAACCCCTCTTACACAGGGGTGTAAGATTCATTCCACAAAATTTGTTTTTTAATATATCAGATCTCTTACATACCGTGTACAATTCATGTTGCAAAATTAGCTATTGATGAAATTAGTTTGCAATCATGCCAAGACACATAATGTGGTGTTGATAATTGCAATAATTAAAGGTTAATGGAATGGTGACTCTGAATACGGAGAGGAAGACCAAATGAAATGACTGATATAATAAAGTAATACAGTTTGGCAATGCCGTATAGATAAAGTCTGATACTGCTCCTGCAATTATACACAAGAATAGATGTCTCATACGCAACCCATCACGTGAAGAGCAAATGATAACGCTATTTCTCCATGAAAGATTGAAGACCGTATGTAAACAGATGTGTTACTATGAATTGTCACTGTCCTTGATTTTGACTAGAAACAGATGTGAACCTATTTGAAAATTGTTCCAAGAAATTACCGAGTCTCCAAACACCTAGTCTTGATTTAGAAACGTTTCTAAATTTGGAACGTATTCTATTGAATGACTGATGCAATAATTGTGGACTTCAACTATGCTTGAGCTTGACCATATACAGATTTGAAGCTATTTGAAGGTTGTTCTAAGAGATTAAACACGCTCTATTTTTCCACAGACGTTTCGCCAGGTTGCTGTAGCGTAAACGACTTATGTGGAAATATTCTCTGCATTCAGTTTTGACTTGTAGCATAATAATGTATGTTGAATGTCTGAGTACTGTTAATGGAAGAATTGGATATGGAGAGATTCCTCGTCGTCCGATTTATGCAACTTATCCACAAAATCGGAAGATTCTCTTTCGAATTTGAAAACAAGTACCTTTTAAGAATCTCATTTTTTAGGTTAAGTTAAAAGTGGTATGTGTTGATAAACTCAGAGAGATTCGGAAACCACGAATTACAAACAAAACTGTAAAAGTCTATTTGTCCCACATGTATCCAGTTTATGGAAAATAAATAAAAATTAATTTCATAGCTGAATGATTTAATTCTTTAACAACAGGTATCTTTTCATTATTTTCTGTCACTACAGATATTAGCACATAAGAATCATATAATTAGTTTTACAACAACTATTATATTATTTGTTGCTCAACTTTGTATTCATCAATATGATATTATCAACTTTATATTTGAGTTAGTTGGAATAATTTTCATCTATTATGGGAAGATATATATATATATTTTTAAAAAGAGTACACCATTTTTGTATTTTAAATAAACAATTATATTTGAGTTTATTGGAATAATTTTCGTGTATTATGGGATGGTATTTTTGTTTATCTGAAGTACAACATTGTTTATTTTAAATAAACAAAATTATCTTATTGCATGGCCATGTTCCTTACAAAGAGTAACAAATGTATAATGGTGAAGGTTTGCTTAACTTCCTCAATCTTTTTATTTGCCTACAACGGTCACCCTTTTTTCAAAATGTGTGCAAATTTCTTTTAATGGTGTTGCTTGAAGTCCACTTTCAGATTTCCCAAAGATAGCAAAGTAGAACATAGCATGAACAACAAAGAGGATGAATGTGACACTGCTGGAATAAATTCCTTAGTCAATGAGAGGAGAGAATAGTTGAAATGGTATTTAACATTAATTTATAGGATTATTACAATTTCCACAAATTCTTTAGTCAATGGGAGGAGAGAATAGTTGAAATGATGTTTAACATTAATGTATAGGATTATTATAATTTCCACAATGATGATACTCAACTGCCTGGGTATTCACTTAGTGAAACCATGTCATGGCGTCTTCATTCATGGGATATTAAAGAATACCCCTTATTTCACTACATATTGATAATTACTTACAAAAATCATTTTGTTGAGCCGGCTCTCAATACATATTTTCAATTTAAAACTCCTATTTTTCAATATATTCCTTATTTTTAGTAGAAACCCTTTTTTATACCCCCAATACCTATAAACCCCCCATACCCTATTCCTCGCCCCCCAATAGCTACAATATATTGACCTCATTTTTCACAATTTAAAACCCCCCTATGTGAATGAACGCGATAAGATATTTCTCAAGAAGGTGAATCCCCCATAACTCGACTCTTACTCTTATAATTACATGAGATAACTTTCCCACCAAAATATTACATGCATTTCAACATTGGTTTTAATAAGTCAAAGAAGATGGATGGCTTTATTTAATGTGCAAGATGGAAAAATAGATGAGATATAAGGATAACACTTAGCAATGGAGGAATCCATTCTAGCATACTTATAGTTCATTGATGTTAAGCCTTAAGTATTGAGTTATTACATTTTTATTTTATATTAGTGATGCCTTTGTTAATTGACTAGACCATTTAATTTCAATTGTACGCATTATCTCCTATATACACCAAGGATACCTAGTTTTATAGATGGTCTCATTTTATGCATTTTATATATTGTACAATGAAGTTACCCCTTTGAAAGAGGCTTCGTATTTATACTCTCTATTTCATTCTCAAGGCACAAAATTTAGATTATAATGCTACTTTGGAGAATCTATTCCATTACACTTGGTATTAGAGTATACAACCCTTAGTTGGCTTCCTCAAGATGAGACATCGACTTTTTAGTAGTCTTAATAGACATATAAAAGTTTCTATGGTGAAAAATTTAGGTTCTTATTCGCCATAATATAGAAGTTATAAACTTTGGAAGTTATGGTTTTCTACTAGTCCAAAAATTAGTCTCAAATAGGCATTTTGGGTAAAACTATTATATATGGAGATTGCAAAATGCAAGATGTGTGCCACTAGTTGCATCAGAAATAAGATAGATCCTAGTTTTTTTGGTAAAAAAATCATAATCATGTCTGGGAAATTGGAGACATGGTATGGCGTACCATGACTTTCTCTTAGCACTTTACATTTTGGTAAAACCTATCGTATTATAGAGAAGACACGTAAAACTACCATAGGGTAAAATTTCACTTATAAATGGAAATGTTTTAGAGTGACATTAGGTAGAAAGTTACCCAATAGAAAAATCTCCAAACCATTTTTCAAGGTATGCTCACTTGAAAATTGCATGATTTTGGTTGGAAGATTTGTTTATGTTGATTTAAAAGCTTTCATAAATGAAAACGTATAGGATCTAACTCTAGTAAATATTAGTAGGCTTGCATGGAAAGAGGTGGTGGGAAAGAATATGTAGCTTCTAAACCTTTTGATCACTCATCCATGACGCAATAAAAGCATGAAGATGTGAAATTTAGGATGTCGCACTTTAGACTTGAGAGTAGAGAACCTTGAATCTAAAGTGCTAAAAAGGTGGAAAGTTTGAATATCATAACTAAGGAAGAATTTCAAAATATGAAAGGGGATATCAAAGACAATCTAAAAAATAACCTTTAAAACACAAGGGAGGATGTTTTCAATTATATAAGTGGCCTACTTACCGAAAATTCACATCCTTGACAAGATCATAAAGAGAACAAGATAGTGGAGACCTAGTCATCTTCGAAAAAAATTCTATCACACTAGGATAAAAAGATCCTTAAGTCCTAAACACCTAACCATTAATTACTCAAAGGTCCATATAATCGTAGGTTCAACTTAGGCCAAGGAACTATTTCATTCCCAAAGATTAACGGGAATATGTTTGGTGGTATTGATCCCATAACAAGGATATTCTAGATGAAGTGATTCTTTGATATAGATCATGTGCTAACATTACAAAAGATAAGTATTGCATCCATATAATTATAACTCAATCAAATTGTATGGTACCAAAGGCTTTGTGATCATAAAAAAGGAATATGTTGTCTCCTGGTTTGTACTTATGGATGAGTTGAAATAATATTATGGATTTATTAAGAGAAACAAATACCTTATATCCAATTGATAAATCGTAGGTAAAGAGGTCTCATTACAAAGCATACTAAGCACTTTCAAAAGTTGAGTCTTAGAGTGAAGAGACTTTCACGGAATAATTATTTGAGTCTCTTTATGAGAACTTTAAAGCAAATAACTCAACATGAGGAACATCTATTCAGACCTAAATCATCGGAGAATGTTTTTAGTTTTTTAAGGAAAGTTGGAAGTAAAAATATCGCAACTAGAGGGGCTTCCACTAACACCTACAAACAAGAAAATGTTCCCACTCCTAACCTCACATAACCTACAAGGTTAACACCTTAAAAATTAGATGAAATAACAACAAAGGAACTATATTTATCTTCTGATAGAAAGTATAGTAAGGGGCACAGGTAAAATGACAAAAAAATACTCTCCATAGATTGTAAAGAGGAAGAAGATGATAAAGAACTAGAAAAGTCTCAATATCTACAACTAGAAGAGACTAATCCAACAATATATTGTCATGCATTAGATGGAATTATCCCTCCTGAAACTCTCAATATAGAACTATAGATACTGAAAATAAAAAGGTAACAAAATTGATTGGTTTTGGTAGTACCCATGAATTCATTAATTTCTTTATATATCCAACACTAGAGTTTCAAATAATGTTTACAAATGGGTGTTATATATAATTTTTCACATACTTTCATAGTATTATGCTCACCATGGGGTAGTATTTATTGGATTCCAATGATTGAAATCCAAAAATGGATGTTGTTAGTTTTGTATTATGGGTCCAATGGGTACAATTATTGGTAACAAAGCCTCTTATTTTTTTACAAAGTTTTCATGATATTTTCCTCAAAAGGAAATGAGATTGAACTCATAGGTATCTAAGGGACACCCTCTAAAGTGATTTCGTTTAAAAACATGACATATTTCTAAAAGGGACACCAAGATCTATTTGTACATTTTTTCTCATTGGATGTTCAAACAACTAGACTATTTATTCCCATGTACATCCAAAGAGTTATTCATAATCATTCCAAAGTATTTGGAGATATGCCTAAAGGTCTTCCACCTAGTAAAGTTCATGGCCATGCTATATTCCTCCAAATGAGAAGCGTACCACCTAAACTTAGACCATACATGTATCAATATGCACAAAAGAGTGAGAATGGACATATGGTTCAAGAAATGTTAGAGGCTAGCATACTTCAACCTAGCAAAATATATTTAACTTCACCAATGGTGATGTTTTACAAAAAGGAAGGTTCATGTTGTTTGATCATATGCTGAAACATGGAATTCATCATCGTCCTTGTATGTGAAATGAGATATAGTATATTGCATGTTGGTTCTTTATCTTTGGAATTGTAATCTTCTTCATGCAGTTCATAATCACCTTCTTCAACTGTGGCAGGTACCAATATCATGGCTACAACTTTGAACTCGAAAACATAATTTGCACAAGAATAGAGAAAATTTCTATGATACCACTTCTAATCTACCATATTAGATATTTGGCACACTAACTCAGACAACTTAACAATCAGTAGGATAGATGACTCAAAACTAGGATTTTGACTAAGGTTTAGGGTTATTGTGATGTGAAAACAAGAGAAGGGGATTATGTTCAGCTTAATATCCTATGCACAATGTACTGGAAAATTTTATGGTTTCAAAATTAGTGAGGCTGAATTTTACTCCCAAGGCTCTTGAGCACCCCAACATATGCGAACTAAATCCTTTTCTTCACACATCTTGACAACCAATGGAAGTGGATTTCAAACTGTTAAAGGATTAGAGAAATTAAATATAAATCAATTAAATCTTGGGATTTTATCCAACAATTTTGAGATATTTTTGAGAAGGTTTAAGAAAAAAACTAGTGAAAATGACTTATAGGACTTCTAAACTAGTTTGGCTTGAAGATGACCCAAACAGTGCAAGGAGATTTCAATTTCTCAATTTTAGGCATGGGATCAGTTAAGTTACTTGTTATTCAACATCATGAAGTGTAATAATCGAATTTGGAGTTATTATGAAGAATTAATGACTCAAACACATAAACTAGCTCAATTTAGATAGTCATCTAGCATAGGTGCTCACAATAGGACATGGATCAGACTTTTATTGATTTGTAGAAGGAAAATAAATATCATTGGTATAATATAATATCAATGAAATACTGTATATGTTGAATTACATTAATAAGTGATCTCAATAATAGAAGTGAAGAAGAGATAATTCTCCACAAGTAGAAGAGATAATTCTCCACGAGAAGAAACTAGGAAAATATGAAGATTTGAACTATAAGGCCTTTTCAATTACTCGCTATAAATTCATTGGATATGATCATAGGACCAGAAATAAGATCAATGATGAATAGTGGATGTCTTCATCCTCATAGTAGAAGCATGGGGCACATCTCCCATCTTGGATTAGGGGCACACCTCCCAAGTCTAGAGTAGCACAATGCTCTTACATCAATTCACAAACTATCAAAAGATGGGATAGTGGCATGAAATCCTTATTTTATAGACTGGGGATGACCTTTTTTACCAATTTAGAGAGGCTAACACACCCACATGGATGGATAAAGAATCCTTTCTTTCATCCTTTACTTTTCTCCTTCTTTCTTTAGCTTTTGTTGCTTTGCTTTTGTGCTTTACTTTTCCCTTTCTTGCTTTATATTTTCCTTCTTTTTCTTTATTTTTCACTTCTTTTTCCTAGTTTTTTGGATTTATCCTATTTTTTCTTTCCTTCATTAGATTTTCTTGATTTTTCTGTGTTTTTCACTACTTTTCCCCTCTTTTCTACTTTATCCTTCTTTTGTGCTTAATCCTACTTTATTTTGCTTTATGCCCTTTCCTTCTTTATTCTACTTTACTTACCTTGCCCTCTTTCTAATTTATCCTTGCTTTCACATTTTTATTCTCGTTTATGTTGTGTTCCATCTTTCTTCTTAATTCTTGCTTTCCCAATTGTTCTTTCCTTAATTGTTTTACTCCTTTTCTCAACTTTCTTATGTTTAACTGTTTTTGGATTTCCTTCTTGTGCAAGCTATATTTTGGTCAACCTTTCCTCCCATGCACCCTTGACTATTATTTCTCTTTTTATTTCTTAAATAAAATAGTAATTTATGAATTTAACTCCTAATAAATTCCTCTTTAAACTTTAGTACAAAATTTGACATCTCCTAATTAATTAATGCATTCAACCTTCAAAATTAATCTGAAGGCATTAATGGATTTTCCTTCTAAAGCCACAGGGAATAAATAGCTAATAGTATTATCCATATGTCACTAAAGTGGGGACATGAAAACATGTTGGGGATCCACCATATATTTACTCAAAGTGTTTACAATAAAACATTTCTTTGGTCTTGTATTTGTCAAATACATCAGTGAGCCAAAAATCTATATGTATAGTGTGACATCTAGTCTGTATAAAGAGTCATCATTCGGTAGCTTCAGGTTTTTCACCATATAACTATTCATTTCCTTGCAACTAACATCCCAAATCTCTTTAGGATCTCAACTGCATATTTTCCTTGATTTAGGAAAATATCATCTAGGAACTACCATAATTCGAGACCTAGGAAGTAATGCATCATGAAAGGTATTTCATCTCAAATTCTACAGTAAGCTTCTTATTACATTTATTTATGAGATTCTCTTCTCCTGTAAAAAAATAGATCATCCACATACAAAAATAATTTCATGATCCCGTCATCTACAACCTTATAGTAAAGGTTTGAATCTACTTTACTTTTGGTAAATCTAAATATCATAAGGAAGCCATCAATTCTTGGATACCACGCTCTGGGTTCTTGCTTCAAACCATATAATTATTTCTATGATATACATACATGTTTCTTCTTGTCATGTCTCTCAAAACCTAGTGGTTGTTTAATGTACGTTGCCTCTTCGATCACACCATTTATGAAGGTTGTCTTTATGTGCATTTGGTGTAGCTTCCTTTTCATATTTTCTTCCAAGAAAATGATAGTTCTAATTGAAGTGTATCTTACTACTGGGGAAAAAGTATCTTCATAATCAATTCCTCCCTTATGAGAGAATCCTCTTGCAAGAAATGTTTCCTTGAACTTTTCAATACTACCATCTACTGAATGATTTGTATTAAAAAACCATTTCGAAGAGACTACTTATTTATTCTTTGGTCTTGGCACCACATCCAAAATGTCATTCTCTATGATGGATTGGTATTTTTTTATCATGGAATCCATCCATTCCTTCTTCTTTTATGCTTATTTTACATAGGTAGTTTCTTCGTCAATAAGGTTGCACATCAAGGACACATAGTTGTAGTATAGTCTTAGTCTCTTTCTTCCTTCTGGTGTACCATATATTTCCACTTATCGAATTAGATCATTGTTATAGTTGATTTTACCACACATGGTTGATCACATATTTATGGCCTTCCCTATCCCTCTGCAGAATCTTTTGACCCCATGGACTTGTATTATCCTTTGATGTTCCAAGATCATCCCTAAAGAACCCCTGTTTATTATTGTACACAACTTTTAAACCCATACTCGCATGCACATGTGACTTTTGACCTCAAACCCATGTACATCAGACATGTGCATAAGTCCAAATATTTTTGGAGTTTTCTACATATGTGTCTGAAGATCCTAACTCTTGGCCTTCCATATTCCTTGATATCGCTCAGATTCAACCCTCCCTTACCCTTTTGCAGTGCTATATAAGGAACCCCTTGGATACATTCAGGAGGAGGAATTAAAGAGCAAAGAAACTATAGTCCATTTCTGCCTTAGTTTGCTTATACTTGATTCTACATCTCTTTGTCCCTTTGGAGAACTTTGTGTTCTTGCCAAGCTTGCCTCTGTTTTCTGAGCTTGCTATCGAGAGATGGAGGATTGAGGTTGTGGAGGCCCAGGTGGAGTACTCGGTTTCTCTAGTTCGTAGACATGCCGACAGAGGTTGTCACTCTTGTAATCTCTAATTTTATTAATAGAAATATCTTTTCCTGTCCAATTAATGTGCATTTGAATATAAATATTGTTTCAATGGACATGTTTAATTTCTTATACATTGTTCAATATATATTCTAGACTAGGTCTAACACATTATTATAGAGCATGCTTTCCTTGTTTGATGTTGTTGAGAGAGAATTTCTAATGTAAGCGTGAATTGGAAAATCTCAATGGAGATCTACTTCAACCATCCATAATAAAGTACAATTAGATATACCTTAGTGTTAGATGTTTTGATTCTATTGCATATTCGGAAAGATTGATTTCTGCTGTCAATTTGTCTGTTGTGGTATGCCCCAAGCCATAGGAAGTTTACATCTGTAACAAAATTGGTGACTGCGCTGGGGAAGTTCTTTGTTTTTGTTTGGGGTTGGGGGCACAATGTGTTTGATACTTTCTCTTTGTTTCTCCATGTTTCTTTGTTGCATTTTATAGTATGTTCATACATTGACACTCCCCTTGAGTGGTTTGACCCTTTTCCTACTTTTTACCACTTTCTTCTCTGTATACGCAGGATTTTGGCTAAAAGTTGCATACATACATGGGTTTTTGTCCAAAAGTCACATATGCATGCAGGTTTTTTGCCAAAATCTGCCAACACATGCAGGTCTCTGGCCAAAATTCATGTACATATGTTGTTTTTCTTTATACAGTCATGTACATCCTCCATTTTGGTTGAGTTTAATGTTGTGGGAAGTTGTAGGGTGGGTTGTGAGTGTGGTTGGGTCTTCTTGGGTTCTGATGGTGTCTGTTGACTACCTAGTTCATGACCAAAGACCGTTTTTTCATTGATTTTTCTTTGAAAGTAGTCCTAGTCATTTACATTTTTTGTTTTGCCATTAGTGCATTACTCTTTTTGTCTCAGTGTCTTGTTGGGATTGTGTTTTATACTTGTTGCAAAGACTGAGAGTTTTTAAATGAATTTTATTGCATTTTCATTCTTTTATATTGAAAATACAAAATAGTTTCACTCTTACTTGCATCTTAGATATGGATTTGAGGAGGTACTTGCACTATATTTATTGGATGACTGGCAACAACTCTATCTAATCCTTTTAGTGTCATCGGGCTTATGTGAAATGACTGTCTTCTGTTGAATTCAAGATATGAAATTTTATTATATTACAGTAGGAGTATGATGGCCCTGACTATACCTGTAGGGATATAGACTACAGGTTATTCAAGCTTCCTTCTATTTTATTTTTCTATGTTGACTGAAACAGTGACAACAAATTTCAAAATTAAAGCTTAAAAACCCCTCAGTGTTAGACAAAAAAAATTAAAAGAATATGGTTTCCCATTGCTTTACAAAGAAAAATTTTCTGGAGCCATGATTCATACACAATTTATTTACATATTGAATATTTCCTATTTTTACAAAGAGATAATGAAACCCACTCTAAAACTGAAAAATGAGTTACTAGATTTGTCACCCTAGTCTAAAAATCCAGGATCTGCTACGGATTGGATCCATTGATCTGCAAGGAATTCTATAGGATCCACCAAATTTTGTTGGGGGATGTGTTTCCTACTTCCAGGTCGGTTTCCTGTAGAAAAACTATTTGCAGGACCCATTTCCTTCTTGCAGCAGGAAGCAAATACTACAAAAAATGAAATTCAAGTTTGGCCTTCCTTTTTTATTTTTATTTTTATTTTTTTCACTTACTAAAAGTGCACTTAGAACCCTAGATCACCTCATTTTATTCTTATTGTCATACAAAAGAGAATAAGTTTCTTATCTTCTTGTCTCACTTAAGCTACTTCCCATGATCACTTTCCATGAGTCTTTTCTGGAAAGGTATCCTAATTATGATAACCAGTATGTTATCATGTAACTGATGACCCTATGTGTGTGTGTGCATTTATTTATTTAGTATTTTTATAGGTAACAAATCCTGGGGTTCTAATGTGTGGTATCTATAAGAATTCGATCCTAGTATTACAATGGACTTTATGATAACCAATATGTGAGGTCTGATAACCGGTATGTTATCATTCTACTACCACTTTTGCTTGTGTGAGGTCTGATATCTACCAAATCCACTCAATATTATCTACTGAAAGGAATCTACAACAATTTATATTTTTTTATTGAAGTATGCCCAGTTTGTGCAATACCAAGGAGAAAGTTGAAGTCGTGGAGGATACCTTTTTCAATTGTTGTTAGTGCATCGAATTTTCCAGGCATGTATTCACCTTATTTTTGAGTAAAATCTAGATCTAGAAATTTGGCAGTAAAAGTATGATTTATGCTTTATTATTACTATAGCATTTTATTTTGTAAGCTTCAATGTTGTGGATGGTAAATGTTACATATGCTATAAGAACTTCCTGCTAAAATATAGGATTTGGTTTTTCTTTTACAAGTAGATGCAGGTTTTTGTTTATTGATTTCATTTTGTTATTGCTTGTTTTGGCAGTGGGTTCTATGCTGCTACTTACTTTTAGGAATTCACCTCTAAGATGAAAAATAAGTTGTCATCCAAATGTCAAGGAAAGGCTGAAACTAACTTTACTCTGGAAGTGAAAGAGATATGTGAGGAGTATGATAATAACGATATAGAGAAAGAGGACTTTATGCCATATATTGATGATGGGAAATACAAATCATGTATTGATGAAAGCTTAAAGGATTCTACGAACAAGTAGAGCATCCCATTCCTTTTCTGAATAGGACTAAGTGTGGTAAATGGATCACAAGAAGAAATGATAGCAAGGTCCATTGGATTTGAATCTGTATGATGCAAACAAAATAGGTAACTCACTTTTTACTTGGAATATCTAGTAATATAGACCATTCTCAAGGTTATGCATCAAAATTTGCAGTTAGGAAACATAATGTAGCTATTTTTCAGTCACAGCACCATTGAATTTATATTGGATGATAGGAATTATTGTGAAGGGAAAATTTTGAATATGATGTAAAGACATCAATGTTTCCCTGGGTTGTCTCTTGAATATACTGTGCAATCTCATTTGTACATAGATCACACAAGGTAAGAGGTACCAGGCTGTCTTGGCTATCCATGGATCACAGCAGAACATAACCTTCCCTCCAAAATGAAAATGACAAGTAGGTGCTAATACAAACTTGGTACCCTACCATGGTTTGGGCATGTTGTTAAAAAATGAGTATAACTAAAAATTTGAAATGATATTATTGCATCAATCTGTCTTGGTTAGTATTGTATTCCAATGATAAAACGTTGTTTAGGCACATAGTAATCTATTTGTATATATTTACGTATGTGTGACTATTAATGCTTAGGAAATTATAGCTCATAATATGGGGAGATGACTAAGAAAAATGATAGTTGGAAATGATTGATAGTTATGTCCCTCCAAATTGGATTATAAATCATTAAAGTTCATGATTTTATTCTAATTTTTCATATCTACAGTGGTAATTGTAGGGTAAGTGTGTATAGTGTGATATCCTATTTTTTTTCTCTTGAGAGATGGAACATGTTGCAGAATAGGGTAATCGATATATTATCATTTTATCATGACACATTTATTGGTTTTGGAATCCTTGTCATTATATTTTCAATCCTTTTAAACTTTCTAGTATCTATTCTATAGTAGGGTATCAAGGTCATTCAATAATGACTAAAATTTGGTGAAAACCCACATAATTCATAGTCCAATGTGATCATCAACCAAATATGTAGGGATACTTCTCACGGTAATTACACAAAATTCTTTTGTAATGTGATGAAGGGGATGTCAAACAAAGGTTGTGACATATAGGCATACTAGTGTTGCTACAAAATGGAGTATATGAATTTTTGAAATATTCAAACCATATAAAACTTGGTTTGAAGGATATTGCTATGGGAAAACCCCATATGTGTTTCTCATAATATGCCCATATTTGTAGACAATTATGTTTATAGTTGTAAGGTCAGGAATAATGATTTATGTTATAATTTTTAGTGGTATGATGACTGCATGTAGGATGAATCTGAAATGTTTTTCATATCCTTAACTTTTGGGTGATAGTATGATGGAGAGGTGTTATAGGTCTATGAATATTTATTCCAAATTTTCCACGAAAATATTAGAGGAATGTTTTGTAGGAAAAGGTTTCAAAATACCATTTTTTGTGAAAAGTCGACACTATGAGTATCATACTCCATGGACCTACAAACTTGTTTGGACATTCAAACAATGATAGAATTTAGAAAGTGGACTTATAACCTAGACAATGGGATGGTGAATCAAAGGATCCTATGTCTCAGATAGTTTTTGTACACTTTCCAATGTCATTCACTACATCTAAAGATACCAGAGAACATTATGAAAGTTTATTTGTGAAGAATTCCATATCTCCTTATATTTTGCAATCACTTACATGAAATGTTTGGGAAGCATCTCTTGAAGCATCACTTCTATGAGTGGCGTAATGCACCTAGCAACAAATGGGATAATAGAGGATAGTTTTTAGAGTGGGAGCTAGTGTATTGGAAAGTAAGTATACTGAATAGGGTGATTTCTATTGATGGAGGCCAAACATCACTTGTAAATGTAGATATTATAGGAAAATTTATTTTAGAGAAGGGTTTACAAATAGTAATTGTGCCCACATATCCTTCTATTAATGGAAAAGGAAATTAGAGGTTCTTGATTAGTGCCTGAAAGTGAGCTCCTAGATCATAAAAAATAGTGATAGATAACATTGTCAGCAATTTTGAATCTTTTAAACACGGAAACACTTAAGAGAGCATTCAGGTTTCAAACTGTAAAGAAAATTTGAAGGGTGAAAAATATTTTGAAAATATTCATGAAAATTTTGTTCCGAATGTCAAAGATCATGTTCTTTCTGCATTTATGACTAAAGATAATGAAGTTAGGGTAGTTCCAAACACTTATTTGCATTAGAATTCCATTCTAAAGAAGAAAAGAAAGATCTTGAAGAAACATAATTCGGGATTATCAACTCTACCAGAGAGATAAGATAATCAAATAAATGTAAATATATGAACATAAGAAGAAAATGTTCTTGCTGGGCCCTTTTCCTAACTCGCACGACCTGGGTTTTGTGCATCCCGTCAACCCAAAAAACACCCGAGATACCGACCCGACAGAGAAAGCCCCGTTGGCAACACCCACAAAGAAGGCGTAGTCTCACCCGAGATATCTCTTCAATGGGTAACAGCTGGAACCATGTTTTTGTGGCTCATCAAGGGATTATAGTCCCTTAGCACGTGTCCAAGGAGCTTGACCAAGTCACGAGGATGAAGTAATTTACACCGAACTGTAGCGCACACTGTGCATATACTTTCTTAACTACTAACGGCGTGACACAGATTCAGCCTTAGTACTTTAAACATAAAGGGATATAATATCAAGCTAACAAACATGCGCAATATAACATATGCGCAACAACGATTGCACTGTAAACATAAACTAATATTTAAAAGATGCGTATAATAACCTATTCATGCATTTGGACTTCTATTGATAGTACGACATCCATTCAACCATGACAGGACTTGCATCATAAACATAAAATACCATACAGATTCAATCATCAACACACAATTTCCCTTTAGTAACCAATCAAAAACTACTAAAAGTGATCTAAAAATCTACCAAAGAGTAAAATAAAAGAAACCCTCTAACTATTGAATCCCTCTTATTTATACTATTTTACATGACCATGTAGGGTCGAATCCATATAGGCAATCCATTAACTATCACCATTGGATCCCCCCCATGCTACAGCTGTGGCAATCATTACTTGACATGAGGCACTAACAACCTTACTTATAGCATGCATTCACTCATGTGGAATCTGTACTTCAACACCCATGATCGTCCTATCACTTTCAGCTATTAATCTACACTTTTGCTACTATTTTACCCTATAGGAATATTCCTTCCACGCAGTTTCCCTTTTCTGCGAAAGTGACATATTTTGTAAATATTCCTTCTTCTATGCAGATTTCCTCTTCCGTGTAGTTTTCTTTGTCCGCACATATTTCTTCTATACCTGCTGCGTGCTTTCTTTTCCTTGTTTGTGCTTGTGCGGTGGATTGATTCTTATGCATTTCTTTGTTTGCACTTATTTATTGCATGCTTTCCCCAAGCCCAATAGGCCCCCAACACTAACATTTGGCTTGTCCCAAGCCATGAAGCAATGGAGATAGGAGGTGGTGCAACATGCGCGACCTTTTCATTGTTGATTTTTTTTTCTTCTCATGCACCTTTCTCATGCTTCCTCTCTTGCACGTTTTGTTACTATTGTTTTTTTTTTGTGTGGTTTTTCCTACATCGCGGGTTCATCTCATAATTAGAAAATCTGTTTATATTTTAGATGACAAAACTAGAGTTATACAATTTCTTCACTGGCATCATCTGAAGAGTCTACATCCAAAGATTTTTCTTTTGGTTCCTCCAGCTCTTCTTCATGTTGTTCTTCTTGGTACTCTTCATCTTCCTTTTCCTCTTCTTGCACATCCTCTGGTGCATCTTCTAGCGCAGATTGTTCTATGATTCCAACCTTATGTTGGAATTAGCCAAAAATGGGAGTAAGCCTTTCTATCTCCTGGTGGGATTCTTCTTTCTATTGCTCCAGTTCCTGCACTTGGTTGGAGCTAGGGTTTTCCAATGATGCATTGGGAACTACCTACATTAACTCATGGATTCTCTACTGGACAAGCTGAATTAGCCTTGTCACCCTTTCAACTTTGACTTGTTTCTCAGTCGTCTCTTGGTTGCACATGTTTTCCTGCTCGCGCAAGGTTCTTATCTTATATTAGAGTTGCTTGTGCTCGATGCCTTTGGTGATTTTATCCTTTGTTGGCAGCTTCTCAATCACTGCCCTTAATGCTACTACCTGTAGTTCTGCTTGCCACGCTTACTCAGCAAGCCTCTACGTAGTCTCATCCTTAATGAGTTGCTCCCATATTGCGGAAATTTTTTCCATCACCTTTGTGCAGATCTTTTCAGCTTCCATAAGCTGGCCAATAGCTTGATATGCTAATTGTTGCATTTTTTGCACAACTTCAGGGGGCGTGCTTGGCTGCTGGTTGGTCTTCAATTATTGAACTTGTTTCTTCAGATCTACGGCCAGTTTGGATAACCGCCTCAAATTTTGCATACATTCTTCCTTCTCTCATTCCTCATCATCTGATAGTTCTACGACTTCCTCGTTTATGGCTTCTTCCAGTAAATCCTACCTCTGCGCTTGTGCTTCTAGGTATTTCAGTTGTCACTTAATGACTTGTTTGTGCTTATTTGCTTTCCTAGCTTCCTTGGCTACCTAATATGCAACCACATTTTCTCATATTCTCGCCTTTGTAGCTGCGACATGCTGAATGCAATATATTTGTGGGAACTAGGGATTCCTAGTTTGTGGATCTTCCTCCATAGATTTTCACCAAAAGTAAGGTGGAATAACTCTCCTCCTTAGGGTGCATCTTTCTGTCGAAGCAGAATCCAATTCTGAGGCTTTTTAGTTTTGGAGCCAACACTACTATCGAAAATTAGGGATTTTCACAAAAGAGGAATTTTTTAGTGAGCCCAGTCCTAGATTGATATCCTCCCCAAAATCTAAGTTAGGGATAAATTTGAAGGCATTTGGGTGGATAGAACTCCAAAAAAGCAAAACCCTAATTTGCTATTGAACCAACACTACAAGATTTCAAATCCAAATCTAGATCCGACATCCTGACCTAGTAAGATCTAAATATTTTGTATTTCCATTTGAGGTTCTCAGTTTAATATGTCTCATCATACCAAGCTTGATGAAAAGCTTGAGGGAGCTGATAATTTCTGAGCCTAGAAGTATAAGATCTCCCTGGTCCTGGAAAAAAACTGAGTTGGACTCCTATATTAATGAGGAGGTTCTGGTTCCAGAGGGAGATGAGGCTAAGGCCTTGCATAAGAATAAGTTGGCTATGGCAAAGAGAATCATTGTTGATTCTATCAAGGATCATCTCATACCACAGGTGTCCTCCCTCAAGACACCTAAAGCTATGTTTGATGCCCTAACCAAATTGTTTGAAGGGAAGAACATAAACATGAAGATGACTCTGAGAAACCAATTGAAGAATGTGAAGATTTAGAATGTTGAGACTATTTAGTCTTACTTTACAAGGGTTTCTCAGATCAAGGAACAGCTGGAAGCAGTAGATGAAGAAGTGGAAAATGCAGAGATTGTGATGACCACCTTGAATGGTCTCCCTAGATCATGGGAAAATTTCATTCAAGGAATCTGTGCTAGAAAGAAGTTAGTCAAGTTCAACAGACTGTGGGAAGAATGCTCTTGAGAAGAAGCTCGAATAGTAGCTTGAGAAGAGAAGATGGGAAGTGAAGATAAATATCTCACAGTTCACTCAAAGAAAAATAGAAGGAGCCATTATCACTCCAAAGGTAAGATCTCACACTTAAGAAAAGATTTGAATACTATTAGATGTTACACATGTGATGAGAAAGGTCACATATCCAGATTCTACCCTAACAAAAGAAACCTAAAGAATAAGGGAAACAAGAGAAGACATCAAGCCCATGCTACAGAGGATGATGAACCTTCCACAAAGAAAATTAGACAAGAAAGTGATGATTCTTCAAGTGAGGAAGAGTATGTACTGATCTCCGCTCTCACAGGAACTGTTTCACATGGAAGCAATGATTGGGTCAGAGACAGTGGTGCTTCCAAGCACATGAAGGGATTCAAAGAATAATTTGCGAAGCTATCTAAACATGATTCACCTCACAAGGTGAAACTTGGGGGTGACTACAAATATCCAATAAAAGGTAGCGGTGAATCCTCCTATAAACTAGACTCAAGAAAGTATTTGAAGATGAAGAATGTATTATTTGTTCTTGGCCCAAAGAAGAACCTTCTCTCCATATCTGCATTGGATGCAAAAGGAATGAGGGTTGCTTTTGTAGATGGACAAGTTCTTATGTGGACAAAGGGAAAGACTTTTAATGATGCAATAGTGATTGGAGAACAAGAAGGAGGTTTATACAAGTTGAAGGGCCAACCAGATCAAGATTTGGTTCATGATACAGTATAACCAAATGAACTTTGGCATAGAAGGCTTGCACATGTGTATTACAGAGCACTACCACTTGAAAGCAAAGCTGTTGAAGGTCTTCTAGAAATTCAAGCAAAACATGAAGGGATCTGTAAAGGATGTGTGAAAGGAAAGAACACAAAGAATGCATTTCCAAGTAGCGAAAGCAAAGCAAAATGAATCTTGGAAATTATCCACTCTGATGTATGCGGACCAACGTCATCAAGCTCACTAAGCGGGTATGTGTACTATGTCTCTTTTATTGATGAATTTTCTAGGAAGACATGGATTTACTTCATGAAGAATAAAGATGAAGTGTTTAGCAAGTTCAAGGAATTCAAAGCCTTGATCGAGAACCATACTGAAAAGAAGATCAAGACTTTTCGATTAGATAATGGCAGAGAATTCACTTCAAATGAGTTCAAGGAACTATGTAAAGACTCAGGGATTAAGAGGGAGTTGTCTACTCCTTATAATCCACAACATAATGGGATTGCAGAGAGGAAGAATAGAACTATCATGGAAGCTACAAGAGCTATGCTTCATGCTCAAGATATTCCTATGCATCTTTGGGAAGAAGTAGCCATAACAACAGTGTATGTACAGAACCGTACTCCACACAGAGTACTCAAGAACAAGAATCCTGAAGAAGTATTCTCCAGCAAGAAACCAAAAGTTAGCCATATCAGAATATTCGGCTGTCCTGTGTACATACACATTCCAAAATAGAAGAGAACAAAATTAGATCCTTCAAGAAATAAGGGTATATTTGTGGGATACTCTGAAAGCTCGAAGGCTTACAGAATATACTTCCCAGGGTTCAAGAAGATTGACATCAGCAGGGATGTAACATTTGACGAAGATTCATCCTACATCAAATCCAAAAAGAAACCTACTGAAGAACCTGAAGAACCTGAAGCTCCCAAAATTCATGATACAATCATGAAAAAAGAAAATCAAGAAGAATATCGAGAATTTGAAGAACCACAAAAGACCTGTAGATCCACCACAGGAGAATAATCCTCACAAGAGGAAACCTGCTTGGGTACAAGAGATTATCCAAGGTGCCGAAATATATTGGGTTCCAGAAGAGAATCTCATAGAAAGAAAGAGAACCAGATCCTATTCCAATTATGTAGCTTTACTATGTGACTTTATTGATAAAGAACCTTTCGAGTATGAAGAAGTGGCAGAATGGAAAGAATGGAAGGATGCGATGATCGAAGAGTATCAATCGATCATGAAGAATGATGTTTGGGATTTTGTTCCAAGACCAGAAGGAAAGTTAGTTGTAAATTTTGAGTGGATCTACAAGATCAAGCAGGCTGCAGATAGTAGCATTGAAAAGTATAAGTCAAGATTTGTGGCTCGGGGTTTCTCTCAGAAAGAAGGAATAGACTATGAATAAACCTTTGCACCTATAGCTAGATACACTTCCATCAGATCAGTATTTGCTTTGGCTGTAGTGATGAAATGGAAGATACACCAAATGGATCTCAAGACTACCTTCTTGAATGGTGTAGTAGAAGAGGAAGTGTATGTGGAGCAACCACTCGGTTTTGAGACACATGACAGGGAGTCTCATGTGTGCATATTGAAGAAATCCTTGTATGGTTTGAAATAGGAACCCAGAAAATGGTATGACAGAATTGATAGCTTTCTATCCAGTTTGGGCTTTACCAAGAGTAAAGCAGATTCCAACCTTTACTACAAGGTGGAAGATGGCAACCCGGTGATGCTTCTACTATATGTAGATGATTTTTTTGTGACAGGTATGGATGGGTTGATTGTCGATACGAAGACAAAGCTTTCTACTGAGTTCGAGATGAAGGACTTGGGAATGATGCATTATTTCCTAGGTATGGAGGTGTGGCAGACTACAGATGGAATCTTCCTTGGACAAGGGAAGTATGCGATAGATATCCTGAAGAGATTTGGGATGATGGACTGCAAGATATTAACCACACCGATGGAATAAAAACTGAAGCTATTGAGTGATGCTTCATCAGAGACAGTTGATTCCATGATGCATCATCAGATGATTGGTTCCTTGATGTACCTGATGAACATGAGACCCAATATCTGCTTTGCTGTAAACACCTTGAGCCAATACTTGACAGATCCAAGACATGTTCACTTGACTACTGCAAAGCATATTCTGAGGTACCTGAAGGGTACGGTTGATTATGGGCTGAAGTA
The DNA here is from genome assembly GCA_001517045.1 of Pseudotsuga menziesii. Taxonomy (NCBI): domain Eukaryota; kingdom Viridiplantae; phylum Streptophyta; class Pinopsida; order Pinales; family Pinaceae; genus Pseudotsuga; species Pseudotsuga menziesii. The sequence goes on along the minus strand of LPNX010467319.1, from coordinate 232,193 downwards.
TAAGGCTGATCAGAAGATTAACCTGGAGGGTTATGTTGATTTAGATTGGGCAGGAATGCCATCGATAGGAAGAGAACTTCAGGGTGTTGCTTCAGTATGGGATCAAGTGTGATATCTTGGTTTAGCAGGAAGCAATCCTATGTGGAACTGAGTCCAGCTGAAGCAGAGTGTGTTGCAGCATGTTCAGCTAGTTGTGAGGCAGTATGGCTAAGGAAGCTACTGTTTGATTTATTTGATCTCCATTTAGATGCTACTTGTATATACTGTGACAACTAAAGTTGTGTAAATTTTTCAGAGAATTCAGTATTCCATGACAAGTTGAAGCATATCGAGATCAAGTATCACTATATTAGGGACATGGTGTAGAGAGGAGTAGTGAAGCTCAAGTATGTTGCTACAAACAAACAGATAGCTGATGTGTTGACTAAGCCATTGGCTAGGGTGGAGTTTGAGTACTTTAGGGAGAATCTTGGTGTTCTCCAGATCAAGATTCCTCCCAAGAGGAAGTGATGTGTCTATGCTGAGCCTTTTTGACATGGTGAGAGGATTGGTTCCTTCCATGGTCAGATATAAGTGTTGTGCCCTTTCTACATGGTCAGAGGATTGGTTTCTTCCATGGTTAGATGTAAGAGCTATGACATGGTGGGAGGATTGGTTCCTTCCATTGTCAGGTATATGTGTGAATTCCACATCCAGCATGAAAAAGGGTTGGCTCTGTGAAGACACATCTAGTTTGAAAAAGGACTAGCTCTGTGTAGATGCCACATCTAGCATGAAAAGGGGATGGCTCTCTGAAGAAACATATAGTATGAAAAAGGACTAGCTTTGTGTAGATGCCACATCCAACATGAAAAAGGGCTGGCTATGTGAAGACACATCTAGTAATAAAAGGACCAGCTATGTGATGCCTCATCTGATATGAAAAAGGACCAGCTCTGTGATGCCTCATCTAGTATAAAAAAGGACTAGCTCTGTGAAGACTCATCTAGTATGAAAAAGGACTAGCTCTAAGTAGTTGCTACATCTCGTATAAAAAGGACCAGCTCTGTGATGCCTCAACTGGAATGGAAAAGGACCAGCTCTGTGATGCCTCATCTAGTATGAAAAAGGACTAGCTCTGCGAAGACTCATCTAGTATGAAAAATGACTAGCTTTGAGTAGCTGCAACATCTGGTATGAAAAAGGACCAGCTCTGTGATGCCTCATCTGGTATGAAAAAGGACCATCTTGGTGATGCCACATCTAGTATGAAAAAGGACTAGCTCTGTGATGATACACCTAGTATGAAAAAGGACTGGCTCTGTAGAGGTTCCTATGACGAGAAGAATCAAGAGATAGCAGTTATGATGATGACCCAATGATGATCCAAATCAAGTGATGATCTAGATCCAGTGATGATGATCCAACAGTGATGATCCAGATCAAGTAATGATCTAGATCCAATGATGATGCCCAGTGATGATCTACATCCAATGATGATCCAGATCCAGTGATGATGTCCAATGATGATCCAGATCTGATGATGAAGATGACTTGAAGATGAAGATTACTTGAAGATGAAGATGACTTGAATATGAATATGACTTGAAGATGAATAAGACTTCAAGATGACGATGACTCGAGGATGATCCAGAAGATATAGAGAAGAAGACTTGTGCTGAAAATTATGTCGAAAGAATACCTTCCTAGTTAAGAAAAAGTGTTGATGTATCTGTAACTTTAGAATGTATTTCACTTGTATTTCTTATATATTCTAACTCAATTTTTATTTCGGGATGTACTTGAGTTATGTCATGCCCCGATGTTCCTATCGGGAAGGTCTATCATGTAAACAAGTCATGTCAAGTTATTGTGGGTAACCCTCCTATTGTCTAAGGATTAAAGTCCCCACAGTTCCGGGGCACTAAGGTTATTAGACTCTCCTAGTGAGGTCGACCCTAGTAGGGTTTTTGTCATGTTGGGATTAGTATAAATAGAGAGCTGGAATCTCTATTTATCACACAACTCATACACACTGAAGTGTAGCACATAGTTGAGGAAGGAGAAGACACTGGGGCTAGACAAGAAGAAGGTTACTGCTGTTAGGATATCACTTACTATTTTGGGTTCTACTTTTGGTGCTAATTCTATCTCTGACGAAGTTGCGGGGTTTTCACCATTTATGGTTTCCCCGAGGATAAACATTGTGTTCATTGTCTCTTGTGTTTGATTGATGTGCTTGTTATTCTCTCAGTAAAGATCCTAATATAATGCTAGATTAATGATGAAATTCTAACATTCAGCAGTACACTAGGCACTATGACCATGAATCGATTTCTTTCCAGCTCCTTTCACTTCCTGGTATCGTAGTCTTCAAGCTTCAAGTCCTGAAGTTTGGGGGTGATATTTGAGGTTAGTGGGACACCTTCTGGGATGGTGGGCTCTTCTAGTTCATCCTGCGTGTCCACTTTCACTCTTGCTGCACCTGGGACCCTAGGTGAAACATATGGGTGTAGCAAGTTCTTTTACTCATCGATCAACTCTACGTCCGCTGGTGGCTCTACGAGATTTGGGTATCTTGACTGGGGGAGCAGAGGAATTGGGGAGGTCTGCACTTAACAAACCTCTGGGTGTATAAAATTGTTCTCTATCCGGTTGTCCCAATGGCCGAGTTGCAGGTACCTACATCTGTTGGCTCCCCACGGTGATGGGCATGGCGGCCTCGGAGGTGCCTTCGGTCGAGCCTGCGTCTTCTTCATCTTCTTAGTTGGATGAATTGGTTCAAGGACATAAGGCACTTCTAATATCGGGCTGGGTGAGGCTGGTGAAACAACTGAGTATTCATTGTCACTGGATAGCTCAACAACCATGGGATTTGGCTCTGAGTTAGGGTTCTAGTTCACTTAGGAAGTTATTTGCTCAGTTGGATCAACTCTCTAGTTTCTTGGATTTGCAAGGCAATTTAAAGGTTACCATGACAGAGGCGACTGATATTTATAGGTGATTGGGCATTCTAGATGTGATTGAATGCAGTGATGGGGCATCTGATGGACCATATGGGCTCATCCTTCATCTCCTTTACTCACACAGTTAGGTTTAGTTATGTACTTGTCAGGGCATTTATGGTTAATATGGCAGATGGGGCCAAAAGGCACGCTGCCATTCTCCTCAGACTTTCCAAATTAATGCTATTGAGTTGTCGCAAGCACCCAATATTTTTTAATCCTCTTGCATTTAACGGTCTGTAGGTGTCTACCGGCTGTCTTCCACTAACCGCTAGTTGTCTCTTAGCCCCTTTTTTGGTGGGTTTACACCGCACCATTCTTCAATGCAACTTCCTTTTTTTGTGCCAGGTTGCGCTGTAGATGCTTCTTTCATTTCTTTCCTCCCTTTAGATATTATTTATTTATTTTTTTGCTGTGCACCTCAGCCTTATGGGACCATGCTTCAGTCATCGCGGTATGGTTTTAATCGGCTGTCGTTGATCATAACCACAACTGGTGTTCTATCCAGCTTATGTAGTTTTACTGTGCTTGCTTCAATAATGCGCACAACCACATATGGACCTAGCGAGTGTTTTTTGAGCTTACCTGGGTTCTTGAATGACTTCTTGTCATACATTAGAACAAGTCTACAGACCTTGAACTATTTTGTTCTGATCCGGAGTTCATGCCATGATTTTTGTCACTGCTTTTCCATGTTTTGATGGAAGCCCATAATGAAGCATTCCCCCATTTGAATTAGCTACGCAAGTCTTTCTTCTACAGTGTCAGTATTTTTCATTTTTGTTAGTGCAATAATTCGTAGGCTTGACAAAATGTACTCCATGGGCACGAATTCTTCTTGTCCATAGAATAAAATGAAAGGAGTGTATCCATTTAGTCGTTTGCATGTTTTTCTGTAATCCCATAATATTGCTGAGACGTTTTGGTCCCAGTCATCTCTACGCACATTATAGACCTTGGTCAAGGAATTCTCCAGTATCTTGTTGAAGGCCTCAATAGTTCTATTTGATTGAGGATGGTAGGGTGTTGTCTTCTTGTGCTGGATTTGGAATTCTATAGTCAATTCAACAATTAGTTTATTTACAAAATGCGTACCTTGGTCGCTGAAAAAGATCTTTGGGAAACCAAACCTTGTTACTACATTTTCAAAAAGAAACTTCACCGCAGTTGTTGTGGTGCAATATTTCATAGGTGCTACTTCATCCCATCTTGTCAAGTAATCTGTAGCAATTATAATGTAGCGTGCACCAATCCATTTCCCTTACAGACTAATAGGGCCGACAAAATCCACTACCCATTTATCAAATGCATTGAGTGTAATTTGTGGTGCAAGTGGCATTTCATCACATTGTGATGGTTTCCTTGTTCTTTTACATTTATCATAGTCACAACAATATTTCCTTGTATCCATATGTACAGTTGGCCACTAGATTCCATCTTGCAAAATCTTGCACACGCTTTCCTTCTCGACGTAGTGTCCTCCTAAGACACCCACATGCGCTTCAGCCAGTAACAATTCCTTTCATGATCAAAGACACACGTGTGCAGTATTTCATCTGGTCTCAACTTATACTGTTGTCCCATGATTAGCATGTAGTTCGTGGCCTTGAAAACTAGTTGTTTCTTTTTCCATGTCATATAATATTCAAGTGCATAGCCTACATTCAAGAAGTGTATAATAGCATCAAATTATTTATCGAAAACGTTGATAGCAAACAGCTACGCATCAGGAAAATTATCCTTTACGCTATTTGGTTCCTCACCACTTTCAATGCATGACAAGTGGTCTGGCCCAACATTTAGTAGGCCTGGCTTTACAATGATTTCAATGTCAAATTCTCGAAATAAGAGGAGCCACCAGTAGATCTCCCCCCCCCCCCCCCCCCCCCCCCCAACACTGGCTTATTGACCAGGTACTTCAACACAAAATGATCAGTGAACATTTTGAAGTGTCCACCCAATAGATAATGTCAAAAATTTTGTAGCACATAGACCCTTGCAAGCCCTTCTCTTTCAGTTGTGGTATAGGTTTTCTCTATTCTTGACAGTTTCTTGCTTTCAAATGCAATTGGGTGGTCAATTGTGCCCTCTCTTGATTGGGTTAATACTATACCAAGTGCAATTGATGATGCATAAACATGTACATTGAATTCCTTCTTCCAGTACGGGAATATTAATATCGGCACATTGGCCATTTTTTTTCTAGCTTATCCAAACTTCCTTGACAGTCTTCATTCCTCTCGAATTTGGCGTCCTTATTCAGAAACTTCTCCATTGGGGCAGTTATCTCTGCATACTTTCTTATGAATTTTCTATAATATCCAGTATGTCCCAATGTGGATTTGAGTTGCATGACCAATGTGGGTGATGGCAGGTCCAGAATAATTACGACCTTCGCGGGATCAACCAGGATCCCGTCACGGCATACTACATGGCCCAACAGTACACCAAATGGTGCACAAAATATGAATTTTTTGAAATTCAGCACAATTTGATACTAGCGTCACATTTCCATCATCATGCACAAATTCTCAATATGGTCTCTCACTAGACCAAAGACCGTCCAGTCATCAAAATATACTTCAAGAAACATATGAATGAAATATTTAAAAGTAGAAACTACTATTCTAGAGAAAATAGCAAGGGAATTTTTAAGGCCAAAGGGCATTACCGTGTATTGGTAGCATCCCCATTCTGTTACAAAGGTTTTCTTGTGGTGGTCCTTTGGTGCAATTCTGACTTGATGCTATCCCAAGAATCCATCTCTGAATGAGTACATTTGTTTTTCGTTGACACTCTCCAATACTTCATCTATAAATGGTATTGGGAATGGATTATGTAAGCAAACATCATTTAGCTTCCTTAGGCTTACAAAGATCCCAACCTCGCCTGTCACCTTCTTGTCTTGAATCAGTACTATAGGTCTTATCCACTCCGACTCTTTAATAGGTTCAATGATTCCTGCTTCTAGCATGCAATCCTGTTCTGCTTTCAATTTTTCTTTATAGCTCAGATTTAGTCTCACAACCCTATATACCTTTATGTTAGAGTTGTGACATTATCTCTAAAACTCACTTCCAGTAGCCATCTACACTGCAGCCATTTAGTTATCGAGATTTTTTGCATACCCCACCATAACGTGGGTGTAGATTTTAGCGCAAATTCCAGTGTAGATAGCCGTTGCGGCTCTGTTACTAATTATTCAAACTCATTCAAGAATGTTGCCAAGTTAGGCAGTCCTTCATATCTAGGTAGTAGACGTGACTAAGTTCCCACTTGTCAGATAGACTTAGTTATCTTGAAACATCTCCTCATAGAGACTTCATGTAATCCGTTCTGCTAGTTCTCAAGTGCCTCTTCTGAGTCTGATGTACATGAACTCATCCATCTCCAGCTCAGGTTACCATGTGCAGTAGGATTAATGTAATCATCCCTAAGGGAATTGACATTATATATGTTATCAAGGTGATCACCATGCCCTTCGTTGAACACCGATTCACCATATCTCTATCCTTCCAGTGGATCGAGGGTCAGAACTACCCTCATCTTATCATCTTCAAATGATAGGATCCTTCTTTTAAAGTTTATAATGGTTTGATTTCCCATTGACCAGTCGATCCCCAATAGCGTGGGATATGGGTTATCATCATCTACTATATTGATGACCTCAAAGTCCACAAAAGTGCACAATCCTTCAATATCCACTTCGACCTAACGCAATTTACCAATGGGCAGGACCTTTTACTGATTAGCAATCCTTAATTGAATTGGGGACCATTCTAGGGGTGGCTTGCCCATTATTTCCCATGTCTAGAGCATTAAAATGTTAACATTGGATCCCATGTCAAGGATGATATTGTCCATGTCATAATCACTAATTTGCATGGACATCCTAAGTTTGCATCCCATTTTGAACTTTGTCTTGACATTATTAACCTTGTTTGTCGATTGTTCTTCCTCCGAAAGTGTTTCTATAAGTGATTCCAACTTTGTAAGTGCATCCTTGTCCTATATTAGCACCAAATAAATTGAATGGAATGGTTTGAGAATACTAACCTTATATGCACTATTGCTTGTAGTCTCTTGTTCGAATATCTTCTCAGTCATTTCTTTCACTTGGCCTGAGGTGGATGGCTGCTTCATTCCTATGAAATTTGGGTGTACATCAATGAATATGTGCTTCTAGTTTTGAACATCAAGTGGTTTTTTATTTTGCACGGTGGGTTGTACCTGCGATTATGCTTGCACCGCAGGATTTGTTTGCATAGCTTGATCTGCACCTGTCGCAACACCTCCCCTCGTTACTACAGCTACACTTGGTTCTTGTGATTCTACGACTATCATTTGTATGTTGGAATTATCATTTGATGTAGGATTTGGTGTTGGGTTAGCTTCTCAAACCATCTGGGCTTGCCATCCAGAGATAAGTTGTAGACATTTCTCCAAATTGTGCTCTTGTTTCCAATATGAGAAATTTTTTGTAGGTTCAGGGAAGTCTCTCGTAAAGTGGCCCTTCACTCCACAATTGTAGCATACTACTGGCCCTCTTCCTCGGAAAAAACCTCCTCCTCTTCGGCCCCTGTAATTGCCACCCCCCCTCAACTAAGGTTGTGGCATTGCGGCTGGTATTGCGATTGCTGATACTGTTGTTGATATGGTTTATACGGGGCCGCATTCTGAAACTGTGGTGCCATATAAAACTGTTGGGCTATAGGGCAGACCCGGGTTTTATACCATTAACTTCGCACCAACAAACAGACCCACAGTGTTGGCCCTTTCGACAACAACATGCGAATAGGTTGCAGTCTCACCCAAAACGGCTATGGGGTGCCACAGAACCAGGTTTTGGCAAGCAGAAGAGGGATATTACTGTACCTTTAGCCTTAACAACAAATATTTATACCAAACAGAGATTCGATATTCACTTAATTAGCTTCACAATTAGATAAAAGACGTTTCTTGCTTAACCCTTAACTGGGAATTCATAGCGAAGCTAATATTAACAGTTATCTTACTTTATCAGTTATCTACTTATCAATGCATAAAATAAAACCATAACAGAAACAACACAAAAGAACCACAACACAAGATATAATGTGGTTCACCCCCAGTGTAGGGGCTACGTCCACAAAACTGCGCTTTTATTCCACTTCTTCAAAACAATAGTCTGATTTGCGCACTTAGCAACAGATCCACCCTTACAATCTATAAGATGCGCACTTAGCTACAGTTCCTTTCTTACAATCTCTAATTTGCGCACTTAGCTGCAGTTCCTTTCCTTACAAAACCCTCTGCGCACACAGCTGCAGAGGTCGTCCACGCACACAGCCGGGACTTGACCTTAAAACCCAAAAATAGATCTATCTTCTTCGCATAAGATGATCCTCATTTCATTAGATTATCTTGACATATTTACATGAGTGCCTATTTATATAAGTGCACTATTACAAAATCATGGGCTTACACCCGAATTTTATGGACAATTACAAAAAAGAGGGCTTTGACTCAACCACGATACCCCTAAGACTATTTTGAGTCACAACTCCACTTACAAGCTTCCATCAAAACCATGGAGTTACCAAAATTAGTGACCGTTAAGGAGCGCGCCCCAACAGGCCCCTAAGACTCACCAGTGTCCTATCCCGGGACACTCTGCTGCTTGTCTTGTTGGCGAAGATAGTAAACTGCTGTCAGCTGCTTGCTCCTTCTCTACTAGCTGCTTTTGCACTCTGCCGAGTTCTGTATCCATATGCATGTTTGTAACCATCGTCTTTAATTTTCCTACCTTCTTGCTCCCTTATATTCCTGTCATCATCGTCATCCCTTCTACTACTTACGGCCGCAGCTTGTTTGATCCTTCACCGTTTCATCCTTAGTAGACTACCCATGTTTCTTATGCTGCTGACTTCCTTTGCACTATTTATGATGGTCATGGGAATAATTGGGCCTTCTAGATCTATCAGTGACTCCATCCCTCGAACTGCCTCCCCTTCATGTCTTATCGAACATTTGACCATCCACAACTTTGGGTCCTTAATAGATAGTACCCCTGTGATTGCATGCCAATGTAGTTCTGCATAAGACAAACAGCATGCCTCCATTCTGCTGAGCCAGGAGGATACATCTCGGGAACCTCTGGGGTTTTTCCTGAGGGTTTGTGCCTTTCTTCGTTCCATTCAGAGTGAACTTCTGCCTTAAATTTTTTCCTATTTGAACATGTCTGCATAGGTGGATGCAACACTGGGGGAGTTTAGATGTAGGTGGATTGCTGATAAGGTTCTGCAGACCTCTCTCCCTGAACTCTCGTAATAATTCTTAGACTTTGCTATCATTCGACATGGTCTTAACTATAAACTCAAGAAAATGCGCAATGCAGGAGTCGTAGGCCTGTGTGGCTTCTTATAGAATCCCACAACAAAATATGCCATCATGGTGCATTAAGGTCACCCAATCTGATGGAGCGGTGGAAAATCCTGTTCACACGGTGCTAGATTTTCCCCAAAATCTCATCATTATAGGAAGTTAAGGCAGCTCACGTGCCGGCGCCGCCAAATCTAGTTTGTCCCATCAGTCACATTTTAGGCTGCGATAGACCGTTATTCTTCGACACAAACCTAACTTTAGTTGCTTCCCAATGAGTACCTTCGACACAATATTGACCTTCGACTCATCTTGACCCAAGCGTCAACCGAGCTTCGACCTTCAAATTTTGAAATACTTCGTAGCTTTGAGAACAGCTTCATTATAGTCTAGTACCCAATTTTAACTATTCTTGGTACTTAGACTCTCCTTCTTGCTGTTACTTCTAATTAGGGGGTCCAGGCTTGTCCCTATACTTCTTTAATCTACTTCCATTCACCATGGAAGGTAAAAAATTTCCATTCAATTTAGCTAACTGGACTGCACCATCGTTGGTAACTTCCTGAACTATGTATGGTCCTTTCCAATGTGTTTTGAATTTACCTGGGAACTTCATGAACTTACTGTCGTACAAGAGCAGAAGATCACCAATCTTGAATTGCTTCTTCTTAATGTGTCTATCATGCCATGCTTTTTCTCTAGCTTTCTGTAGTTGCTGCTGGAAACCTGCAATGAATCTGTCTTCCTCTAGTTCTAGCATCTTTACCATCCTTTCTTTCAACATGGATGGGTCATCCATCTCTGTGAAGGAAGATATTCTGAGGCTAGGAACAATGTACTCCATGGGCATAAATGCTTCTTGTCCATAGACTAGCCTAAAAGGTGTATGGCCTGTCAACTTCTTGCAAGTGGTTCTATAAGCCCATAGTACTGCTGGAATTCTAAGATCCCAATCATTTCTGTTAACATTGCAAACCTTCGTCAGAGCGTGCTCCAGGATCTTGTTAAAGGCTTCGATGGTTCCATTTGCTTGAGGATGGTAGGTAGTACTCTTCTGATGATATACTTGAAATTATTCGGTCAATGCTTCAATAGTCTTATTTAGGAAATGTGATCCTTGATCACTCATAAGAACTCTAGGACACCCAAATCTTGACAAGATATTATCAAAGATGAACTTCGCAGTTGTAGCAGCACTACAGTTCTTGACTGGCTGAGCTTCGGCCCAACGAGTAAGGTAATCAGTTGCTGTAATAATGTATCTTGCTCCAGATTTCTTTGCAAGGGGATCAATTGGTCCTACAAAATCAATAGCCCATTTGTCAAATGCTTGTAAATTTACCTATGGAACGAAAGGCATCTCATCCCTCTTGGATGGTTTTCCTATCCTTTAACAGATATCGCAGCTGTGGCAATACTCTCTTGCATCCTTATGAATTGTAGGCCACCAAAATCCTACTGTCAGAATCTTTTGAGCTGTAGATTTTCCTGCATAATGACCTCCTTCTGCTCTCGAATGTGCCTCAGCCAAGATCAATGGCTTTTCGTGTTCTAGGACACATCTGCGCAGTATTTCATCTGGTCCCATCTTATATAATTGTCATTCTATCAAGGTAAAGTCAGCTGCTCTTACCACCAGCTGCTTCTTCTGCTGTGTCGTCATCTCAGGGGGTGGGAAACCTGTAGATAAGTACTGAACAATTTCCTGAAAATAGTCATCAACCATCTAGATGGAAAACAACTGGGCATCAGGAAGACCTTCATCCAAGCTAGTGGGTTCTTCTCCTGCCTCAAGCCTCGACAAGTGGTCAGGCCCTAGGTTAAGTCTTCTAGGCTTAAGTATGATCTCAAAGTCATACTCCTGAAACAGAATCAGCCATCTGCATATCCTTCCACCTAACACAGGCTTGTTAACCAAATACTTCAAAGCAGAATGGTTAGTGAACATCTTAAAATACGATCCTAACAGATAGTGTTGAAACTTCTGCAAGGCATAAACCATAGCTAGACCTTCTCGTTCTGTCGTAGTATAATTCTTTTCTGCTGTGGACAATTTTCTACTTGCAAAAGCAATAGGGTGATCAATATTACCTTCACCTGACTGAGCCAATACTACACCTAAAGCAATGCAAGATGCATCGACATGAACATGAAACTCCTTATTCCAGTTAGGGAATACTAGGATAGGGGCAGCTACCATATTTTCTTTCAAAATATCCAAGCTTTCCTGACACTCAGGTGTCCATTCAAACTTAATATCTTTCTTCAATTGTTTTTCCATAGGGGCTGTAATCTGAGCATATCCTTTGATGAATTTCCTGTAATATCCAGTATGACCAAGTGTAGTGCGAAGTTGCTTAAAAAAATTTGGAGGTGGCAGGTTCACAATGATGGCTATCAATCCTTGCTTGCACACAATGTGACCTAGCAGAATTCCAAAAGGTGCACAAAATATACACTTCTTCAGGTTCAATGAAATCTGATGCTGTCTGCACTTATCCAGCATAAGCCTTAAGCTAGCTATATGATCTTTCAATAAGCCAAAGATAGTCCAATCATAAAAGTAAACTTATAAGAACTTATGAATGAATTCCTTAAATGTAGATATGACTACCCTGGAAAACATAGCAGGTGCATTCTTCACTCCAAAAGGCATAACTATATACTAAAATGATCCCATTTCTATAGAGAATGTTGTTTTATGTTGATCCTCTGGAGCAATTCTGATCTGATGGTAACCTGAAAATCGATCAGTGAAAGAATACACTTCTTGACCTCCGACATTGTCTAAAACTTCATCTGTAAAGGGAGTAGGGAATGGATCATGCGAGCAGGCATCATTCAGCTTCCTGATATCAACATAGATTCGGATTTCTCCCTTGGTATTCTTTTATTGTACCACCATGGGGCTGACCCATTCTGACTCTTCGATAGGCTCAATGATTCCTGCTGCGAGAATCTTATCTAGCTCCACCCTGACTTTTTATTTATACTTAGGGTTGAGCCTATAAGGGCGCTGCTTCACAGGCTTCACATCAGGTTTCAAAGGGATTTTTATCACTCTTATATCACCAAGGATAGCTTTCATTTCTGAGAACTTCATCGGGAATAGGTCCTGATACTCATGGAGAAGTTGGGTCACTTTGCTTACCATTTCTTCATCCCAATAATCTCCAATAGTAGCATACTTAGGCATTTATTCTAACCTAATGTTTACTTTCCTCGTCTTCAAGGGCTAAGCCACTTCTGGTGCTTCAATTGTTGGTCCATGCACTTCGCAGTGTCCTTCTGACTCAGGAATGTTTATGTTGCATGGGTCATCATCCTCATCAATTGTGAGGTTATAGCATTCTACTGCATTAGCTTCTTGTTCTTTCCAATCAGGTTGGTACTCAGCTGTTTATTTACCATCAAACACCTTAGTGTGGATTAGCCTAACAGTTGCGTCCAAAGCAGGACAAACCTCATTAATAGAAAATGTCAGCACAAAAATATCAACAAGACTATCCCAACTTATAGTATCCTGGCGAAGCTCCACCTCTGCATACCAATTCTTCGCGATAGGTTCCAGGGTGTGCACGAACTGATATACCCATTCTTCATGAGGGACATGCTTCCATGCTTCATAACACTATTCCAAATGTTCTTGAGGGCTAGTCTAACCATTAAACTTGCTTCATACCTCCTAAGGTTGATCCACGAATCTGAGGCAAAGAAGCTTTTGACAAGCTTCCAAACTCTGAATATACTTCTTATGACCATTCCACCATCTAGCAACTGTGGCTCTAAATACTGAATCTAGATTTTCCATTTTCTGTGAATCTGGTACCTGCTCTGAAAATTGTAAAATAAACTCTTCGGGGTCTGCCAAGCCATCAAAAATAGGTAAGACTCTTGTCTGTGAGCCAAGCCATCTGAGATACTTGGTAATTCTTGCACACCGATGTCCATGTAGCTCATAAAGTCTATGCTTCCAATTCTCTAGGCCTTCATCTGAATCAGTCATGCAAGAACTATCACACTTCCAATCCATTATACCTTCAGTAGTAGGGTTAACATAGTCTTCCTATTTAGCTGTGATGTTGTAGATGTGATCTAGAACATCCTAATCCTCATCTCTGACTGGCTCTGTGTACCTTTCTCCTTGAGAAGGGTCCAAGGGGACTATGACTCTCAAGCCTTTTCCTTCAAAAGTCATCTGTCTGTTCTTAAGATTGATTACTACAGAATTCTCTATTGCCCATTCAATTCCTAGCAAGGCTAGATAGGGGTTTCTATCATCAATTATCTCAATGACTTCAAAATCTGCTAAGGCACTGACTCCATCAATGTCTACTGGGACGCTAGAGAATATTCCTAGGGGCACAATCTTCTGCTGATTGGCTAATCTCAACTGTATAGGGGACCATTCAAGGGTGGGTTTTCCCATTTGTTCCCATGTCTTCTTAGTTAAGACATTGACTTCTGATCCCAGGTCTAAAATGATATCAGTCATGTCATACTCTCCTATTTGAGCATGCAATCTTATTTCTCTTCCAGTTCTTCTAACTCTATTGACAATTTTTTCTTTACTAGAGCTTCGCTGAGGTTCACAAGAAGAAATAACTTTCTGTAACTCATTTAAAGCATTCTGATTTTGTAAGAGCTTCATACAAATCTGTTAAAATGTCAACAGTGTACTTGCTTTCTCTGTCGAAGCTTCGTGAGACTATGACTGCTGTTGATGCTGCTGCGCAGGTGCTACTACTGTGCTCGGATCAACAAAGTATTTTTTGGCTTCCATAAAGGTTTATTTTTCTCTATCCACATAGAAGGTTGGCACTTTCTCTGGGGTCTTATGAACCTAATCCTCGTTAGGCTGTTTCTCCTTATGCTGCACTTGTGTCGTAGCTCCACTCTTTGTAACAACGTTAATGGCTGGGACAGGTCTTTGCTCTATAGTAATCATCTGAATATTCTAAGGAGGAGCACTATTTCTTTCTTGTATCTTGGCTATCAGCTATGGGCATTGCTCAATGACATGATCTACTGCTCGGCAATATCGACATGTCGTAGTTGGGTTTCAATAGTCTCTGGCTAGATGACCTGCCTGGTTACAATTATAGCACACAACCTAGCCTAGACCTCTTCCAAACATACCACCATGACCACGACCTCCAAAAGTACCTCGACCTGATGTATTACCATGGTAACCATATCCATCATTGCCTTGTGCATCGTTTTGCACCCTATAAGCATCATATGTTCGCTCTTGCATAAGGTCAAAACTGTGACATTCCTCTTCGTTGTGTCCCACTGACTTACAGAACTTGCAATAAGGATTCTTAGGGACTTGCACATATATTTGTAGCAAATAGCAGTCTTCAGGTCGATGCTGGCTAGTTGTTCTACAAATCTCACAATATAGAACATTAGGGTTAAATGGGTTCAGTGCACCAGCATTCAGGTAATTTCTTAGCGCAGGGCATTGTTCCTTTTCATGACCTTCGGTTCTACATCATGTACACCAGACCTCTTCATGAATAGATTTCCCTTTTTTCATGTCGCGCAGATATAAAGCCATTTCTGCTAACTGCGCTTGAATTTGTGCTATGCCAAAATTATCTTCGACAGGAGCTGTCTCTAGTTTCATGGCAATCTCCAAAGCTTCTTGCTGATCAACAACCTTCTGTTGCATGAGTGGCATTCTGATATGAGGTAATAAGGATACAATGAACCATTCTTTATGCTGCGCTAGTCCAATAGTGAAACTAACTTGATCTAGCAGAACTTTGAAACTCTAATCAAAGTCCCAAACTGATTCACCTCATCTCTGCTGAATCTCTTTCAATTTAGTTATACACTGTGATTCTGATTTAGGCTTCTTAAACTCTTTTATCATTGCTTCTTTAATATCAGCCAAGACATGGTTCTAAGTACTGGAAAACTTCATAAACCAAGTCAAGGCTCAGTCTCTAAAAGAAGTGACCAGCTACGCTCTTCTTACATCTTGATCCAAAATGTTCTTAGCTGTCCACACAGCTTCGCATAAAAACCAAAACTATTCTGGATCCTCTGATCCAGTTCCTTTGAAAACTGGGAGCTTGATATCATCAGTCATATGAGCCATAGCGGACTGAGGGGGGGGGAGAACTTACTGGGGTAGACTGACCTGCGACCGGAATACTCGGGCTAGGGTTACTACCAGACTGCAACGGGTTCCCAGGGGTAGCAGATCTTCACTGCGGGGTGATAGGAGGATTTCTAACAAAAGGGTCTTTTGGCATATACTCGGTATTCTAACCTAGGTATAGGATCCTAAGTTTCTCTTGTATCTTTTACCACTTCACAGCAAACCACTTTGCTTGTCGAAGTTACTTTCACTTCCAAACATAGGTCAGTAAAAATAATTCTAGCAATCTAATTCTATAAGCAATATGCCCTTCTCAGCCAAGAGCATTTTAATTTGCAGACTAAATGAATTTAGGTACTTACCCCTTGGTCCTTTGAAGAACTTCCTTTCAGCTTCGCTAAAAGAGGTACTTGTGTCAATGACAAATTCTGTCACAAAAGATTCAAGGGTTCGTGTTTTCCAGAAATCAACAACGCGTGATATCGTGTTATTCACTCTTTTCAATATATTAACTCTTGCTGGGGTCCAGTCAGGAAACTGATCTTCTTGGAAGTTCGTCCTTCGCTCTGTCAACCAGGATAACCACTCGTGCAATTCTATGTGGATACTACCAAAGAAAATTTCATAAATATCAGCAAAAACGTACCTTTGTAAGAATTCGTCTGAGCTACGACGAGGATCCTTATTTTCTTGTTCAACAAATTTCTGATAGATAGATTCAACCCAATCACCGATTAATTTTACTGAGGGCCTCCAAAACATAGCCCTTCAAGTACGATGTAAATCCCTCTTGAGCAGATACTGAGTTCAACCGACAATGGAACCAATTTGTTGGGCTATAGGGCAGACCCGGGTTTTATACCATCATTAGAGGAAATTTGGGGTCTAAAATGGGCCTTATAAGAAAACGTGCCAAAATAAGTTTTTGTGAGTTGGAATTCAAGAACCAATAGAATTTCAATAAAATAAGTCAACCATAATGGTTGAATTGGCATATTTGTCATTAAAAAAAACTACTTTGTTTGTTCGTATTTTCGACATATATCCCTATGTTTTTACTCAAATTTCGATTAGGAGAGCTCATTGAATGCGGAATTTGATTCCGCATCCAACGAGTACCCACACTGCATACTTTTGATGGACCTTGCTACCCCCAAAACAAGAAATACCTAAAAAAATGTGATGATGACATCATCATCACATTTTTTCAGGTATTTCTTGTTTTGGGGGTAGCGGGGTCCATCAAAAGTATGCAGTGTTGGCACTCGTTGGATGCGGAATCAAATTCCGCATCCAACAAGCTCTCCTAATCGAAATTTGAGTAAAAACATAGGGAGATATGTCGAAAATACGAACAAAAAAAGTAGTTTTTTTCTTTCTTCCTCCAAAATTAATCAATATTATTTTATTATTTTAACTATTATTTTAACTATTATTTTATTATTTTAACTATTATTTTATTATTTTCCTTAGGAGGCCCATTTTAGACCCCAAAATTCCTCTAATGTAACTTCGCACCAACAAACAGACCCACAGTGTTGGCCCTTTCGATAACAACCTGCGAACAGGTTGCAGTCTCACCCAAAACAGCTATGGGGTGCTGCAGAACTAGGTTTTTGCAAGCAGAAGAGGGATATTACTGTACCTTTAGCCTTAAAAACAAATATTTATACCAAACAGAGCTTCGATATTCACTTAATTAGCTTCGTAATTAGATAAAAGACGTTTCTTGCTTAACCCTTAACTGGGAATTCACAGTGAAGATAATATTAACATTTATCTTACTTTATCAATTATCTACTTATCAATGCATAAAATAAAACCATAACAGAAACAACACAAAAGAACCACAACACAAGATATAATGTGGTTCAGCCCCAGTGTAGGGGCTACATCCACAAAACTGCACTTTTATTCCACTTCTTCAAAACAGCAGTCTAATCTGTGCACTTAGCAGCAAATCCGCCCTTACAATATCTAAGCTGTGCACTTAGCTGCAGTTCCTTTCTTACAATCTCTAATCTGCGCACTTAGCTGCAGTTCCTTTCTTTACAAAACCCTCTGCGCACATAGCTGCAGAGGTCGTCCACGTACACAGCTGGGACTTGAACTTAAAACCCAAAAATAGATCTATCTTCTTCACATCAGATGATCCTCATTTCATTAGATGATCTTGACATATTTACATGAGTGCCTATTTATACAAGTGCACTATTACAAAATTATGGGCTTACACCCGAATTTTATGGACAATTACAAAAAAGAGGGCTTTGACTCAACCCCGATATCCCTAAGACTATTTTGAGTCACAACTCCACTTGCAAGCTTCCACAAAAACCACAAAGTTACCAAAATTAGTGACCGTTAAGGCTCGCACCCCAACAAAAAATACTACGCAGGCTGAAATGGAGGTGAAGCTTGAAACTAAGGCATAGCCTGGAATTGATCTTGTGCTTGTTCAATATTTATTTTCTCCTCAGTATTCATTAGATATTCATCTACCATTTTCTCTCTCAGAAGTTGGTAGGCCCTATAATATTTTTCATCATGGCCTACAGATATACAAAATTTACAATACAAACTAGCTGGGGTACATACCGTCTTGTGCAGGAACATGCAATCTATGGCATAGTGTCCCCTTGTTTGGAATATGTTGCACCAGGGTAGCCCCTAGGTACTAAATGGGTTCAGTGCACTGGACGGGATGTAGTTCATGTAAGCCAGACAGTCATCCTTGGTATGTCTATTGGTTCGACATCGTGTGCACAAAAGGTATTCCTGCACCTATTTTCCTCTTTTTATGTCCTGGAGTTGAATTGTCAGATTAGCCAATTGTGACTGAATTTGTATCATTCCTGTGGTGTTGTTGGCTTCAATCACCTTCTTGTCTTGACCTGCGGTTCAACACATCACAATACCAACAATAAACCCCAAGACATCGACCCGACAGAAGGTCTCCATCGGAAACACCTTCAATGCATGTGCAGTCTCACCTAAGATATCTAATGGGTAACTACTAGAATCATGTTTCTACAGTTGGTGAGGGGTTACAGTCCATTGGCACGTGGCTAAGGAGCTCGATGAAGGAAACTGGATGGCTAGATGGTGGATTCAGTCTTGCGCAACTGAGCACAACTATATGTCAATGCGCACAACTTAACCTTGTTCTTAATGTCACAACTGATGCAACTTGTGTGATGCAGCTGACTCATTGTACTAACAGAGCGTCGGTGACTTATGTTGTAACTTAATATATTTCATACAAACTGATATATGTATATATTCCAATGACACTTTCTCAAACATTCATATATTGATTTCAATATAATATCATTCATTTAATCAATATTTCATCATCATATAGTAAGCAAATAACAACCATTCACAACATCAATCACCCATTCAAACATAAGGGATAACGTGGAAACCCATCTGGGAAAAACCACCAAGGTGCTCTTCATCTGGCATAAGAAATGGATATAGCACCTTGCAGTCTACAGGATGTAGACCGATCTTATGATATGTCTTTATGACTTAGAATTCTGGTTCTCATGCTCTCTGGTTTGTTCTTCTACACTACTTCTATTGATATGCACCCAGTCGGGATCACCTCTCATAATCGATGTCTGTGCACTCAGCTGTAGATCCCTTCTACTCCTAGCGTTCTGCACACAAAGCAGCTAGATCCATGGCTCAACAACCTCCTATCGCTACTAGGCTCTTCCTAAGTCTTCTCTTCTTATAATTTCTACAAAATTACATCAAAATGGAATCCTTCGCTATGGATATCCAATGAACAAACAACAATAACTATTAATCACCAACCCTTATACAAAATGGGTTCTCACTATTTATAACTTCCTTCAGACCACAAAGGGTCGACTACATACTGTTTATTAGTTACAGGTCGTGATCAACCATAAAAAATGGTTATAGACTGTCTAACATAAGGCACCATCGGCATGACTTACAAATATTCTCGCGTACATGCGTTGCCGCAAGCTTATGCCATCTTAAGTGGTCATGATATGCTCCTGTCGTCTTCTGGCCTTTATCACGTGCATGCCCATTCGCTCCCCTTTCCTTCATCACACGCATCTCCATTCTGTCTGCGCTGGTCCTTTTTTTCCTTAGTGACCTTCCTTTGTTTCTGTCATGCATGCAATGCACCTTCTTTTTCTTACACATGAACTTCTTCCTTGCACTCCTTTCCCAGGCCAATAGGCACCATATCCAATACGTGAAGCCTCTAACCTCATTGTCAATTCCAGTGCCTCCATTTGCATCGCAATATTTTTCTGCATGAGTGGTCCCCTAATGTGTGGCAGTAGCATAGCAATAAACCACTCTTTATGCTGTACGTCCAACATCTAGAAGCCTACTTTGGACATCAACATTTTGAACCACTGCTCAAAGTCCCATACTATTTCTACCAAATCCTATTTAATTTCCATGATCTCGATTATACATTGGGACTTAGATTGTGTCTTTCTGAATTCTGAGATCATTGTGCGTCGAATCTCCTCAAGAGTCCTCTCCATCTTCCTGAGTGGTACTACACAGTACTTCATATACCAATCCAATGCACCTCCCCATAAAGTCGTAATCATTTACGCTTTTCAAATGTCATCATTGTTAACGAGGCCAACCGTCCATATCACCTCGCAGAGGAACCAGTGCTATTCTTGATCCTCTGTTCCATTCCCGTTGAATGTGGTTAGTCTAACATCTGTCCCCTCCATTAGGGTGGAATTGGGGTTGTTCACTGGATTCCCCAGATTTGTTGGATTTACTGGGGTCACTGATGGGCCTTCTTGCATACCAGTCCTGACACTAGGACTACTAGTGTTCACAAGCTATTCAGGTGAGGAACTTCTAGGTCTCACTTCAGGTGATCTTCTTGGAATGTCTTAGTAACATATTATCCTTGGCCTCTCTGTAGACTCTTCCAAATCTTCTCTCCATAGAAATCGGCCTATACTTCTCCTCTTTGTTGCAGGACCCTTCATCTAGGTGTGACCCACATCCATATTCACCTTCCCTGGGTAGGCTATAAGACCTCCTTCCTCCTGCTACCTTACTCCTCTTCCCTGACTGGAACCTCCTTCCGCTTCATAAGAATCCAGTGTCCAAATCATCTTCTAAGCTTCCTCATAACATTTCTTCTTACTACCTTCCATATTACTCCTAAATTTAACACAACATATCCCCTTCACAGATTGCATGACTCAATCACTGAGTTGTAAAATACGCTTTTCATAAAGGAGCATTTTAATCCATAGATTTATAGACATAAGGTACCTTCCCCGAGGTCCTTGGAAAAAATGTCCATCTACCTTGCTATATGAGGTGATCACTTCAACAATGAACTCAGTCACATATCCTTCTAATATGCTATTAATCCAAAAATCAACAGCTCTGGAAATAGGGTTGCTTACTTGTGCTACTTCTTCTGTTAATTGGTTGGTCCAATCAGCAACTCCTCTTCTTTGGAAGTTAGTTTGTTGGGTTTCTAACTCCTACAACCATTATTTCAATATAATGGGAAATTCTACGAAGAAAATTTCATGGATATCTGAATATAGATATCGTTGTAACTAGTTCTTAGGGCTCAGCCATGAACCGTCGCTTCCCTTCTACGTGAATATGAATGTCTTCGACTCCATCCAATCCTTCACTTCACTCTTAGTTGGGTACCACAACATTTCCCTTGTTTTCATTAATGGGTCCCAGAAATGGAACCATTTGTTGGCCACTTTTCCTAACTCATGCAACCCAGGTTATACACATCCTATCAACCCAACAAACACCCGAGATACAGGCCCAACAAATAAAGCCTCGTCGGTACACCCGCAAAGAAGGCACACTCTCACAAGAGATATATTTTCAATGGGTAACTATCAGAACCATGTTTCTATAGCTCGTTGAGGGATTATAGTCCCTTGGCGCACAACCAAGGAGCTCAACAAAGTCAAGAGGATGGATTCATTTAAGCCAAACTGTAGTGCACAACGCGCATATACTTTCTTAACTATTAACAACGCGAAACAGATTCAGCCTTAGTAATTTAAACATAAAGGGATATAATAGAAAGCTAACAGACATGCACAATATAATAGACGCGCAATAACAATTGCGCTGTAAACTTAAACTAATACTCAAAGCTACGCATAATAACATATTCATGCATTGGGACTTCTATTGACAGTACGACATACGTTCAACCATGACAAGACTTGCATCATAAACATAAACAACCATACACATTCAATCATCAACACACATGAGAGTTAACCTAGAAACCCATCTGGGTAAAAACCACAAGGCGCTCTTCATCTGGCATGAGAAATATATGGCACCTTCAGCCTACATTTGACTGCAAACTGTCTTAGATCTAGCTTTCTACTCAAACTCTTTCTTTATCTCATGCTCTCTGTCTTATTACTCCTAACTAATGCTACCATATATTGATCCACACATGGCCTGGATTGACTTCTCTAGCATCTGCACCTCTCTAGTAGATCTTATCTTCTACTACACTACCTCCAACTGCATCCTACATACTTCCAACTAATCTACCACTCCGATCCCATAACTTCCCTCTGCTAGCCAATCAAAAATTACTAAAAGTGATCTAAAAATCCACCAAAAGAGTAAAATAAAATCAACCCTCTAATTATTGAATCCCTCCTATTTATACTATTTCACATGACCATGCAGGGTCGACTACATATAGGTAGTATGTTAACTATCACCATCAGCCACTCCCTAGGCTACAACCATGGCGATCATTACTTGACACAAGGCACTAACCGCCTTACTTACATCATGCGTTCACACATGTGGCATCCACCGACTTAAGTTGACTTCAGCACCCATGATCGTCTTGTCGCTTTTGGCCATTAATGTGCACTTGTGCTACTATTTTATATTGCAAGAATCTTCTTTCAGTGTAGTTTCCCTTTTCCGTGCAGGTGAAATGTTTTGCACATATTCCTTCTTCTACGCAGATTTCCTTTTCTGCACAGTTTTGCTTTGTCCACGCAGATTTATTCTACACCTGCCGCGTGCTTCCTTTTCTTTGTTTGTGCTTGCGCGGTGGATTGATTCTTGTGCATTTATTCATTTGTGCTTATTTCTTGTGGGCTTTCCCCAGGTACAACAGTTCTTAATGTATTATATAGAGTAGATATTCAAAAGAAAAGGACACAGATCAAGATACTGGCTTGATCAATGTTGAAGATCAATGTGATTTTTGAAGCATCTTGTTTTTTTTAAAACATCTACAGGTTGTCGGATTTTCGACACCTAGACCATCCTCAGGCCATCGAATTTTTCGACTCCCAAGCCAACTACAGGATGTCATATTTCCAACACGCAGGACATGACATAAAATGAAGAATTAATTGAAATGATAGCGTCCAGGTGCCAGATTGAAGTGATATTGATTGCTTATTCAACATCGCGTCATCGAAATTTAGACGCCTAATTCAGGTAAGAATTTCCTGATTTACAATGATATGTTGTAAAAATACTGACATTGTTTGAAATGGTCTTGAATAATCGATTAATTCCTACCGATGTAAAAAAAATGTTGTTGTTGAATAACAGACACTTGTTTGTCAAGTTTTAGATATCAAAGCTGTCAGATTTCAGGTTCAAATTTACTTGTGATAGCATATACCATCAGTCATCCACCTAGCTCAGCTAGGGTCAAACATAACGATGGATACAAAAAATATCAGAGATGAAGAGTTGGACTTACTGATGGAGGCCCTCAATAAATAATCTAGACTAAAGATAGAAAGAAGACAAGTACATATTGGAAAACTCAAAATAGAATAAATGGAATTCCTAACGAGATGCAGGGATTTGGTGCAACAAGTCATTCTTATACCAGAAGGAGTCACCACTGACAAACCATTGGAAAAATAATACCAACTGTTTGAAAATTTCATGTGTATTATTCAAGGAAAACTAAAAGAAAAGAAGGAAGAGTAGATGAAACAGACCTTTGTATTACTGAGAAATTAGTAACAACATTCTCAAAAGCCCATAAAGCATTGAAAGAACATTTTGAGGAATTTATTATCAGAGAGGAAGTCACCTAAGAAGTTGGGTCACCTATTATGGAAAAGTATTTGTGCAGGTGTGGAATACGCGTGAGCTCATTAAATCACTACAAATTCAATGATGAATAAAATGATTCAAGAACAACTTGTATTAGAGACAACAAAATTGGACAAATTCAAGAAACAAGCACACCAATGGATAAGCCAATCCAATCCTAGCTTGGACAAACTCTGTAGCAAGGATTTCTCCCTTGCTACAGGGCAAGAATGATTACCTTCCTTCTATAGGATGAAAGGATAGGTTCCTATGTGGAGATGCAAGAAAAATAAACAGAACAGAAAGGAAGAAAAGAAACGGCTGGAAGCCCCTCTGCAAACAAGGTTAGGGCTTCGCCTTGGCTACCTGCAAACAAATATTAAACAGAAATAAACATGCAAAACATGTTAGAAATCAAACCCGCAAACAAATAATGGTCAGAAAAAAACTAAACTAACAAATCAAATACATAAGCAAGACTATGNAATGGGCCACCATGCCCTGGCTGGAAGAAGCACCTCCCTATCTCACTCAGCAATGGAGGAGCTATGGCTCAATGGGGAAGATGAGTGGAAGAGAGGGGGGATGTGGGTGGCTTGGGAGGCAAAGAGGTCTTAAGGCATCCACGGGTAGCATAACAGTATGCAAGAGAGGTGTTGTTTGAGAGTGACCCCCACCCATCCTTTTATAGCTTTTTTGGGGATTTTTAGCATTTTAAGCCCTTGGTGAGGGCTTTAGCCCCTTCTACCCTAACTTTAGCTCCTTTCAGGGTTTTATGATCCTTTGAGGGGTTTTATCCCCTTTTTGGAGGCTTTTTCCCCTAGGAGAGTTCTTTAGGCTCCTTTTTGGGGTTTTTTAACCCTTTTACTCATTTTTAATCCTTTTTGAGGGTGTGGGGGTCTAATGGGGTGATACAAAGGTCATGCATGGGTGTCCTTGGGTGGTGTAGGCCATGTAGAGCTGAGTGAGATATTTTTTTGGTTAATAGATTTCCCCTTGATGTGTGAGGGAATGAGCTCATTGTATGGCCGACAGACATCATAGGATTTGCTGCGGAGAGGTCGTGCTTCCGGGGCTGGGGCATGGTGGCTTTTGGTTTTTGTATTAATATGGTTCCCATCAATGGGTGAGATACAAATAATGTGTGACATGTATATGGATGAGGTGGGAATCCCCATGCTTGTGACAATGTCAAAATAATAATTTGATATATGCTCTAAAATACAAGAGCTGATCATATACAATGATGATACATAGTGGTTGCCTCAATGTGAGGCTGAATACAATAGTGATTTGAAGAACTATTACACTGGACCCATGGAATTCTCATGGAATGCTATATCTTCATGATTGATGG
Organism: Pseudotsuga menziesii; assembly: GCA_001517045.1. NCBI lineage: Eukaryota > Viridiplantae > Streptophyta > Pinopsida > Pinales > Pinaceae > Pseudotsuga > Pseudotsuga menziesii. The sequence continues at coordinate 207,271 of LPNX010467319.1, read as the reverse complement.
CCTACTATATCTGGGATGGTACATAGCTATATGGACTCACTGATTGAGAGTCAAAGTCTCTGTGGTACAAGTATGCTGCATCAATCATAAATCTATTTAAATCACAAGGGACATAACCTGTTTAGGTCCCTTGAATAGACTCATCAATGTGCTAGATTCAGATGAGATAACTGAAATGTGTGAGACAATCTATGGACTGACCCACAAAATGGAGGGGGGGAGGGGGAGGGAAAGAATTGAATAGGGGCATGGGGAGTGTGGTAGACTCAAAATTCCTTTGTTCAGAGTATGATGGTAGGGTGGACTAGGTAGCAAATGAAACTGACTCATGGGAATGGGATCATAGCTATAATACCAGGAATGTCACTGCAGGTGGGAAATACTTGGAGGAGGTGGACACTTTTGATATTGATGGGATCCAAAGAAGACACATTGCAGATTACTCTGAACAAAGGTGACCCAATGGGGGAATGCTACCAAACTATTTTCTATGCGGTGGTTTCTAGGGACACTGTTGTGGTACGATCTCATGTATTTTTGGTGAGCCGAAGAAGGTAAACGCTCGATGGTGCTTTCATTTTTAGAGAGTCTGAAAGCATGAATAAGACTCCAGTGGGGGATCTTTTTTGTTAGTAGTCTCCTGTGCCTAAAAATGGATAAACGTATACATAGGAGAGCTTGCCCATCCTGTAGGGGATGAGAAGCTTCTTTACTATTGGTAGTCCAATCAGGATAGAAAAGGTTAAACCTATACTGACTGGATGATCATTCAGATACTTTTACGAGCATGAATGAAACCAAGTTTGCTCGAAAATATTTTCTTGATGAGAAGGTTGGAAAAGAGATTAATGACAACACGTGGTGAGCTTTTTCGTAAAGTGCAGCCCTTTTGCCTAAGAAAGCATAAAAGTATGCAGAGGGGAATGGTCTTGGCTTGAATATGCTAAGGTGGTCCTTTTCATTGAATTGTCTACATAGTCCACAAAAGGAGATAAATGTGACGATGTAGACTCCCTTTCCTATACTTTATCGAGCGAGAAAGGAAGCAGCTACGCTCGACTATCTTTTCATTGTTTTTAGGAGTCAGAAAAGAGCTTAAACAAAACTCCAGTATGGTCAACCAATTGCGATGGCACAGGTAGTTCCCCATGTCAAGACGGTGGAAAGTGCTCCAAAAGTCATCTGCACAGTATGGATGGAGCAGAAGGCTCTCAAACATACCAATACATGTGTGGGATAGATCGCGGCAGAGGCTCATGAGTCAGTGCAGCATAGGCACACAAACCAAGGTGGCTCTTGGACAAAGGTCAAGAGAGCTGTGTGTGACTTGTGGTGGAAAGACTTGACTACATGTGATGTGAGTGCAAGTCCAGGGGCACTTATATGCCAAATACATGCAGGAAAAATAAATCATTTTGTGGACAATGGTCCAATGGTCCACGTACGGTGCTGTGGATAAAGAAGACAACTATGTGTTAAAATACAAAACAAGAAGAAAAATGGTAACCCTTAACAGGCGATGGCCTGAAAACCCACATGAGTAGCAGGAGGCAATAGTTATTCAAGTACAGGTCCTTAGACACTTGCATCACCATGTTGTGGCTCGTAAATCGAGGTGACTTGTGGGAAATGGTCCTGAAATTTATTTGTTAAACATGAGATGATGATCTCATACAAAGATAGAGGGCATAATTCTGAAACTCATGGTGCAAACGGTGTCTCAAACGGACTCCATATGGTGCTGTTATGCCAATCGGAAGAAATTAGGTCAAATGGGGCCTATATAAGGGTGGGGTCCACTTGGTGAGGTGTCATTGTCAATGTTCACTGTGGAGTAGGAGAGGTGGGCCCTAAATATTCATTTTCTGATTTCTCTTGATCTGACCGATGGTTTAGAGTTCCGTGACTTGCAAGTAAGATATTTCATTGAATCTCATCTTTTTAGTGGTTTACATTCTGCATTCAGTCACCCAGAGGTCCTCCATGAGCATTTTGGGGTTTCATGGAGCCAAGTCGCACCTTTTGAAGGAAAAGGAGTGACGTGGTTGCATCTATGGGGCATATTTGAGTGACCTAGTTGCTTATTTTTCCCACACAGGCGCGACTTGGCCTTTGAGGGGTGTTTTTTTATGAGAGTTGTGGCTGACATCAGGGTTTTTACTTGTGCAGGATGGCTGAGATCAAGTGGTGAGAGAGAGACTACAAAGACCCCCGGGAGACATCATTATGAGATGGGAATGTGAGAGATACATTGGCCCGTTGCGTATTGCTGAAGTTCATGAGGATACCCCTCATGAAGAGCTTGGGTTTGCTGCTGAAAACACTGGTGAGTTTTTGGGATGTTGATGAGGAGGCATTCCTCTTTCAGGGCCAGTGGATTGAGATCACTTTGGTGGATGTATATTTTCTGACTGGGCTCCCTATGTTGAGAGTTGTGGGTGACTTGGCACCAGTGTTATCTCGGGGGGAGACATTGGAGGAGCTGTGTGACAGGAATTGTTATGCTATGGTGTATGCGTATGGCTCCTATATCCTGATGTGTGACATTGAGGATCTGTCGACATGGGTGGTGGCGAAATTACTGTTGTGCATCTTGGGTTCCACGGGGAGCCACAAGATATCTGGAGGGCAGCTTCAGCTAGTAGAGCATGCTATATGGGGCAGGTACTATGGATGGGGCCAGATGTATCTTCAGGATGTTCGGTCGCAACTGAACAAGTTGAAGACATCTAGGGAAGGATTTTGTTTTGGCTCCTTCATGTGTGCTTTATTTTTGGAGAAAGTACCTACACTGTGTCTGCATCGGGCTATGCAAGATAGTGGTCCACGGGAGCCACGGATGTACCGGTTGTGCTAGATGATGATCCGAGAGGGTGGCGACAGAGTGGGATGTTTTTTTACTAAGGAGTTGTTAGAGAAGTGGTGACAACTTCCAGTGGTGATCGAGGAGTACCCATACCCGGGTATGGACTATCATGGGGACCTTGAGATTCCTCGACCTCCCAGCTAGGCGTGGAGACCAGCTAGTATGTATGCATGATGTTTTTGTGTTCATCTTTATACATAGTGTAGTTTGAGCTGGTTGATAGTTGCATGTGTGATATGTATGGACTGATGGTGTCCTTATTTGTATATGTAGATATTGTTCCTCGCACGCCGCCCAGGCATCAGAGGCGGGTAGTTACCATAGTTCTTGCGGTAGTTCCTACTGGGAACCCTCGTAGGTGATGGCGAGAGATGGATTACCTGCTGCCGCATCTAGAGCAACTTGCTACTGGGATCTCTAATGATGGGTGGAAGCATCTAAGCAGTGATTGGATTGCTTCTATTCATAGTTTTCCTCTCGAGTGGACTACTGTGATGAGGAGGATGGATATGGCCTGTGAGCAAGTTCATCAGGCAACGAGAGGTGATATTCCTGTGGAGGATGAGACTTCTGAGGAAGATGATGATACTGAGTCAAATGATGAGTCTGATTCAGATTAGAAGCCTAGTGGGGTTGTCCCTAGTGCATTGGTGCACTTAGGATTTTTTGTGTTGTTATGTATATCTTGTTGAGAAAGCATATGTGGCTTCTCATTTTGTATTGGACATGTTTTGGAAATGTGACTGATTGATTTATATATATATTTTTTATGCAGGTGGATGCACTTTTATGCTTTTATTGTGTGAGTGTTTTTATGATAATGTAAAATGTGAATGCCTATATGATTTATTATTACACTTATGTGTGTATTTTTGGATATGATTATGCATGATGTTATGGTTGTATGCTCCCTATATGTGATTATGAATGTGCCAGTTTAGAATATCATTAGCCATTTGGTCTGTGACACTATTGAGGTTTCTAGGAACATTTGTGAATGTGATGGATTCAAATGTTCTAACCATCTATTTAGTGCACAGGAACTTTCTAAAAAGGTAAGGATCATGTACCCGATAGTAGTTGCTCAACTGAGAAACAAGCAGCTGGGAGTCTAAGAAGACATCGAGATGGTGAACGCCTAACTAAAGAGTGATGGCCAAGAGGCCATTGACACCATTATATTCAGCTGATTTGTTGGTCGCAATGCCAACGCATATTTTGACGATATGGATCAACTCGTGTGATGGGGAGTAGATGACCCATGTAGCCGGGGCGAGGTTTGGAGACCATCTACTTGCTCCATTAGCGAATCTCGTATACCGATTTGAGGTGTAATCCATCTGGAGCAATGAGGGGAAATGATACATAAGACTCACTTTTGAAAAATGTGTAAAACAAAAAAGGAGAAAGACTATAATACAAGTTGTACTACCGTCACTCAAAGGGGTAACGTTAGAGGGAAAGTCGTTTGGAATTACCAGGGATCAGCGGTCATTCCTTTGTGTGACACAATGAATCCTTGTAGATGGCCCGTTGGGACGTAGAAAATACACTTGAAAGGGTTTAAGTGGATTCTGTACATGTGACATCGTAGGAATACTTGTCGCAGGTTGTCTATGTACTGTGTTTGCTTCTGCGACCACGCATTGAGGTTGTCTAGACAAACCAACATGATGTGAATGAGGTCACGGAAGTAGTGTGCCATGGCATGCTGGAAGGTGGATCCAACATTTTTCAAGCCAAAGGGCATGACTCAATATGTGAATGTGCCTCATGGCATTGTGAATGCCGGTTTATAATGGTCTTCTTTCCCGATCTGGATTTGGTTATAGTCGGAAAATCCATCCATGAAGGAAAATGCCTTATGTCCGATGCATGCATCGATGATCTGATCAATGAAGGGTGTTGGGAAGTTGTCTTTGGGACACCCCCATTAAGATCATGAAATTCTTGCAAACATGAATGGTACCATGTTTTTTATTCATGGGAAGAGGATTAGAAACCCAAGTAGTGTAGGCAATGGGGTAGATGAAGCCGACTGTGCACAACTTCTCTATATCAACTTTAACTATGGCCACTTTGGAAGGATGGATGGGTCATTGTTTTTTCCATACAGGGGCCACATCAGGCCAAGTGTCGATGTGGTGCTCCATGATTAATGGATCCAACCTGGGTATTTCAGTGTAAAACCTAGAAAATATATCACAGAATTATTGGAAGAGAGCTTTGTAGGTAGCAACCTCTTTTGGGGAGAAAGATGCCCCTAGCATGATTTCTTCAACAATCTTAGGATTGGTTGAGATGTTGATTTTGATGGTGCATAAGATATTGGCCATGTTCCCTTCTTCGAAGGCATCTGGAGCCAGAATGGGGTTTTTGAACCAGTCGACTTTCCCATGAATGAAATCCTTGGTTTCCATGGAAAACTAGTCGGACTGTGACACACGTTCTTCGGGGAGGAAGAACAAATGATAGTGCATGTCGTCCCATGGGTATTTCAGGGTGTTGAGAGCTTCAAGTATCTCATCATAATTACAGATGCAATGAAGAGACAGGTCTTATGGACTGTCGTTGGAGGTGGAGATAAGCGGTTCAGTTGAGCTGGACATCATGTAAATGGACATGGTGTCTAAAGAAGGAAATGGGGGGTGGACTTCTTCGATCAAAGTGATCTCAGACTCATGGGAATGTTGATGGAGGTCAACTAAGGTGATTCAAAATTTAGGTAAGTCTTGGCAATGGTGAGAATAGTTTCCATACAATCCGCAAAGTGCGCAAGCATGGTTTCTTCTTAATGCTTTATTTCTGACTATCGACGCGGTTGGGAGTTTGACCACGGGGATGTTTTCATTTGTATCCATGGCATCCAAATGTGCACGGATCATTGGTATTTAAGGGAAAGTCTAAGTTGGGTGGCCCTGTTGCTCGTAGATGGTGCAAGGTGGGACTTGTCACAGATTTGTGGTAGGTTTCGCATTCTTGTCCCTGGCCCTTTTTTGGTGGGGTGGTGCGAGCGCAGGTGTGGCGGTTGGCTATTGCGGGCTGGGTGGAGGGTGAGACTCAACTACAATGGGTTGCATCAAGGTTAAAACAACCTAGGGCATTGGTGGTTGAGCTGGTGGATCGAGATACCATACCAAAATTCCCAATGTGAAGTTAGGTAGGCTTAATGTGGCCATTACCAGCTTGCTCATGACTCTAGGTGGGGGAAAGAGGAAGGGAATCGTATGGACTAGCAATGATCCCAGATAACTCCTTGCTAGTTGCATGTGGGGATGAATTTATGGTTTTGGCTGCATGAAATGTTGCTGCTACAGATGATGTTACGGTTGCTATTGGTGTTGCGTCTGCGGACGATGTTGGGTTTGGGGTTGGGGCTACGGCTGTGCTTGTTGTTTGGGTGTAGTGGCACTGGATGAGACCATGTACAAGTCTGTAGTATCATTTTGTGTGGGAGGTGGTGACACTAAGGGGAAATGAGACATCATGGTGGTATTGGAAAACAACTAAGGACCCACATTCAATAATGGGGAGGCTGGTGTGTTGTCAACCATGGTGTTGATGGCATGGACGACATTGGTGTGTGTGGTCATCCCTTGTGGCTCAATGGTTGTGATGGTATGGATAAAATTGGTGGGTGTCGTTAACCCTTGCGGATTGTGATAAGTGAGTTGATCAACTGTCACGATCTTCCCTTCGTGAGGGAACATCATGAGATGGAAGATAGTTGATGCGACCACTCTCATGGCATACACATAACTTCTTCTGAGGAGAAGGTTATAGTCCAGTTGAGCATTGAAAAACTCTATGTCAATCAACACTGTCTTCCATGCTAATGTGATGGGGACATGGGGGAATATTCCTTGGGATTTAGTGGGATGGCCATCATAAGCCCGCAGAGTTATGGAGGATGGTTGCAGGATTGGGGATCCAAGTTTCTGCCAAACCAAGGTGGACATAATGCACATGGATGCCACCTCATCCACTATGCATCGATGCATGACCAAATTCTGGATAGACACCAATATTTGGAAGGAGATGGTGGATGGAATGCATGGTTCTCCATTCTTCGTGTCGAATGTGATCAACTTGGAGTCGGAGGGGTCTACGGCCCCTAGGGTAGCTAGTAATGCTTTCCACTACATTGGGCATGTTTTGAGTACCTCCAGAGTGGATACGGTCGTTGGCGTTTGGGCCAAATCATCCATAATGCTATAGCTGATAATAGTTCTAGCTGTGGCATTGTTTGCTACTCAACGTATGGGGGGGCGGGGGAAAGGGGGTAACTAAAGAGGTAGGTTGACTGTTTTGGACATAGATGTTGTTGATGTGTCAGTGGGTTTGGTGGTGGTACCGTACTAATTCAGTCTGGTTTGCAGGTTAACCTCTTCAGTTGACATGGCTAGCAGGTGGTGGACACCTGTTTTTGTCATGGGAGGTTCCCCGAGAGCGTTGGGATTGGGTTGGGGAGGGGGTGCAGTTACCACCAACCCTTGGACTGGTAGTGGGTTCTGGAGCACCATACAAGGAGGTCCTTGTGGTGCTGGGTTGGGTTAGGCTTGGTTCATAGCATTGGAAACCTTTTGGGCCTCATTCTGAATGGCCTGCTTAGCGTGACCCATGAGGGGACACTCAAATGTGTAGTTCTCATAGACATTGTAGAGTGTGTACGGTTGGTTTGTGCGCAATGGGGTGTTGTGTCTTGGTCCATTTTGTCATGGGGGGTTTTGGGTGGGTCGGTTTTCCATGACATTGTTGGTAGGGTTTGGTTGTTGACCGCTTCCCTGCAGTTGGTTATTGGCTTAGTTCTGGGGCCGATTATTTCTAGCTTTCCCTTGTTGATTGTTGGGGGTAGGCTGGTTGGGATGGTTTTTCTCTGCAAATACTTGAGCAGCAGCGGGGGCTTAAACCGCCTGCACTAGTGGTGCATAATAAATTTGGGTGGGATGCAGTGCCACAAATGTGGGTATTTTCTTTGTGTACTGCTTTGTTGGCCATGCCATGGCCTAAGCTTGCTGCAGTGGCACAGGTTGTGTGTAGGAATTTGTTGCTCCAGACTGGGACATCATTCTAGCATAGTCTGGAGTTTGGTTCTGGTAAGCAACATTGGCAATATTTCTTGGTTTTGGTGGAGCTATAGGTGGTGTCGGATGGTGCTGTGGTTATTGGGAGACCGAGCTTATGATGCCATCTGTAGCATGGGATTCCCCCGGTGCATCCTGGTAGGAGGTACCTGGATGGGGAGCATCTAGAATGAGGGTGTATAGGCATCTAGACTGGGCATAGATTAGGTCGAATTGTTGGGATTTCAGTATGGCCTGCTCTTTAGATTGAGGATTTTTGGATGTGATGTCATTTTCTATGGGTGGGAGCAAGGTCTTGAGGAACCAATCCAAGAAGATCCTGTCGTCAAGTTAGATTTTGCACAAAATATGACATCACTTCCACTCATGGATGTGGTCGGTTATATGTGTCACAGTGCGTTGGCGGTAGGATAACATGATCTCCACCCCTTCGATTTATCTGATGAGGAGTTGGAAATACTGTAGCAACATGAAATCTAAGGAGCTGAAATCTGGGTACTTGGCCTGTGGTAGCTCAATGTACCATTTATCCGCAACACCTGTAAGGGTGCATTGGAATAGACTCAGCCTAATGGAATCCTCTATGCTGATGTTTAATAAGCACCATAGATGGAATGTCATGATGTGGTTTTGTGAGCATTCCCCTGCCTTGCATTCAAACTTGGGAATGTCTGATCGTAGCTTGGTTTGCATGAGAGGCCAAATAGCTTGATGGCGAATGGGGTCGTTTGTCAATCAAGACAAATTAGGCAAGTTAAGATGAGCCATGAAAGGCATATTTGACCCCAGGTTAATGTGAGATGGGGGAGGGATGGTGGTGGGGTTTGCAGGTGCATAATGTACCTGCATTGCTGGGGGTGCTGGTGGTGCCATTGTAGATGGGCCAATGCCCCCAAGTGTGATGTGATGGGCAGTGTGAATGGAAGGGCCACTGCCCCCATGTGTGATAGGAGGGACAGTGTATGTGGATAGGGCACTGCCCCCTTATGTGACAGGAGGGGCATTGTTTTGAAAATCGAAATCAATGATAGAACAATTTTACTCACAACAATTATCAATTGATCATGCAAAATCACTCACAAAAGAGACTGAAAATGGAGCTGAACACTAAAATCTATTGAATAAGTGTACAATAGCCAACCCTGTAACATAATAGGTTGCTGCATTAAATAATTACATAGGATATTCTATTGCATGAGGAGGCAATTCAATTCTAGTCAAAAGCAGGCTTACTAAAATTAAGAAATTCCCCCATAGGTGCATAAAGTAGTTTCCAAATCAGTCATGGAGCTCACAAATTGGAAAAAGCACTTAGGCAAGCTAAAGAGTGATGGAATGACAAATCATACATGCTTTTCAAAGGATAAAAGAATGGAGGATGTGGAGGACAAAAAACTAGTTCACCTCACCTAGTCAAACTTTCCCAATTGCCTTAAAGCATTGAAAAAGCAGGCAATAAAGCAGAAAAAGCAGAAGGGCACCTAAGAGACGAGGAATAAAGCAGAATTGATTCCTTGAGATTTGCCATGCACTACAAGAGTCAAAATAGGCAAGTTTTACCACTATGGATAGGCAAATGACAACTTGCATAAGGTGGGACACATGAAACTAGGAAAATAAGACAAAAATGATTAATTTAATGTATAAGGTAGGTAACTATGGGTTGATTATTCTAAAACCCCCCCTTAAGCCTGACATATGAGTAATATATCAGAAAATTATAGGGCCTAGCAACAAGTCTTAGTCACCCTTTACATACTGCATGTCCATTTAAACAATGAAAGAGGCAAAAACCACATGGGAAAATCCTCCCTTAAACATGGACTGTAAAACAAAATTTGGAAATATTGTCTTCACTCATGCTTCATAGCATGATCAGAAATCCCCAGCAGTGATTTGAGATTTCTGAAGGTCTTCTCACAAAATTATTTGGTGAAGATATCAGCTACTTGTTCTAAATATGAACATAAGAGTAGGTGAATGGTGCCATCATGCACAAGCTCTCTGATGTAGTGCATATGGTTCTCAACGTGTTTGGTTCTCTACTTCTAAACTGGATCTTTCCATATTTGAATGGTACTCTGGTTATCATAGTAGATGGTATTTGAGTACTTTGATTCAAAGCCACACTCTCCAAGTAAACCCTGCAACCATAAACATTGAGTTGCTGCATTAACAACTCCTCTGTACTCTGCTTCTGTAGATGAGAGTGCAATGGCACTCTGTTTCTTGCTTGACCAGCTGATTGACCCGTCTGTAAGCATGAACACATATCTTGATGTGGAATTTCTATCTGTGCTATCACCTACCCAATCATTGTCAGTAAATCCAATCAAATCAAGATCAGATTTTGCTTTATAGAAGATCCCATGTGTCCTTGTTCCCTGAACAAAGTTAAGGATCCTTTTGGATGCTTTCCAATGGATCTCATGAGGCTGATCCATGTATCTAGAAGCCACACTTACTACATAATAAATATCAGGTCTAGTATGTGTAAGATACAACAAACATCCAATCAATTTCCTATACAGTGTATTGTTTACCATAGGTGAAGAATCAGCTTCTTCCAGCTTCACTCCTGAAAGGAAAGGAGTCTTGCTTGGTTTGCAATTCTTCATTTTGAATTTGTTCAGAAATTCCAAGGCATATTTGGACTAGTGCACCTTGATTCCAGCTTTGGTTTGAGAAATCTCAAGCCCCAAGAATTGGCTTAAGAGCCCCAAATCTGTCATGGAGAAGGCTTGGTTCATTGCATGCTTCAAGGAAGCAATCTCATCCTTTGAGCTTCCTGTAATGAGGAGGTCATCAACATATAACAAAATGATCATTAATGAACCATTAATTAACTTCAAATAGACATTTGGATCTGATTTTCATCGAACAAAATTCAGTGATAGCAAGAATCTATCAATCTTGGCATACCAAGCCCTGGGGGCTTGCTTTAGCCCATACAATGACTTTCTCAACCTGTACACAAGAGAAGGGTTAGAAAAAATCCTTGAGGCTGCTGCATATATATCTCTTCAATGAGATCTCCATTCAGGAAGGCACAATTTACATCCATGTGATGTACCTCCCATTGCTTTGAGGCCGCAATGGCTAAGGCTAGCCTGATGGAGTCCATCTTTGCCACTAGTCCAAAGGTCTCATTGTAATCTATGCCATGAACCTGTGAGTAGCCCTTGTCTACCAATATGGCCTTGTACTTCATAGGTGAAACATCAGCATCAAATTTGGTCTTGTAGACCCACTTACACTGAACTAATTTCCTCCCTGGGGGAAGATCCACTAGCTCCCATGTGTTGCGCTTCTTGAGTGAGCTGAACTCTTCCTTCATGGCTGCTTTCCATATTGTATATCCTGCTACTTATTCATATGTTTTAGGATCAGATTCCACCATCAAATAGCATTTCTCAGCAAACATAGGATCCTTCATGCACAGACCACTCTCGAATTGAGATCTAGTCCTCCTTGAGTCATTGGGATCCCCAACTAGCTCTCCTGCTGGATGTAGTGTATTGGCTTCCCATTTTGGCCTTGTAGGGATGTTAGGGTCTGCAATAAACTCATCACTATCAGACATATCAGAATCATCATGTTCAACAAACTCTTCACTTACTTTCAGAGGTTCAGGTGGTGAAGAGGCTTCTCTAACTTCCACTGCTGCAAGGGGTTCTTCTTGAAACTGAACACACCTTTCGATGAAGGCTTTGATTGTGCTCAAATTTATCAGTTTGTACCCTTTTGAATCTTCAGAGTATCCAACAAATAAATAGTCTTGGCTTGTGGCTGCAAATCCTTTCTCTTTTCTGTTGGAATTCTAGCCCAAGCCCTTGAGCCAAAAATCCTGAAATGGGTCACATCTAGCTTGTTCCCACTCCATGCTTCAAAAGGAGTCATACCATCAAGATGTTTATGAGGCACCCTATTCTAGATATAGGCTGCACAGTTGATAGCTTCGGCCCAGTACTTTGGTGGCAAAGTTTTGGCCTCCATCATGCATGTTTCCATCTCCTTCAGTGATCTGTTCTTCCTCTCAATAACACCATTCTACTGTGGTGTGTAAGGGATAGAATGCTGTATCTGAATACCTGCATCTGCACAATAATTAATAAACTCAGAATTGACATACTCACCACCATTTTCAGATCTGAGGACCTTGAGTTTCCTCCCAGACTGGTTTTCAACCAAATCCTTAAAGACTTTGAAGAGGCCAAAAACTTCAGACTTGTGTTTCAGGAAGTAAACCCAGCAATACCTGGAAAAGTAATCTATGAAAGTCAATGCATATTTGGCCTGACTCATGGATATATGAGGGAATGTGCCAGCAACATCACTGTGGATCAACTTGAGGGGTGTAGAGGTTCTCTCGTGACTAGCTCTCTCAAATTTATGCTTTGGGTGTTTTCCTAGGATACAACCTTGGCAGACTCCTTTGGAAAATTTTATCTTGGGAAACCCTATGACCATCTCTTTTTCACTAATATCAGAAAGATACTTGTAATTTAGGTGGCCAAATCTTTCATGCCAAATCTTGCTTGCTTCATTAGCATGAATCAGAAGAGCAGAGGGGTTTGAGTAGGGTAGGAAGTGTGAGAACATGTATACCTTCTGAGCATGATTTGCAACTCCTTTTGTAATGAATTTACCACTTGAGATCTCTGTGATCTCAACTTCATCAGGGGAGAATATGACCTTCTTTGGAGACCCAGTGTGAGTTATTTGGTACACTGATAAGAGGTTGGAGGCAAGACCAGGCACATACAACACATTGCTGAACTGACCATGATCAAGATCAATCCTCCCTTTTCCCAAACTTTCAGTGAGAGAGTCATCTCCCAATACTATAGGTGGTCCTTTCGACATGTCAAGTGAGGAGAATTCCTCCTTGGTCGAAACCATGTGTCTTGAAGCTCCAGAATCAATGATAAAACTGGGTGAGCTTGATGCGCCAGCAACCAATGCATGAACTCTCTCTATGTCATCTGAACTTGATCCTCCTTCTCTCTTCTTTGAGCTGTCTGGAAGGGAGATGCCATTCTTCTCCAGGAGTTGGGTCAGCATGTCTATTTGCTTCTTCATACAAGAGCTTTCAGTGTGATTTCCCTTATTGCAGTATGCACACTTGCTCATTTATCCTTTGTTTTTCTTCTTCTGGTAGTTCTTCTTGGAACCTTGTGGCTCCTTTGGAGACTTGTTCTTGTCTCTCTTTTGCTCAGGTGGCTTTTTAGCTTTCTTTTTTCTTTTTGAATCCACCTTCGAATCTCCAGCAACCAGAGCTTGGTTTTTGGATGGTTTGATGGTGCCCATCATCACCAGCTTGTCCTATTCTTGTGTGAGATATTCCATGAAATCTGCAAGGCTAGGCATCTTCCAGGTTTGAGCTGTCAAATTTGTGGCATAGAAGGTCGAAACAAACACTGAATATTTAGGCACAAGCTTTGAGAGAATGGCCAAGACCATTTGATCATCCTTCTTTTCGATCCCACATTGTTTTAGCTGCAAAACAAGTGCTTTGAACTTGGAGAAATAGAGTTGCAGTGAATCAAATTTATTTGGACTCAAGGAGATCAGTTCATTTTCAATTTGATGTCCCCTCATCTCATCTGTCTTTCCAAAAAGATTAGTAAGATTCTCCCATACTTCATTTGGTGATGTCAATCTATCAAGATGGAAAAGGAGGTCTCTGGAAATACTCAGACACAAGAGACCATAGGCATCATCCCTCCTGTTGTGCCATTTTATCTTCTCTACAGCTGCATTGGGATCTGATTCTGTTGCCATAGTCACCCTGTAGAGGGCTTTCACTCTCAACAGTATCTCCATCTCTACTTTCCATTCAAATAAGTTGAAGGGAGTCAAGATGATCTTCTGAGATTGATCCATAGCTTAGACATTGTCTTGGCTGTCAGTAGAAGGGTCCCAGTCACTGATGTCGAACCTGTAAAACAATTTTGAAGGAGAGAAATCAATCTACAATGGCTCAGATACCATGTGGAAATTGAACCCAGTGATAGAACAATTTTACTCACAACAATTATCAATTGATCATGCAAAATCACTCACAAAAGAGACTGAAAATGGAGCTGAACACTAAACTGTATTGAATAAGTATAAAATAGCCAACCTTGTAACATAATAGGTTGCTGCATTAAATAATTACATAGGATATTTGAATTCATGAGGAGGCAATTCGAATCTAGTCAAAAAAAGGCTTACTAAAATTAAGCAATTCCCCCATAGGTGCATAAAGTAGTTTCCAAATCAGTCATGGAGCTCACGAATTGGAAAAAGCACTTAGGAAAGATAAAGAGTGATGGAATGAAAAATCATACATGCTTTTCAAAGGAGAAAATAGTGGATGATGTGGAGGACAAAAAACTAGTTCACCTCACCTAGTCAAACTTTCCCAATTGCCTTAAAGCACTGAAAAAGCAGGCAATAAAGCAGAAAAAGTAGAAGGGCAACTAGGAGATCAGGAATAAAGTAGAATTGATTCCTTGAGGTTTCCCATGTGCTACATGATTCAAAATAGGCAAGTTTGACCACTATGGATAGGCAAATGACAACTTGCATAAGGTGGGACACATGAAACTAGGAAAATAAGACAAAAATGATTAATTTAATGTCTAAGGCAGGTAACTATGGGTTTATTATTCTAACAAGTGTATGTGGAAGGTCCACTACCCACAAGTGATGCAAGTGGGATATCCTAAGTGGTTACTATGGGTGGTGGCAGTTGACTGATGACAGTTTTCATGACCGTGCTGGGGCCACCTGCAGGATTGTTAGTGACCACTTGTGGTGTGGACATGGGTCCACTAGCTATGGCTATGCTAGAAAATGGATCCGGGTTTGCACCAGCCATGGGGCTTGATGGTGCAATACGGAGGTCTATTTCAGACTGATATGGGTCTCAATTTGAATCAGAGGCTGTGTGGCCTTCTGATGGTGTGAGAGGTCATTGAGAGCGGTTTCGACGGTATAGGTTTAATGTCTTGAATGGTGGTGGTTTGCCTCTTAGGTGTGAGGAAGAGTGTGGGGGATTAATTGTGTTAGATTTTTATCAAACTGGTGGGAATGATATTTGGACCCCAGTTTCAATGGCTTCCTATTGGCTGTAGGTGGTCACTCGGCCACCAAGACTTCCAGAAGACAGCGCTTGGCTTTTTCCTCACGGGTGTTTCTATTCAATAGGTGGGGGTCATTGCCCATTTTGCTTGGTAATTACTCTCAGCGGCTAGCTACTTTGGGGTTCCCATGGTACTCCTCACAATGAGTTTCTGGGCTAAGCCCAAGTACTTCCCATGGTTAAGGTAGTCAGGGACTTATGTCCTCAAAGACTACAGATTTTTTGAACTTAGTGTAAATTGATAAATTTTAAGGGCTCTCTCAGCGTCTTGAACTGAGTTGGGTTGATTACATGGTATGGTGTATATGTTTCTCTGTCTTTCTAGTATTATGTGGCTACAAATGGTTTATGAATTCATCATATTGTGGTAGAGTTCATATCATTATGAATACAAGTAGTAAATAATCGCAAAAGTTGTAAACAGATACAATTGTTTTTACCCTGAATGTTGATGGCCTAACTAAGTGACTACCTTACACCTATATTCTTCTTTGACTAAGAGAAGGTGTTGGGCTCTCAAAACAACGGAATAATCCCATCTGTAGATCCATAGGTCACCTGCTGGATGCAAGGTTGGTCATCAAGGAGGACGCTTAGTGCCGTGAGAATCCATCCTTCTCTACCCCCTCTACCTTCCAGGTCATCCATTTTTAATGGTTTAGAACAATATTCAGTGGAGGGCCTAGGACTATACGAGCTATGCCCTTCATCATATCCTAGAATACCCCAAAGGGTGATGACTGGGTAGAGGAGGAAGGGTAAGCAAGACTACTAATTTTATGTTAATTTTAGTTAAGCTACATTCATTAAGCCATTAAAATTTGTTTTTAATTTACACTTTGTTTGTTGATGCAATTACAGTAAACTGAAACAGAAACAAAAATTAAACTATTGTGCTGGATAGAGGTGGCTAAGCTGCACTAACAGTCCCTAATAAACTGAAAATTAACCACTGTTTGACAGACCGCCTGTTTCAGGTCAAACTCGATGAGGGGGTGACAAAATGTTTTCGAAAACAGGTGAGGGGGTCGCATAGATTTCACAGACAGAAGCGGTATGCTGTTTTGAGTGAAGTCGCACCTTTTCGGGGGAAAAGGGTGACCTAGTCACACCTGTGAGGCCTAAAAGAGTGACCTCATCCCATGTTCAAGCCCGATAAGTGCGACCTACCTTGAATTTGGGGTTTTTCGGATCCTGAGTCAGATCCGACCACTAGCAACCTATACTGTGGCCAAACATACTCGAATTTTCCTTAAAGAGGCTTCGGCAACAATAAAAACTGAAAATAAACTAGATATAAGCTATATTTGAAAAGAAATTTTAAAAACTAGGGCATAAACTAAAAAAACTTGAAATTTTAAAAAAAATGAACCAGGGATCCTGTGGGATCGACCTCGTATGGTCGCCAGTTTTGTAGCAGGGATGTCTCCCTTGCTATAGGGAAGGAATGACTACCTTCTATCTATAGGATGGAAGGATAGGTTCCTGTGTGGAGATGCAAGAAAAATAAATAGAACAGAAAGGAAGAAAAGAAACGGCCGAAAGCGCCTCTACAAACAAGGTTAGGGCTTTTCCTTGGCTACCTGCAAACAAATATTAAAGAGAAATAAACCTGTAAAACATGTTAGAAATCAAAACTGAAAACAAATAATGGTCATAAAACAACTAAACTAACAAAGCAAATACATAAACAAGACTATGTTATACCTCTCCTTTGGTGAAATGGGCCACCATGCCTTGGATGGAATAAGCACCTCCCTATCTCACTCAACAATGGAGAAGCTATGGCTCAATGGGGAACATGAGTGGAAGAGAGGGGGGATGTGGGTGGCTTGAGAGGAAAATAGGTCTCAAGGCATCAATGGGAAACATAATAGTATGCAAGAGAGGTGTTGTTTGAGAGTGACCCCCACCCCTCCTTTTATAGCTTTTTTGGGGATTTTTAGGGTTTTAAGCTCTTGGTCGGGGATTTAGCCCCTTGCACCCTAAATTTAGCTCCTTTTAGGGTTTTAGGATCCTTTTAGGGGTTTGAGCCCATTTTTGGAGGCTTTAGTCCCTAGGAGAGTGATTTAGGCTCCTTTTGGGGGTTTTTAAGCCCTTTTACTCATTTTTAAGCCTTTTTTAGGGTGTGGGTGTCTAATGGGGTGATATGAAGGTCGTGCATGGGTGTCCTTGGGTGGTAGAGTAGAGTGAGGGATTTTTTGGGTTAACAAACTCGACAAGATTTTCCCATACATGAAGATACTACTTGACACTACAGATGAGAGAGCACAATTTTTAGGCCCCGACATGACAAATATTTTGGACTTGTCGATACAACAAAATATCTCGAACTTGTTGAGCCTCACAACCTTGACCATAGATATCCAGAAAGTACTCTACAATTTGGAAGAATTCCAACACTAGTTCACAGTTACAATAGAATCCATTGTGGATATTTTCATACAGAAGTTACCATCAATCAAACATCATAGTCCATGATAAAGCAATTTAGAAACTACTTGAGATAGACAATTTTCCACCTCCCTTGTTTCTTCAGGATGAAGAAATATTTTTTGTTGGGGGATATGTTGGAGGAGCTATTCGACTTAGCCAACTAGACTCATTAATAGTCGACTAAGTGTATATTATGTTGACCTCATCGGTCATGTCGGTTGGGTGAACCAACAGGTTGTTACTATAAATTTTTTGTAAATGTATATATAGGTTGTTGAGCCTAATAAGAACTTGGTTCTATTTATTGTATGAAACCACATGTGTATGGAGTAATATAATCTGTTATTCTATTCCCCATTCTTGTATGTTTCGTTTGTTATGTTTATATGATTCTTTATGTGTATTACTAGTAATGTTGCAATCTGATTCATTACAACATCAAGGCACTCTTTACGAGACTTCTATGGAAACCCAACTACTTCTGGGGTTCATTGGAGAGTAGACATACATGAAGCTTTCTTGAAATGGTTCTGATACCATGTTAGAATTGATGTTCAATTTAGATCATGAAGAAATGAGTCCAAGTTATTGATGCAGTGAATAGGAATGAATTATACAAACTGAACAAATCAAATCTCACAGGAAACAGACAATCATTCTCAGATAATTACAATATTATCTTCATTACATAATTCGGTGTTACAATAGTGTTACATAGGAAATAATTCAAATAATTAGGTATGAATTTGAATCTACCAAATGGATGTGACTTTTCTGATTGGATGGCCAACTAAAGATGTCTAAATCACTATCGGAATCCAAGTGGTTAACTTCAGATGTCTAATCAAGTCACACAATTAGTTATAATCAGTCAACTAGGTCTAAATAAGGTGGTAGGTGAGAAAAGTTGTCTTAGCACATGGAGCCATGCATAACTAGCACTAAATGAACTAATTATTATCTAATTGAATGTAACTGAAGAACAACTAAGCTTAACTAGTAACCAACTCACAACAACTGATGCAGGTTGGTGATGGGACTCCCAGTGGCTCCTAAAATGTAGGGATTCATCTAGGATGCATCTAAACTGATGCAGGCAAGTCCAATCAGTGGAAGTTATCCTCTATTATTTTTCCCCACACTCTAGTAACTGGTACATGTGGCCCCATTAGGCCAAGTGGACCCAATGGTACTATTGGACCCAAATAATTAAATAAAACTCCTAAGTTAGGATAAAATAATCTAATAGATAGTGTGGTTAAGGGAGTATTTACAAATCCTAACATTTACCACAACTGAACTAACCAAAATTGAATAAGACATTCATACCAAAATAAAGGGCTTGGAGGATGATGTCACCCATAAAAAAATAGAATTGTTGAATGAGATCATGATATTAGTAATAAAGAGGATGATATAACTAAACTAAAAAAAGAATGTGGATGATTTGAAAGGATAAGTTACATCCTTGAATATAGATTCCCAAGAGTAAGAGTTTTTTAGAAGAACCACATAGAAAATATGGGATACAATAGCTCAAATATTCAATGAGAAATGGGACTTTATGGGTCGCATGACTATTGAAATGGACATATATAAGTCATTAATGAATGAATTGAATTAGATAACTGCAACATTAGGAAACAAGGCCAACCAAGAAAGACAAACCATTGATTACTTGAATACAAGAACCAACAAATAGTAGGAATAATTACAACTCACTAATAACACTCATGTAATTAAGCTTGCAAAAAAAATTATTTTAAAGAAAACATTATACAAGGTGATGCAAAACAACACAGAAACACTTGCTAATGATCTCTAATCATTTAAAACTATGTTCAATGGAGTAAGAAATATGGGGTTTCCTCTATTGTGGGATGGAAAATATGAATTATACTCCAAAGAGGAATACATGAATAAGTTAAAAGAAAAGAGAAATGAAGAGAATGCGGAGGAACTAGAAGGATCAATCAGTGGAGATCAATATTTTAAAATATTCAGGCCCTATTTTCATATTTGGAAAAGAATGAAAACTATTTTTAAGGATATGGAGCCACTCACTTACAAGATACATTCTAAGACAGAACTAGCTTTTGAAATCCTTAAGGCTAACAACATACCAATGGGGAATTTTTGGCAACCTGTAGTACTATATCATAAAATATCCTTTCCACCTCAACAACAGTATTCATTCCAATAGATGGCTGGGTCATCTTCTTAGTAGTAGACTGCACAACAGAGTCCTCATCCACCTCAGCAATACACATAAGAAACATCAACAGAAGAATTCATAGGAAAAACTATACCATTGGCATTCATGTCACCTTGAGGTTTAGCACTACTGGGAGACCCCACATTTAATGAAACATTGTAGAGGTGAGCCAATTTGGCATACCGTCTGGCTATGTCACACCACCAACTTAAAAAACTGTGTGTGTTCAGCAGTCATCCATAGAAGGAAGTAAGAGAGGAAGAGGCCCCAAGAATAATTTAATTATTGTTTATGTAAATGTAATATTTTCATGTTGAAAGTAATAAGTGAAAACTATTACTCTATATTATCAGACAATTAATTTACAAAATAAATTCAAACGCCTTTGAGCCCTATATAATGTAAGCTCAACATACGAGCAAAAGGTTGGGGATTTTAGAACTAGAAGTATTAATTGTTATATTGTTGATTCAGATGCATATTGTTATAATGTAATTTTTTTTTTTCCTGAGATGAATGAAATGAATCCTTATTGATTGTTTTCTGTAGGTTTGTTATTATGTGTTTGTATTTTTGTGAGGATTCATGAGACAAAAAAACATAGTGAGTGTAGTATCATTTGACATGATTTGAGCATTTTTAAATCTTTATTCATAGTTAAATGTTGGATATCATCTCACAAGTTCAATGTTCTTTTGATTCTATGGTTGATCTTTAATTTAGCTTATAATTTCTCTGTGTATGGAAAATATTTCTATATATGTGCTTTTATGAAATGTATTATTTCTAAATATATACACATCTGATGTTAGTCCCTTGAAAATAGTAAAGAATTATTGAATCTTCTAAATATATCTCAGTACGTTCAAATCCTATATTTCTTAAGGAAAATCACCCATTGATGCTTCCTTTTGTTCAATATTTGTCTTAATCACTTCATTCGTCATCACTTTCTTACTTTTTATTCCTGACTCCATCTAATTCCTATCTTAAATTGTATTTGAATTTTTTATTTTATCCACAATTTATTGTGAAAGATACTAAGAATTTCAAATAATGACTCACTGATATCAATTTAGATTCCAATTTATGTCTAACATCATTAAAGCTTGAGCCCTGTCATTCCTAAGCTTCTTCTACCTTCAACCTAGGATAAATATGGGACCAACAACCTTGTTGAATAAATATGAATTTTATTATAATGATAAAATGGTCTTATTCTAATTGACATGATATATTGTCTTGTTTGGATATTAAAGGAAAAACATTTACATCCCATACCTCAATTGGTTACTGAGGGAAATGAGTGTGTTCATGGAGGATAATATTTCTCTCACCTGTACCAATTTCTATTAGAGAAATCTCTGTGAAGTAATCACATGTGATGGCACTTATTTCACACTTGGTTTTAGAGCGGGCTTGAACATTTTTTCGTTGACAAAACTTGCACAGACTTTGATTTTAAATTTAGCAACCATGGAATGTTTTCAAATCCAAATGAACCAAGTTTCTAAAGTAAAAAAAATGAAATATCAAAACCATTGAATTCTAGAAACCAAACTTATATATAAAATAGATACCCTGTGTGATAGTGTGTTGAGTTTTTTAAGAGTTTGTGTTATGTTTTATGTTACAGTTGGAATTGTAGCGTGTGAATGTTTGTAATAGTTTGTGATATATATTTTTTGTGTGAAATTTTATTCTATTTAAAATTTCTAGATCAATGGAAGAGTACCTAGCTTACAAAAAGGAGGTTCGTGGTTTGATTCCTCCATGCCCTCTATACATAAATCAATGACTAAATAAATGACCAGTTAACAACATTCAAATAAATGAATAAATGTACTACCAAAAAAAGATAAATATGAAAAAATAAATGAAAAATATCAACAATTAATGACCAAATAAATGACTAAATATATGGCTAGCTCTTGAAGCAATTCAAGCAATTTATGACCAAGTTATTAATGACCAATTTGGTTGGGAGATAAGTGACTCATAATTCATCAAAAGTGGTCACATGACCAAATTTAGTCATTTATGTCCAATTTTTAGTCATTTGTTTAGTCACTTATTACCCATTTTGTACTATTGTTCACTATTTTTAGCTAATCCCTATCATGCATGATATATTCATGGATTAAATACCTAGTTTTAGGAAATTAATCCTCCACTTGCCATCCCAGGTTGTTTATGAGCTAGTTAACTCATTCCTAGTAGATTACATGGATAATTAGCACATTTGAGATCTATGTTAAACCTAACTAGGTATTCATGCTTAAGTGTATAATTCTAACTTCCCTATTTAGGGATTCAAATTTCCTATATGTAAAATTTCTCACTCTCTATAAGTTAATGAAATAAATGGATTATTGAATAAGAGTTCAATGTTTTTTGTCTAAAAATTTTCTCTTCACTCTCTCTTTTCCTTTTCTTTTGTAAAATTTATCAAAATATTATTGTTCATTAGATTTCTATATCTATTTGTCATATCTTCAAGGTGATTACAATATTTCACATGGTGTAAGAGCTAACAAATTTTACATGGTGTTAGAGCCAGTTGGAATATGGGAGGATAAAAAATTATTTTTTAGGGAGAAGACACATGAGAGAAAACAACTAATAACATGGATCATCCCCAACATGCTATTCTTCCTCCATTCAAGTACTATGAATCAAGTTCTGAGGTCATTATTCGCTTGAAGTGTAAGGATATTTAGGTTACTATGGGAATGGAAATCAAACCCAATTTTTCAATGGAGAAATAAAAATGGTTCAATGGGATGGATGAAGCATTTGAATTTCTATATTTCTTGATTTATCCCAACCTCATATATCACATCAATATTGAAGAATATATCAAATAACTATGGACTATGCTAGAACGACACTTTGAAAATAGGATAAGATAATAGGACATCAACTGGAGAATAAATCAACAATTTGATCCTGAGAACTATCCAACACTTCTCTATAGAATTTGAATCATGCACTTCCATTTTAATGGGAGATGATGCATTGATTCAAACTAACCATACAATTAAGGGAGAGGATGCACATATTGAAGTCAATCATTTAGATAAGGGAGAAAATTGTACAAATCAAGTTCCTATTGATGAATATCTCATTGAATTCTATTCAATTACCTCATCTAATTGTATATATCAAGATGAATAAGTAATTGATAGTGATGAACAAGTGATCATCAAATTTTTACATTATATTAAGGAACTTACTATAGATAAAGTTCTTGGATATGTTGTACTAGTTTAAATCAATTATGGGTTAATCCATGAACATGTGTAACACTTTTTTACCAAAAGTGATAATGAAAATTTGATTTTTTACTCATTTATTAACTTGAATCTCCCAAAACTCATATATGCTTTGTGAATTATGACATGAAAAAAAAAATTAAGTTGCATGGAATTATGTTTTCTTTCCACCTATATTTAAAAGAAAATATTATCTAATATGCAAAAATTGCATTTAATGATATGCTTGTTCCTGAAAATTTAGGAAAAGTTAATAAGTGGCTTCTGTGCACACAAAGTAACTTAGCGATAAATGCGTAATTTATGAAGAAAAAAATACAAATGAACATAATTCAAACATAATAAATCGGGGTACACATATTTTTTATTTATTTATTTTGGAAAATTATATTTTTTTAATTAATTTTTGAAACTGGCCATTGAAAATTTCAATCGCATTTTGTACACGTGAGTGCATGTACGCTTTTTTTACTGGTTACAAAATAAATAAATAAATACTATTTTGAAGACAATGAATTGATGTGGACGTATATATTTTTTGAAATTGTTTGGTTTTGTACTTTTTATGACGTTGATTTTTCCTTGCATTGATTTGAAGTCGTGGACATGGGTTTTAAGTGTAAGTTTGAAAAGAAAAGAAAAAATAATTATAATATGAACTCAAAAACACATAAATCATATGCCAATGGATAGATGATTCATTATAAATCCATTAGTATGAAGTTCCTAGATAATGTGAATCCCAAGATAGGGTTTATCCCTGTCAATGATTTGAGTAAAATTAAATTTGCATAAATCAAGGCTAAAATATTGTTTTTAAAGCTCTCGCTTGAGCTATGATATTGATCGAGGTTATTAAATCCTAAATCAATATTTTACATTCATTTATAAATACCTCGTCAAGTGTTTATGTGTGCTTAAAAAAATATCAATTGAGTTATTAGCTAGATCAATCTTTTAGCTTGATCGAGTGTCTTAAAACATTGATTAAAAAAATATTGGGTGTTGAAATTTGTGCTTGAAGGAAAATACTCTAAAAACCAAAAGAACCTCAGAAAAATCCCTTTCTCTAACTTCATTGGGAAAAGTGTATCACCCCATTCATTGGTTCAAGGGTTATCCCCACTCTAGTGTTAAATCCTTTATAAATGGATTTGTAACAAGTACATATTCTTAGCTTGTGTCATGTGATATATATTTCAACCATTAACTATTTTAGTTTCCTTGTAAATTAAAATTTTTTTAAATATTTCTTATAATTAAAACCTTAATAGGATCAAACTCTTCCAATTAAATTAAAATTAAACGTAGAAATATAAGATAATCAAATATAGTAGAACATAATTTCAACAAGAGGAATGATACTTGCGGTTACTAGTAAATAATTTGAAGAGGAATCAAGTTAAGACGACATGACTGCTACTTGCTCCATATTTTATACATGTATATATGGGTCGCAAAGTAATTAAAGTTATACATGTGACTAAAATCATCAAAAATCGGGATACGTATCCTTCTTTTTTGGTTCTTAATCAGAATCAATGATTAGGAATAAAAAGTACCTTCATCATATTTTCCATGACTTCAGTGACATATATAAACACCAACTACTATGTTATTATATCTATAACTGCTCTCTACTAGGCCTTCATCGAGCTTCTATGCAACAAACGTGCTGAAGCAAGACATAGTATGTTGTTGTTTTATATTCATAGCCATTGCATTTACTTGATTTAGATTTCTAATGAGCTTCATCGAGCTTCAAAGTTGGATCAATTTTTGAACTGTGAATGGGGTATTTTTCTCAACATTTAAAAAAAAAATATCAGACTCAATAGTTTGATCGAGTTTTGAAATGTCAATCAAGGGTTAGTAAATCTATCGACCAATATATGGAGTTGGGTGAGGGTTTTATTAACCCTTGATTGACAGTTTTAAAATAGATAAACTAAGAACTTACTTAATCTCTCATTCAATATGTTTGTTTTCTCTGGGCAGACCTGGGTTTACTGTAATGTACCAACAAAACCCCTAGCTCACTAGCCCTTTTGGTAATAGACCGCAAAACAACTTGAAGTCTCACCCGAAGTGATCCTAGATGGGGTGGCTAAAGACTTAGGTGTCCTAAACCAGGTTCTGGAGCATCCTACGTTCTCCTTACTCTACTTAACCAGTTGAGTCTCTCTATAAACGTTGTATCTCTCTTTCGAGCAGACTCTGCTATGAGACTGACTCTTATCGCATCGCAGCTTCTAGGACGATGCGCAAACTTTCTCTTCTACTTGAATCTTTACCGATGATATCCCACACCACGGCTCCTCCGACAGTGCGATATCTCCTTTCTGTGCCGCGACAGCTTCTATAGTAAGACTCAATAGGACTCTCCAACTCTCAAGGTCCAATGGCTTTCCTTCTGTGTATAGTATCTCAGTTAACCTTCATCAAGGTGTTAAATGACTTCACTTAACCTCTATAGTATAACATGCTTAACATCTATTGCGCTCAACTTGGTGAACTAAATATACATAAGTCACTTAATACCGTAACTATTACGGTCTAAATCAAGCACTGATAAAATCATATGCAGAATACTTAACACATCCAACTCGCATTTAACCTTCTACATTACTGTAAACTGAATGATAGCATACATACATTCATTAACTGTTAGCTAAGCTCATGTAATAGATAACAGATAACAAGTAAGTAAAGCACAATCACATGAACAGTTGCACCACACATGGATTTTACGTGGTTCACTTCCAGGGAGGAAGCTACATCCATAGGAACTGTGTTTATATTATATCTGGAGAGAGTACACACAGTTTCACTGCAACCTATTATGCAGCTCGAGATCTTCTAGGAAACTCCGCGTTCTCAGCTGGGAGCCCTTGTCTCTTAGATCTCTTCTCTTTGTAGTCTGCTTTCTTCTTACAATATATTCCTTCTCTCTCTCTCTCAATCCCTGCGGATTGTTACATTCATGCTCAAGGAGTCGGCTACTGGTTACAGTAAGATAACTACAGACTGAATACAGAACCAGAGCTCGACTTTTTCTCAATATCTTACGATACAGATGACTAAACAACTAGCTACTGACTAACTAGCTAACCAACTGACCAACTGACCAACTGACCAACCTTTCACAATACAAAATACATTCTTAAATAGGTGGCCCGAAGGTCTCACCCTGATACAAAACTGTGGGCATATCCCAACAGTAACCCAAAAACCCTAACTGTGATAGTCGGCCTATCTGTACTTTGAACTGTCGCTTACTTGTCACACTGCAGCTCTCTGTAGTCTTCCACACTTCCCGGTGCTTATCATGGGTATGGGCACCACTTCCTTGGTTGCTCCCCTTCTGTCCTTTGTCTTCAATACCTCGGCCTGTTGCTCCTTTTCCTTTATGAGGGTAGCTGAGCCCTCCTATCTTTGTCGCTGCCTTAAGTGCAGTGGTTGAGCTCTCTCTTCTCGACCACTTCAGGTACTGTTTCCTTTGACTTTCTTGTCCCGATATAGCAGCTTTTCCTGTAGCTGTGAGGCCCTACTCCAACACAATATTTTAATAGCTCGATCAAAGGGTTATATAAAGCTCAGTTGAGGTTATTTTTTAACATTCTTGAACCCACTTGCCAAAAACAGTTACCCAAGTTCATGGTATCACCCTTATTGAATTTAGGGATAAATTACTATAGATAAATTGCTTACTGATGAGGATATCATTGATGACTCTTCAATTACGTTAGGATATATTTTGTATTTTGATATAGGACTTGTTGACATTGATGAACTTGTTGTTTTACATCTATTAGAAAAACCACTTTGGGAACAACATACTCTCATGCACAAGTGATCTAGTATTCTATTCAACAAATACACTCTCAAATCTCTCCTCATTCTCTCACTACCTCAAATACCTTGATTCCCATCTACAGTTACATGGTCAGTACATGAGATTCGCAATATTTTTCAAAAGTAGTAGAAAATCCATATTTGAATACTACCATGAAGGATGAGTATCAATCTCTAATGAATAATCAATCTTGGCATCCATATTCCCTACTCAGTGGTACTAGGAGACTTTCATGGAGAAGGTGGAAGCATTGATTAAATTTGGAATCATAAGGACATGAGATTAATGTCAAATTCTAGATACACATTTTCAATTGAAGTTACTTGAGTCATTTTTCAAGTAACAATACTTGAAAAATGGGTCAAGTAACTACTAAATCTATTATTATTTTTTACCTCATCAAGTAGAATAAAATACCAATAGAAAATGGGTTATTTATGTAGAAACAACCATAATTAATCAAGTGTTGAGGGAAAAACCTGTTTGAAGGGGTGGGGCATATTAATCCTTAGAAATTGAAATAATATATTTCTATATTTATACATTAGTCATGTTATCCATATTGGTAAGCTAGATTCTTTAATGTTAAGTGTACCCTTTGTCTCTTATAGATACCAAGGAGACCTACTTTTATAAATAATCTCATCTTGTGCATTTCATATATTGTATTATGAGGTTTTCCCCTCAAACAATATTCTTATTAATTCTCTTTATTCAATTCTCAAGCAATGGAGTTAATTTTTCTTTGTAGTTTATGTTGTTTTAGGGGATTTGGTCCATAGAAATTTACACATTATGATTAAAGACATGTAAGGGATCAAAATTGGGGTATTGCATTCTAGAATTATTTTTAATTTTTTTTATAAATCTTGTATTTTATTAGATAATGTGTTTAAAACATCATGCATGAAAAATTTATTCTTCAAAATGAGCTAGAAAAAATGATACATCAATTAAAATTCTAATTGTCTATATAAGTATGGTAGAGTTTTGTTTTCAAATTTGATTTCATCATTACATTCTATCCATTAAAATTCTAATTGTCTATATAAGTATGGTAGAATTTTGTTTTCGAATTTGATTTCATCATTACTATCAATTATAACATATAATTTGATAGAGTTAATTCATTTTACAAACATAATACTGTAATATTTGTAGAGTTTATTGTTTCCCCTATTGGAAATACTGAGAGGGGGGTGAACCAATATTTCACAATTATCAGTTTTACCATGAATTGAAAAAATAATTAAAGCATACACACAACACAAGATATTTAATGTGCAACCCAAAATGGGAGAAAAACCACAAAATTATTTTTCATATGTCATGTCAAAATTACATTAATTTGTGTTTACCAACAACAACTGGAAGGAAGCTCCAACTCCCTTATTTTCTAGCACCAACGAAAAGGAGGATCCAACCCCCTGATTTACAAGCTTCAACTTGAAGGAAAATCCAACTCCCTAATTTACTAGTACCAACTGGAAGGGATATTGAACCCCCTGAAGTAATAGGATTGAACCTATCTTTTCCCCCTCATTCTGCTCAATTATTTTAGTATTCTATTGTTCCACAGTATCAAATTTTATTGATACGATGTCTGTTTCCCAACCTCTGACACTTATAACTTCTGACTTTTGATGATACTACTGAATTACAACGTTCTATCTATTCTTCAACATAATTTCTTCTTCGGACTCTTTACTCCTGACTCTTCCAAATTCCAACGTCACTGCAGGGTTATTACTTTGAAGCTATATTTTCAACTTATGAATCCTTAAACTTCCAAATTTGGACTCTTTTGATTTCTAACTCTTTCAAATTTGACTCTTCCAACTCTTGACATCACTCTGGGATTATTACTTTGGAACTGTATCTTCAATTCCTGAATCTTGAATCTTGACTCTTTAGATTTCCGATGCCACTTAAGGATTATTACTTCAGAAATGTATTTTGAACTTCTGACTTGTGACTCTTATGACTTCTAACTCTTCTTACTTTCAACGTTGTGGGATTATTACTTAGGAACTATATTTTAAACTCCCAAATATTTGGTATTTGCTTTGGAATAGCTAATTTGGCACTGGGATTTCAGTTATAGAACTTTTCTTTCAATTATCTACTTTGGAACTGCAATTGTGATTATTATTTTTGAACAGTCATCTTCTTTATATACATGTGTACCCATTTCTTCTACAAAATAAGTTGAGACCCAAAAAATTATATATGTATTTAATTGACCAAATCTCATATTTTTTCTTTTGCAACTTAGAGCTTCATTTTGTGCTATTGATGATTCTCTAGTTGTCACCTTTTTATATCTACATTACACATAGATGTACTACTTATTCCAAACTTGTCATTATTTATATACTTGTGTTTTGGATGGAAATGATAAATTTTGTGTCATCTTATGATATGATAAATCTATTTGGGCTAGCTAGTCTAGGGGAATATTGACCATAACTTCTATGGATTCATGGATTCCTACTGATACTTATGGGATTTTTTACCATACCTATGGGGTTTCTATGTTTGTGAAACCTATGAGATCATCATGACCTTTGTTACTAATGGTTCCTTTGAGATCAATGACTGTTATGCATCAACAATCTACCCCTTTTCTATTGATGCAAAAATACTCCCCCTAGGACCATGCTCCCCTTGGCTTCATTCTTCTTATCCTTTTTGTTCTCCCCTAGATTCATTTTTTTGATCCCCCCCCTTTGACCACAATGGAAAAGAGTAACTCCAATTTTGATAATCATTGATCCATTTGTAGTAGGGATCACTCTTAATCCCTATCGAATACTTTCAAATGTATCCCTTGGAGGAGGGTTTGTAAATATTTCTACAATTTGTTCCTTTGTCTTATTATAATACATCGTGATACTCTTTTCTGCAACTTGTTCTGATATAAAGTGATACTCAATAAGAATGTGTTTTTTCTTGCAATGCATAACTATATTCTTTGAAATACTTATATCACTTGTATTGTTACATATGATTAAAATAGGCATATCATATGTCACTTGAATGCTATGTAAATTTTGCTTCATCCATATAATATGAGTACAACATGATGCAACTACAATAAATTTTTCTTCCACAGTGGATAAAGATACTAAAAGTTGGTTCTTACTTAACTAAGACACTATAAAATATAATAGGAATAAGTATACCCCACTCATGATTTAAATATCATCAATGATTCTTTCCCAATCTACATATGTGTAGGAAACTAATGTCAACTTGTTTTCTTTTCGATATGATAGTATGAAATTTTTTGTTCCTTGAATATATCTAAAAATCCTTTTCACTACTAAAACATGTGTTTCCTTTGGAGATTCCTGAAATCTTGTAACTTGTCCAACTACCTACATAACATCTGGTGTTGAAGTTTTCACATAGATAATAATACCAATCATTGATCTATAATGCATATAATCCACTTCCTTAGATTCATCATATTTGTGTAACTTTCATATTGTAACCATAGGAGTACTTATAGGTTTCCAGTCTCCCATTCTGAATTTCTTCAACATTTTCTTATACTTATTTTTGGAAATAATAATTTCATTGTCTAGATGAGATATTTGGAGTCCTAAGAATAAAATTAACCCTCCAACAAAGTACATTTCAAATTCACTTTACACATCCTTAGAAAAATTCAGACTCATTTTGTCATCATCACTTCCAAAGATGATGACATCTATATACACATCAACGATAATGATATTTCCCTGATCCATCTATATGTAGAGATTAATATTTTCAATTCCCTTCTTGAATCCCTATTTTTGTGAGTAACCATCCAATCTTGAGTACTAAGCTCGAGGATATTTCTTGAGTCCATACCGAGTTTTCTTTAGCCTGCATACATAACGTTTATTTTTTGATAGCAGGAACCCCTCTGGTTTTTTGATGTAGAATTATTCTTCTAATTATCCATTTAGAAAATAACATTTTACACCCATCTTATATACTTTAATTATTTTAAAACATGCATAAGAAAAAATCATTCTGATAGATTCCATTATGTCCACAGGAGAAAATGTTTTATCAATATCTATTCCTTCAACTTAATCATATCCTTTGCATGCTACACTTTTTTTTTCTATTAATTTTCCATATTAATTGAGTTTGTTTATGAAAACCAATTTTGTATCAATCACATTTTTATCCTTTGTTCTTGGCACCAATTCCCATGTTTCATTCTTTGTTCTCTGATCTAGTTGTTCTTTCATAGCCTTGATCCAATGTTCATCATTTATTAATTTTTCAAAGCTACTTGGTTCAACTGTTTTGACATCATATATTTTCTACATCTGGTTTCTATTACAACACTAATGTCCCCAATAATTAGTTCTAGAGGATGATTGTTTTGAATATTGCAACTAGGTGTTTTGAAAGGTGTTTGCACATTTTTTTGAGTCTTGGAAGGAGTCCAAAGATTCTGATGATTATTTTCCTCTTGATCTATTTTTGAATGCTCTTATTATTGTTAATCTTCTTCTTCGTATTCTTCTTTTTCAATATTTGGTTCTTCAAAGGTGTTTGAATCTCAGGTTTCCTTCATGTGGGGGATGAGTTCATCAAATTTCACATTGATGCTTTCCACTATCTTATTGAGTATTATATTATAACACTTATATGCTTTACTCTTTCAAGAACACCCAACAGATATGTCTTCATCTACCGGGAGTAAAATTTTCCTATATTTTTATCATCCCTTTTTATATAGCACTTACTTTCAAACACTCTGAAATGTTTGGCATTGGCTGGTCTTCGTTTCCACAATCCATATGGTGTTTAAGAAATTTTACTTCTAAGAAATTATTTATTCAATATGTGAATTGTTGTATGTGATGCTTGTACCCCAAATATATTGCCTATCTTGGATTCATTCATCATGGTTCTGGCCATTTCATGTCCAGTTCTATTTTTCCTTTCCATAACTCCCTTTTGTTGTGGTTTTCTAGTTGCTGATAATTCGCTTGTATTCCATGTTCTTCACAAAAATCCTAGAATTCATTTGAGGTGAAATCATTGCCATTGTTTAATCTTAAGTTCTTGACTTTCAACTCAATTTCATTTCAACCATTTCTTTGAATAAATTAAAACATTCGAATGATTCTCATTTATTGTTGAGAAAGAAAACCTATGTCATCATTGTATAGTCATCAATCATCAATAAGAACCATGAAATATTTCTCACCATTTAGTAATTTTGTCTTCATTCTCCCACATAGATCAGTTTGAACAATCAGTAGTGGCTTTGTAGTGGAATTCTCCTTTGTCTTGAATTGAACTCTTGTGCATTTCCCATTTTGACAATGCTTGCATAAAGGGTTAGCGGGTTTTGCAATTTGTGCCAATTCTTGGATAGCCTGCTTCTTGTTAACCTTGAAAAGATTATCAAAATTTATATGGACCATACTCTTGTGCCAAATCCAACTTTCCTCTTCTTTTCTTAGATAAAATTTTTATTTTCCAATTTCATTCATGATGTAGATGTTGTTTGGAGTTCTAGTCATTATCGACACAAAGTGTACCTAATATTTTTCTATTGATTTCACATAATTATGAATTGAATAAAAGTGTGTTTCCTTGATTACACAATTTAATAACACTCAATATATTATTCTTCATGTTTTCAATAAGTAGAACATTTTCTACCAAGACATCTTTGTTCCCAAAACTAATTGTACATTTTCCCACAACTCTGGTTGACATATCCATCCTTTTCTTTCTTCAATGACACAAATTTTATTTTGTCATCTGTCATATTCTTTGAGCATCCACTATCGCAAAACCATTGAATTGTACTGCTCTGATTTTGTTAGGAAAGTGCACATTCATCATTTTGCAAATATGTTTTCTTGTTTACCCAAGTTCTCTTTTGTTGTGGAAATTAACTAGTTTCCTTTCACAATATTGTCATCTTGCTTCTGCATTTTATAGCTATATGGCCAAAGTTGTTACATTTATAGAAATCAATCCCATAATTTAGATCCCTAAATCTATTATAATTTCTATTGATATCCTTGTTAGGTCTCTCATAATGATCCTTGGACTTTTCATAGCCATTTCTATTCCATGTGTCTATACCTATTGCATAGGCTCTATAATTTGCAACCTTATGCCAAACATTATTGCAAGAATAAGTCATTCCAAATAAAAAAAAATTCGTACTTGGATGTAGGGGGTCTTATTTTTTATGCATATCTTCTGAGGTTGGGATCTTGAAAAGTCATTATTGCTGGCGGATGCTTCCATGCACGATCTTTTTCAATAATTTTCTATGTTATTGGTTTCTGTATATTAGAGTCTTTCACAACATCCACAAAACGTATTTGTTTTTATTTATTTTTAGTCATTATAGAGCTTAAAATATTATCATTTCCTTTGTATATAAGACTATATTTATCATATAATGGCCTTTGGATACTAATAATTTCGTCTAATATTTTGGTAATTTTACTAAATTTCTAACAAATATCCTTCTTCTATGGTTCCTTTATAAGAGAAACTATCTCTTCCTTTATATCTTCCTACATCTTCTCCTTTCCTTATAGTTTTCTTCTAAGTGTTTGTTCAATCACCTTGGCTTCTTCTTGCAGGGATTTTAGATCATAAAGATCTTATTTGTCTCTTTAGGGTTACCACTAGAGTTTTCCTTTAGTTCATCCAATTACCTTTTTAGTATCTTGTTTTTATTCCTCTCTTTCTTTAGTTGAATTAAGACATTGATTATTTTTTTTTCAATCTATACTTATGCTTGTAAATAATATTCCTCATTATCATCAACAATCTATTATAATTCCATTAAAAGTACTTTTTTTGAGTCGTCATCACTATCGTCATCTTTATGGGATGGGGAACTATCCTCTTTTGAATAGAACCTCTTTCTTTAAAAAAAATTTATTATTCCTTTTATGATATTTCTTTCTTTTATAAACATCTTGTTCATCGCTATCTGACCCTTTTCCATAGGCATACTTGGAGGAAAAATGACCATTTTTACAACAGTTAAAGCATATAAGAGGAAGCTTACCTTTGTACTTATTGGTTCCCTTTTTAAAATTTCTCACGAATTTTTCCACTTCTTCATAAGCTGAGTCATCAATACAGCTAGAGCATGAACAATATTTTTTGTTTTGCTTGTTCTTCCTTTTCCTCTTGGAATCCTTTAAAGTTTATTCCTTTATATTTACATTCTCTTGTTATGTTCTCATTTCATATGTTGTAAGGATTCTGTGCAACTCATCCACACTTAAAGTGTCTTGATATTCTCTTTATTCTATGGAACAAATCATAGAATCTAACCTCATTGGAAGAGATCTAAGAATATTTTGAACAGTTAATGAGTTTTTAATTATTTCCCCTAGACCCCTCATCATGTTCATGATTTCATATACTCAAATAAAATATGATGCAATGTTATCATCTTTGTTACACCTAAATATCATTATTGTCATGTTGTTGGATGGGTTCCCATGTTTTTGTCTAATCCCTTAGAGTAATAAGTGAAGAAATGGAGGAAGGAGGTTTATCCCCTTGTTTTTTCCCTGGTGTGAGACACTTTCGCACCTTGTCAATGTAAAAAAAGTAGTACCTAAGATGGAAACACACTTTTCTCATTGGAAATGAGTGGTGCTGCCACCTGTTGTCGTCATGCACCAGATGGTACCCCTTTACACCACTTATTACTCTCCCACAAAATGAAGACCTTATCTTAAAAACATAAAAAGAAGAATTTTTGGGAAGTTTCAAGAAGTGGCCATCATGGAACCTCATCCCTGAAAAAATTGATAGGTGGATATAGAACTCCCTTATCATTTGGATGATCCCACAACCTTATTCTTTGAATCCTCAAACCATCCTATCTATTATGGATTTTAAATAGTGGCTCACCCATCATGGGAAAGGGGAGGAAGATTGTGTTAAAGTATCAATAATTTGGCTAAATAATCCTAGACCTTCTTGGAGTCATTAGAGGAAAGGTGAATCTTGAGGCAAGGCTCCATTGGTATAACCTCCCAACACCAAGGCTTAGTTTTGGTCTCTCCCTATTTTATTATTAATAAAAGAATTTTCGTTGTCCCATAAACACTATATATTTCATTATAATTCTTTGTTTATTGTCTTTCTCCTTCGTCATCGACATAGAAATATATATTATATTGATACTCTCATGTGGTATTTGTTCTTTTGTGTCTATTGTAGGTCCATTCACCATGTAGCTCAAACATAAAGAGTTCAAACCATGATTCCATGATCCAATCATTCTCTCTTTATCTTATATTTTGGCTATTGTCTTACCCTCCAACCTCATACATTAGGGGTACCATCTCTTATAGAAACAAATTACACTTCTTCGTCCGTGATGGCATTTACATTTTTTGTCACACGGCACCACTTCATAAAAGCTATTATAAATCACCCAAAGGACACTTGTGGATGGAAGGTCCATATATGGATTTTGTAGCTTCATTTCACCTCTGTCTAGGACCATTGGATAGGTAGGATACTAAGGAACAACTTTCCAGATGAAACTAACTCTTGAAAACCCTTTGAAATACCCTAAAAATGCATTTTTTGACAAATACACAGGTTCTAAGTGTTGTACATGTGTGTTTTACTTTTCATACATGGTTTGTCAGTGTTGCACCTGCATATACCCTCAAAAGTGATAAAAAAAATATAAAAAAAATTGAATTTTAGGTGGTTTTAAAACTACATTTTTAGTTGTAACTTCCTTATCCTTGACCCTAACTATTAATTTTTCTATATAAGAGATGGAGAAGGGACCATGAAATGGAATTAGCCTTTGGTATTGTTATCCTGGAATAATTTGTACTCTCATTACCCTCACCTATGCCCAATTTGTCATTTACCCTTATTGTAGAGCTTGGAGGTTGATCAGAACCTTAGAGAAGAGAATCAGGAGATCCAGATCAAAGGTTTCACAAGGTGCTTTGAATGAGGAGAAGGTATATCTTTTACTCATTCCATTGATTAATAAATATGTGATGCTCTTCCCTTTCCAAATCACTATGTATATCTAATTTTCTGATAATATGTTAATGTTATTTAGATTAATGTTTCATGTTATATTGAATATCAATGTCATGTTTGTGGTAAAATTCATTTGAGGAAGGTTTGAAGTTGTTTTTCATATTCCTAGTTTGGAGAGAAAGAGGAGGTCTAAAGAGAAACATTGGATCAACCTTTAGTTCATAAGGTATGAACCATCATAGCCCTTGAAATATTGTTTATATATACTTACATATATTTATATATCATTTTGTATAACCCCTAGTATGTGTGTGGCCTTAACCCCACCCATAGGATCAATAACCTAACAACACTCGCTCCCTCCTCCCCC
>LPNX010467319.1:133784-164557 GCA_001517045.1 Pseudotsuga menziesii | reverse complement strand
CATCCCTCTCACCCTCTTCCTCCCTCTCTTAGCCCCTCCCTCTCCCTCTCCCTCCCTCCCTCTCCCACCCTCCCTCCCCCTCTCTTTTTCTCTCTCCGTACCCCTCCATTGACCTCCCTCCCTCACTGTTGAGACACTTCAATCGACAAGGGTTCACTCCACGTATTTTTTGACACCTTTTGACGTAATTTCCCTAAACACCATCCCAGACATGTTTTACCCTATCCAACAACACCTGCAAAGAATATGCAATCTCACCTGAGATGTTTGAGGAAGGGCTATGGGAACCACATTTCCATAGAAGGAAGAGCACTTGCGCACTGTGTCTCAATCTATCACAATGCAATTCATAGATCCAGGAGTTTTAAACATATCATTTATCAAATCTACTTATCATCATTCACAACAGTTTCCAATATCACAATAATCATTATTTAGATCAACTTAACAAAAATATCGACATACATAAACCAAATAAACACATCAAGACTTCACATCATTTAGACATGAAAAATATCACAGATTCCATTATTGCTGATACACATAAAAATAAAATAGTTCCAACATCAACATTTTTCTTATAATAACAACACAAGTTTGTAAGCCATCCCTTGGTCGAAATACTCATACCAAAACAAATACATCCACAATTCACATACAAGCAAAATACTCATAATACAAGTGATAATTCACTACAATTCATCAACTCTCATAGATGATCCATTAACTCTACTGCTAATTCTATTTATAGGCCTGTGCCTTTACAAAATTTCCAATGTAAGACGACTTTCTAACTACTTGGACCTACACTTCTGACTACTTGAGATCAAACTGATCACACTTGTCAGTAAATTTCTCTTGTGCAGTCAACTTTGCCACTTATCGATATCTTCTTTGTTTCACTTTGTGGAACTGATTCCCTTGACAAAAGGCCCCAAACAAAAAATTGTGGCTCATCCTTGAGCAATGTCAGCTGGACATAGTATGTGTGTTCAAGTTGGCTTTGAAGTTGTCGTGCACTATCCAAATCTGCTCAACTTCTTGCTTGATTTTTGCACTTAGCACTGTGCATTCCTTGACCTCTTTCTCTTTTGGATTCTCTTCATACACCTATGATACATTGGCTCATGCTTCCTTAGAGCTCGCATGTCCTTCCATTTATTTAAGTGCTAGTTTCTCTGCGTCCTCTTGGAATTGGTCCAACCGAACTATTCTCCTCTGGTGTCCATCCATTCCTTTGTTGATCCAAAGCTGTAGTGATTTCAACTTGGATGCCTTGCTTACATGTAAAATTGGGGGCATTGTCTTCATTGATCCCCACAATGACATTAGTTGCACTTCTACCTTGCTGATTTGCGTCCCTAGTTGTTGTAGTTCGTCATCATGAACAACACTCATTCAAAATTGTGTTGTTTCTTTTGTGATGGAGTGGCTTGCTTTTTCCAAATCCTTGAATTGTGTTGCTACTTCCTCTATTCGACTCCTGCACTCTTCTATCTATTTTGGAAGTGTACTTGGTACTACGTGGGATTGTAACTACTCATTTCCTTTCTTCCAGTAGACGAATATTTGTCCTATTTGAAATACCTTCACCTCTTCAAATATCTCTATGGTTATGTATGGAATTTCGTCACATGCAAATGATATTTCTGTCTCTAATCATTTCCTATCATTGACCACTTTGGTTTTTCATTCTCCATCATCATTTTCTATATTTTCATTATCTCCATTTCTTATTCTATATGTGCTATATTCTCTTGTGTTTTGACCAATTGTTCATGTACTATCATATTGTGGTCCTGAATCTCTTGACTTGCTGCATTCTGTAACCTGGTCACTATGTGCATCAATAATTCATTAACATCCAAAATGATCACCTTAAATTTCCTCAATGTTGCATCCACAGCTTCATCCCCCATCGAAAATGATTTTGACGGAATCACAATTCTTCATGTTGTCTTTCCAACACTTACTTCAGCTTTCCTTTTTAGCGGCTTTATCTGTGACACTCTTGTTTCTAACGCCACATTCATCATGGATTGCAAAAATCCTTTCACTTGGTGAAAATATTTGATCACATGTTGTTTCACTTGTGCTTGAATCTCGCTGGTCATAGAATTAATTGCGGCCAGTATCATGCTTACGTGATCATAAGTTAGATTTATTGTGTTGCTTCCTTTTCCTTGTTCAAACCTCCATTTTTTTAGTCCTTCTTCTAGATGCATTTCTACCTCTGAATCTGATGGATTCGCAAATGATTCTTCCTGTGACTCCTCATTAGATTTATTTACTAGCATTTACTCACCTGGAATAATTGGTGGTACTCTTACTTCTATGTTTGACATCTCATTAATGTTGACCAGAACCTTCCATTCTATCGGTCATTCATCAATAATGGTGTTGAGATCCTTAATAGTTAGTTTGTATTGTGTCGCTAGACACTGGTGATCCACATCATGAATTCCATGGGTCTGTATTGCATATGGATTGATTATGAATCACACCTTTCTTCGATATTTTGTTTCTCCCTCATTTGTAAGGAGTGGGACCTTCTCTGCTACTTCTCAAAGTCCATCATAATAGAGGTAAAACTGCACAACACAATCTATTCTTATCTTCTGGCCACCATAATTTTTTATATCTCACTCCTTTGCATGTATGGACTATGTTGACATCCATTCCTTGATATTACTTGGGTTCCATCCAACCCATAAGTGTGATTATTTTCAACAACCATGAATAGGAAAATAGTCTTTTCCCTCCTATGCCATTATGGTGTATTCCATCAACTGGATCAATAGAAACAAAGACAATTCATATGAACTCCAATCACACATTTCTCTACGCAGTAAATGACTCCCAACATGCATTGGTTCGGTCTATTTTTTCGCAAAATCTTGATAGCCAACAAATCTTATACGGCTTGGATGGCCTTGTATTTAATAATGTGAATGACATAAGCTCTTTTATCCTAAAATATGTCATATGTTTTCATATTTGCAGCCAACCATTTGTCATTGTCTTTTCCTCTGAAATATTGTGATGGATCAACACTTTCCTTTGGAAATCTGGTGATATGGGAAATGAGGTCCACTATGATAGGTACCTTTGTATCCAATGAAATATACCCTCCATGGATGCACAAAAATAACTACTTCATACATGTACTAACTTATGTCAAACGACCGAATTGTGGCATATGGGTAATGGCCAGCAGCCCTGACCACTGCAACCCCAAGGCACATTATGATGGTTCGCGAGTGATAAGACCTATGGCTCCATTTGCTAGAGGTATATATAGCTTCTTTGTACATTCTAGATACCCCAAAATGTCATGGTTGTTACACGCCAACTTCTGCAGGTGTGAACAATGTTCATAGTAACGTGCACCACCTTTGGTGTCATCGGCATCTTAGTGTTGAATCTCTGAATCTTGGTGATCTGAAATAGTGGTGCATATGGCTTATGCAACAGTATATATCTAAGAATTTTTGCAACCATCGAT
This sequence comes from Pseudotsuga menziesii, assembly GCA_001517045.1. Lineage (NCBI taxonomy): Eukaryota > Viridiplantae > Streptophyta > Pinopsida > Pinales > Pinaceae > Pseudotsuga > Pseudotsuga menziesii. The sequence goes on along the minus strand of LPNX010467319.1, from coordinate 161,052 downwards.
CCTTTCCTTAGTGTATATTCCTTCACTCCTCTCGTTGATGGGTTAACCACTTTCTCTATCGCCCTGGATGAGCTATGTGTATATTTTGTTCTTTATTGTGGAGAGGTTGGATGATTCACACCCCTCTTATTTCTAGGTTCCCTCATTAATACGTCTTGGATTTATGTCCTCTCCTCTATGATCAGAACCCATATTGGTTACCCTTATGTGCTACCCTTCAAAATTATTTGGGCCATCGCTACCTCTCTCTTCTATTATTCTCTTCATTGCTCTCTAAAATTTCCTTTTATCAAACTAAAAATAGTCAAAATGGTTTAATCCATGCATCCTTGGTCGATTCTTATAGCCTTTGTCGCATTTGTGCAAAGGATTTTTATCATCATCACTAGATCCTTCAGATATTGACCAAATTTGTTGTCGATTCTCAAATCCAACAATCCACTTCCTCCATAAATGGGTGTCTCATCCACTCACATCATCATTCGTTGGGTTTAATTACTTCATTTATTACTCAATTTGACTACGTCTCCCTTCGTTTGATATATCCAAGCACCATTCTTACTTTGATTTGTGCCTCTTTTCTTTTCTATCGACCCCTTTTGTTGTGATTTCCTCCTTGGTTTTTCTTTTCATCCTTTTTTCTCCTTTTGTTTTTCACTGCGTGGCTTCTCAATCATGGTTCTACACCTGGATATCCTACTGAGGTCTTTATTCAGATTCCATTTACTAGTTTTGGTAGTAATGTTCCATCTAACAGATGCAATTGCATCGCGCCTTCGTTGGTGATTAAATGAATAACATAAGGTCCTAGTCTATGAATTTGTATCTTACCTAGGTTCTTCGTGAAATTTTTTTTGTATAGGAGAACCATATCTCCATGTTATAAGTACCTCACTTTGACATGGAGGTCGCTCCATGCCTTCTGTCGATCCTTTTCCACTTGTTGATGAAAACTTGCGGTGAACTGATCCTCCTTGATCTGTAATAACTACGTTAAGCATTCTTAAACTACCACTTCATCACTTATAGCTATAGTTTTTGTGATGAGCATACTAAGAACAATGTATTCCATCAAAATTACTGCTTCTTGGCCATAGAATAGCTTACATGGATTTTTCCCCGTCAATCTCTTACATCTTGTTCTATAGGCCCATAAAATCTTAGGGATTTTTAAATCCCAATCATAGTGATTCACATTGCATACCTCTTGTTCAGGATTAAACACCCTTGTAACCTAGGGTCTATGGTTACCAACTTACTACTAACCTTTCACATAATCAGCTTTAATAGAGAACAGAAAGGAAATAGGAAGAAAGTCTTGACTTACCTGATTATCGATGGTTGATCCAAGCTTGATCTTGTTTTGTTCCTCTTCTCTCCAAAGCTTCCAGGGATGCACCTTGTTCACCTGCAAAGATAAAATTATCCAAGTACAATATTATACATGTATATATGAGAGGTTAGATAAACAATATATCTAGTACATAATCAAAATATTCATTAACCACAATACTTGAAAGAGACTCAACACAATGTTGGAAGAATAATTCTCTTTATTAACAATCAGTGAATGAGATAAGAGTACAACCCTTTTTTCTAAGACAAGGACTCCTGTGCAACCAAAGGACTCCGAGTTCTACTGCTCTAAGAATTCTGAAGATATACCACCAGCATAACTTTGCTCTCCAAACTTGATTGATTAATGCCCTCCCTAAGGCCTCTATTTTTACTTTGGGAAATAGAGTGGTTTGAAAGGTTAAGGAGGTTGAAACAGTTAGGATAGTTAATTATTAGGACCCAACTAATCTCCATTAATCATGATTTATGTTTTTTAATATCGAAGCAAGATGTATGCGACTATTGATATAGGCAACCCGCATTAACACGCGAGTTGCTTAAAGGAAACCTGCATACGCTGATGTCTGTGGGTTGCAATGTAGATAGTCGTGTACATTACATGAGTTGTTAATGGAAATAGTTGCATACGTACGCGAGTTGCAATGAGGATAGTCGCATACACAACTCAACACTTAGAAAAGTAATATGGGAAGTTGGTTCAAGGGTAAATGCATCCCAAGTCATGCCCATCTAGAGTGTTTTGGAAAACTTCAATCCTAAAATGTCCTTTTGTGTACCAAGATAATGAAAGGCAGCACTCGGAAAGAGAAGTGCCATTTGGGTTGATAACAGATGCCCCCTAATGTGTGAGGTTAGAGGGAAAAGATGGCTGAAATACATTATAATAATTATCTTGGAGAACTCAAAAGTCCAATGGAGCAGAGGTAGTCCCTGAAACAAATACATAATAATGTCATATACAAAGTCATATCTGAGGATGCTCTGTTCAATATAGTGGAACACTAGCTCCTTTACAATATTTGAGTACATCATATAGTACGGGTACAAGACCACATGTATTACAAAGGTGGATCGAAGCCACAATATACAATAATGATGAGTCTTCAAAGATCTAGAGGCTGTGTAAGTGACCACAACATAATCTTGCACAACTTAGTCCATAGATATGAACATAAGGTCTTAGTAAAAAATCCCAAAGACCCAGTACAATCCAAGCCATGTGAATATATGTTATTCAAGTCAAACATGGATAGGATTCAACATATTGTCAACCAATAGGGGATAATTGACAGCTGAAGCAAAGGAATTCACCAAAAATGAAAGTGAATCCTAAGGTATGATCATCAAAAACTCTAGGTCTTCATCGTCAGGAAGTGCTGATGCGGAACCATGCTGTGATGAGGAAGGCAATATATCCTCCAACGGATCACAAGAGTGACTAGGAACTGGGTAAAGGAAGAAAAACGCAAGTAATAATAGATAAGACGATGATGGAATTAGGGTATAAATAAGATATAGGGTTAATTCCTTGAACAGTGAGCATGACACAGAGATGAACCAAGGAGACTTTCAACTTTGTAGATAGTACAACTAGACTTATCTTTCATGTAGGAGACATTATCAGATTCCCCAAGTAGAACTGACAAGAGGAGGAGTAAGAAACTTGAAGTAATATCTGACCTAAAAGTGAACACTGAGACATGAGTCTCGAAAAAAACACAGAGTACTATGTTCAAGGAAGACATGCTGCCACCGACTGAGAACCAAAAGAAAAATTCTTCCTTATCTTCCTTGTTAAATTTTAACAAGTCCAAGAAATTCAACTCAAGTCTCTCTTCATTTTTTGACAAGCTTAAAGAGAAGAGGGAATAATTGTTTATAGTGTCACTGATTCGTGGATTTTATTATCTTGAACTAGTAGATGCTCACTTGGTGTTTTCATGTTTAGAGAATTCGAAAACTCCTAAGAAGACTCCAGGGGGTCATTTTTCATCCAATTTAGTCTCCTGAGACTGAAAAAGTATAAAACATACCACAGAAGAACTCTCTTAACTCCCATAGAAGAAAATATGAACCTTTTTTGTACTTAGTCAGGGAGGTATGAAAAAGGTTAAATTACCACCTACCCAACGCTCCTTCAAGAGCATCATATAGCTTGAGTTTTACAAGTGTGAAGGAAAGAAATATCACTTAGAAATATCCATTTGAGTACAAGAAATGGGGCTTACAACAATAAACTCGATGCTTTGTTCTTGGTGTTTAGAGAGCATGACAAAGACATGAAGTACACTTGAAATATTTTTCATGTTTAGGTCCAGAGAATGAAAAAGAGAAAACTGAGCTCATACCGAGTGTTCCTTTTCTGTAAATTTATCCCCTCAGGTTCAGAAAAGTGATAAACCTATACCTGAGAATACTCTTCTCAATTCCATAGAAAAGAGAGTGATCCTTTCTCATATTATTCCACATGGTCCAAGAAAGAGATAACCTACCACCAATGTAGATTCCCATTCACATATTCTTTACAATCTTGAATGGACAAGTTTACTCGGTAGTCAAGTCTATTTTGAGGAGTTAGAGCTAGGCCTAAATAAACTCCATAAGGGTGGGGAGTCTTATAAAGGGATAGCTTGTAAAAATAGACCAAAAAGAGGATCAATTTGGCATGAAAAATAGCTAAGAAGACTCCCCTAAACCTATGACAGCTGTAGCATGAGTATCGAAAAACAATAAGTAGGTTCTAAATGAGGATACTTATGGGAGGAAAGTCCTATCCATAAAAGAACAATGGTATAAACTAGGAACTAATGGTTACATATACCATAGTCTATGGTCAAAGTGTTAATGCTATGATTAAGATGGATTAGTTATAACTGCAAAATGCATGTGCAATGACCAAAAACAATCATATATGAGTGAAAAAACAACTTTAAACGAGCATAAACCTGTCACATAGAAGACAAGATATGGAATTAGTTTTAAAAAATATGAACTACAGGGAAAAAACCCAATTTGAAAATAATTTTTCTATAAATAGTTCAAAATATGAATAAAAAACTCACCATTTGATTTTTATCCAAAATAGACAAGTTTTGCCTCCACCTTTGATTACTTGGTATGGACGACTCGGTGGACAATTCTCGAAACCACAATTGCCAGGTAAAACTATACACCATGTTCTTTCATTTGATCCAAGAAAAATTCATTTTGATCCATGTTCTTCGTGTCCTTGAATAGGTTCTTAGGCACAAGTGGAGGAATCACCCACCGCGCTCCTACACTTTCAACAAGGGTTACCTTCCAAGCCCATCTAAGGTGAACCAAAAATAGATTTTTGGTTTACCTGTGTATAAACCCTAGATTCCCAAGAGACTAGAGGCTACCTTAACTATATCAACAATTTAGGGGGAAAGTTGCAAGCCTAATTCATACACATGGGCAGGGCAGCAAAGCCCAAAAATATGTCTAGGACAGAATCCCCAGATGCGTAAAAACCTTGGTCTACATTTTGACAAGGAATCATAGGGTTATCTCCTCAGTCCAATGCCTCCACATGGCCTTGTGCTTAACTCCCATTTGAGAGGAGCTTCCTAGATAATATCAACACAGAGAAAGATTTACCTATCGATTGGCCAACTACGTTTGAATTTAAATACTTATGGGGACTTTACACTTCCTATCCCGCAAGTCTAACCTAAGATAGTAGGTGTATGACCCTATAAAACAAAACTTACTAATAAATTTTAAATTAGTGTTCATTTTAAGGGCTGTTCTTAATGAGAGGGTAAGTGGCATGAATGGGTATGATATTATGGACTCGATAAGAAAAGTAAAATAGGTGTATAAATGAATTCCAAAGCAAATTATCACTACTTAAAGAAAGCTTCTTTTTCTTTTTTTGTAAATATGAACTAATGAAAATGAAACTAGGAAAGAGAAAACTAAGACTTATTTTTGTAATTTTTGAGATTTTATTTAAAAAATGAAAGTAAAACTACCATATGCAATTCAAATGAAAATGTTTCCAATGTTTTCTTTTCACTTTTCAAATTCTTCAAAAATTACTATGCACCTAAATGCAAAAAATCTTGAGTATGCTTGAATAATAAAACTATATAAAGCAAGTAAAATGAAGTATACAAGACTTATAAGAACCAAATATCAACCACCTAAGAAAGAAACTTGGAAAACACCTAGCTTGGGAAGACACAATGAATGAAATCCACTGAAATCAATAAAAGGCAAGTGACAAACCGACACTACTTGGAAATAGCATGGGATACATGGTATCTAGAACCCTTGTTAACCTGAAAAATCCCTCACTCAGCTCTACATGGCCTACACCACCCAAGGACACCCACGATCGACCCTCGTAACACCCCATTAGACCCCCACACCCTCAAAAAATGCTTAAGAATGAAGAAAAGGGATTAAAACCCCCAAAAAGGAGCCTTAAGAACTCTCCTAGGGGCTAAAACCTCTAAAAAGGGGCTAAAAACCCTAAAATGAGCCTAAAGACCTAAAAGGAGATAAAGTTAGGGAGGAAGGGGCTAAAATCCCAAAAAAGGGGCTAAAGCCCAGAACAAGGGCTTAAAATCCTAAAACCCCCCAAAAAAAGCTATAAAAGGAGGGTGGGGGATCACTCTCAAAAGGACCTCTCTTGCATACTATTATGCTTCCCTTGGATGCCTTGAGACCTATTTGCCTCTCAAGCCACCCAAATCCCCCCTCTCTTCCACTAATATTCCACATTGATCCATAGCTCCTCCATTCCTGAGTGAGATATGGAGGTGCTTCTTCCAGCTAGGGCATGGTGGCCCAATTCACCAAAGCAGAGGTATAACATAGTCTTGTTTATGTGTTTTCTTTGTTATTTTAGTTGTTTTCTGACCATTATTTGTTTGCAATTTTGATTTGTAACATGTTTTGCAGGTTTATTTCTGTTTAATATTTGTTTGCAGATAGCCAAGGTGAAGCCCTAACCTTGTTTGCAGAGGGGCTCACGGCCATTTCTTGTCCATCTTTTCTTCCTTTCTCTTCTGTTTACTTTTCCTGCATTTTAAAACATAGGAACCCATCCTTCCATCCTATAGACAAAAGGTATCCATTCCTACCCCTGTAGCAAGGATAAATCCCTGCTACAGAACTGGCGCCATACTAGGTCGATCCCATAGGATCCGTGGATCAGTTTTTTAAATTTAAATTTTTTTTAGTTTATGCCCTAGTTTTTAAAATTTCTTATCAAATATAGCTTAGATCCAGTTTATTTTTAGTTTGTATTGTTGCTGAAGCCTCTGCAAGGAAAATCTGAGTTTGTTTGGCCACAATACAGGTTACTGTCGACCGGATCTGACTTAGGATCATAAAAACTCCAAATCTGGAGTAGGTCACACCTGTTGGGCCTGAACAAGGGATGAGATTGCTCTTTTAGGCCTCATGGGTGCAACCAGGTCACCCTTTCCCCCCTGAAAGGTGCAACTTCACTTGGATAGGTAGGCCGCTTCTGTTTGTGAAATCTGTGTGACCCCCTCACCTGTTTCTAAAAAAAAATTGTGACCCCCTTACCGAATTTGACCCAAAACGGGTGGTATTTCAATCAGTAGTTAATTTTTAGTTTATTAGGGACTGTCAGTGTGGCTCAATCGCCTCTATCTAGAACAGTAGTTCAATTTCTATTTCTATTTCACTTTACTATAATTGCATCGACAAACAAAGTGTAAATTCAAAACAAATTTTAATGGCTTAATAAATGTAGCTTAACTGAAATTAACATAAAATTAACAGTCTTTCTTACCCTTCCTCCTCTACCTAGTCATCACCCTTCGGGGTATTCTGGGATACGACGAAGGGTATAGCTCATATAGTCCTAGGCCCTTAACTAAATATTGTTCTAAACCATTAAAAACAGATGACTTGGAAGGTAGAGGGGGTAGAGAAGGAGGGCTTCTCATGGCACTAAGCATCCTCCCTGTTGACCAAACTTGCATCTGGGAGGTGACCTATGAATCTACGGATGGGATTAGTCCCATTGTGTTGAGAGCCCAACACCTTCTCTTGGTTGAAGAAGAATATAAGTGTAAGGTAGTCACCAAATTAGGCTATCACAATTCAGGGTAAAAATGGTATATGGATACAAAATTTTTGTTTATTTACTGCTTTTATTCACAATGATATGAACTCTACGACATATTCATAAACCACTTGTAGCCACCTGATAACAGAAAAACAACAATACATATACACCATACCATGTAATCAACCCCACTCAATTCATGATGCTGAGAGAGCCACTAAAATTTATTAATTTACACTAAGTTCAAAAATATGCAGTCTTTGAGGACATAAGTCCCTGACTGCCTTAACCATGGGAAGTACTTGGTCTCTACCGAGAAAATCATTGTGAGGAGTACCACAGGAACCCCAATGTAGCTGGCCGCTGAAAGGAATTTCCAAGCGAAATGGGCAACGACCCCCACTGATTGAGTAGAACGCCCATTCGGAAAAAGCTAAGCACTGTCTTCTGGTAGTATTGGTGGTTGAGTGACCACCTACATCCAATAAGAATCCATTTGAAATTGGGGTCGAAAATATCATTCCCACCAGTTTGATACACAAATCTAACACAATTGATCCCCCACGCTCTTCCTCACACCTAAGAGGCAAACCACCACAATTTGGGGCATTGAACTGACACCGTTGAGACCATTCTTGATGACCTCTCACACCATTAGAAGGACACACATCCTTTGATTCAGATTCAGACCCATATCAGTCTGAAGCAGATCTCCATATTGCACCATCAAGCCCCATGGCTAGTGCAAATATGGATCCATTTTTCGGCATAGCCATATTTAGTGGACCCATGTCCACGCCACAAGTTATCACCAACAACCCTACAGGTGGCCTCAGCATGGTCATGCAAACTGTCATCAGTTAGCCACCACCACCCATAGTAACCACTCAAGCTGTCCCACCTGCAACATAGGGGGACAGTGCCCCTTTCACATACACTGCCTCTTCTGTCACACAGGGGGTAGTTCCCCTTCCACATACATTTCCCCTCCCATCACACATGGGGGAATTGTCCCTTCCATTCACACTGTCCCTCACATCATACTTGGGGGCAGTGGCCCGTCAACTCACATTTTCCCGCCCACCACACTTGTGGGCATTGGCCCATCTACAATGGTACCACCACAAGTTCCCCTAGCCATGCAGGTGCATTATGCACCTACCAAACCCCACCGCCATCACTACCCCATCTCATATCAACCTAGGGTCAAATATTCCTTTCATGGCTCATCTTAACTTGCCTGATTTGGCTCAATTGACAAACGACCCCATTCGCCATCAAGGTTTTTGGCCTCCAATGCCAACTAAGCTGCCATCAGATATCCCCAAGTTTGAAGGCAAGGTAGGAGAATGTCCCCAAAACCACATTATGACATTCCATCTATGGTGCTCATCAAACAACATCATAGACGATTCCATCAGACTGAGGTTATTCCAACGCACCCTTATAGGTGCTGCAGCCAAATGGTACATTAAGCTACCATAGGCCAAGTACCTAGATTTCAACTCCTTAGCTTTCATGTTCCTACAGTATTTCCAACTCCCTGTCAGATATGACACAGGGGTGGAGATCCTATTATCATGTTGCCAGAACACTGCGACACATATAACTGACCACATCCATGAGTGGTGATGACATCATAGTTTTTGAAAAATATGACTTGATGACAGGATATTCTTGGATTGGTTTCTCAAAACCCTGCTCCCACCCATAGCAAAGGATGTCGCGTCCAAACATCCCCAATCTGAAGAGGAGGCCATACTAAAAGCCCAATAATTTGATTTATCTACACTCAGTCTAGATACCTATATACCATCATTCCAGATGCTCCCCGTCCAGGTACCTCCTGCCAGGATTCACTAGGGGAATCCCATGCTACAGATGGCATCATAGGCTCGATCTCCCAATAGCCATAGGACCGTCTAACCCCACCTGTAGTTCCACCACAGCCAAGCAACACTGCTAGTGTTGCCTACCAATATCAAACTCTGGACTATGCTAGAATGATGTCCTAGTCCAGAGCAACAACATCTTATGCACAACCTACACCACTGTAGTCGGCTCAGGCCTTGGCATGGCCAACATAGCAGTATGCGGGTCCAATTCCCACATTTTTGGCACCACATCCCACCCAAATTTATTATGCAACACCAGTGCAGGCCGTTCAAGCCCTCGCCCCTGCTCCACCCGCTCCATTAAGACAAGTATTTTCACAACAAAACCGTCCCAACAAGCCTACCCCCATCAATCAACAAGGGCAAGCTAGAATTAATTGGCCCCAGAACCAAGCCAATAACCAATCATAGAGAGGTGGTCAACAACCAAACCCTCTCAATAATGTTGCAGCAAAGCGACCCACCCAAAACCCCCCACAACCAAATGCTCCTAGATGCAATGCCCGATTGGGCACAAACCAACCATGCAAACTCTGCGAGGTCTATGGGCATTACACATTTGAGTGTCCCCTCATGGGTCACACTAAGCAGGCCATTCAGAACGAGGCCCAATAGGCCACCAATTCCATGAACAAGGCCCAACCCAATCCGACACCACAAGGTCCTCCTCCTATGGTGCTTCAAAACCCACTACCAGTCCAAGGATTGGTGGCAACCGCACCCCCTCCCCAAGCCAATCCCAACACTCTAGGGGCACCTCCCACGGTAGAAACAGGTGTCCACCACCTACTATCCATGACGAATGAAGAGCTTAACCTACAAACCAGATGGAATTAGTACGGTACCACCACCAAACCCATTGACACATCAGTGGAATCTACATCCAAATTGATCAATGCACCACTTTAGTTACCCCATTTCCCCTACCCCCCCATACGTCGAGTGGCCAATAACACCACGGCTAGACCTGCAGTCAGCTATAGCATCGTGGATGATTGGGCCCAAACAGCAATGGCCATGTCTACACTGGAGGTACTCAAAACGTGCCTAATGGAGCAGAAAGCGTTACTAGCCTCCCTTGGGGCCGTAGACCCCTTCGACTCCAAGTTTATCACATTCTACATGGAGAATGGAGAACCATGCATGCCATCCACCATCACCTTCCAAATCCCGGTCTATTTCTGGAACTTGGTTGTGCACCAGTTCATAGTAGATGAGGGGGCATCTACATGTGTTATGTCTACCCTAATCTGGTAGAAACTTGGATCCCTAATTCTGAAACCATCCTCCACAACTCTATGGGCTTATGATGGCCATCCCACTAAACCCCAAGGAATCCTTCCCCATGTCCCCATCACATTAGCTAGGAAGATAGTTCTAATTGGTATATAGGTTGTCAATGCTCAACTGGACTATAACCTCCTTCTCGAAAGAAGTTATATGTATGCCATGAGAGCAGTCACATCAACTATCTTCTGTCTCATGATGTTCCCCCATGAAGGGAAGATCGTGACAGTTGATAAATTCACTTATCATGATCTGCAAGGGTTAATGGCACCCACCAATGTTATCCCTACCATCACCACCATTGAGCCACCAGGGATGACCACACACGCCAATGTTGTCCCTACAACCAACACCATGGTTGACAACACACCAGCCTCCCCATTGTTGAATGTGGTCCCTGGGTTGTTTGCTGATACCACCATGATACCTCATTTCCCCTTAGTGTCACCACCATCGACAAAAAATGAGACTATGGACTTATGCATGGTCTCATCTAGCACCACTGCACCCAAACAACAAGCGCAGCCATAGCCCCGACCGCAACAGCAACACCATCTGCAGCCGCAACATCATCCCCAACCGCAACATTATGCATAGTCACAACCACAACCTCACCCCCACATACAACTAGTAGGGAGTTATTTGGGCTCCTCAGCAGTCCATACAATTCCCTTCCTCTTTTCCCCACCTGGTGTCATGAGCAAGACAGTAATGGCCACCATGAACCTACCCAACTTTACATTGGGAATTCTCATGCGGTATCTTGATCCACTAGCTCAAGCATCAATGCCCCAAGTAATATTAACATCTATACAACCCATTGCAGTCGAGTCCCATCCTCCACCTGGCCCATCAAAACCAACCACTGAACCCGCAATGCCTTACCTAAAAAGGGATAAGGGCAGGAATGCGAAAGCTACCGAAGAACCGCAACAAATCCTGCCTTGCACCGTCTGTGAAGAATAGAGCCATCTGACTTAGAACTGCCTTGATATTTCAACAATCCATGCACATTTGGGTGCCATGGATACAACCAAAAACCTCCTTGTGGTTGAACTTCCAACCGCGCCAATAGTGAGAAAAAAGGAATTGAGAACAAACCATGCTTACGCCCTTTGTGGTCTATATGGACATTATTCTCACCACTGCCAAGACTTGTCCAAGTTTTGAATGGCTCTGGCCAACCTCTGACAACATTCCCTTGAATCTAAGATCACTCTGACCGAAGAAGTTCACCCCCCACCTCCTTCTTCGGACGCCATGTCCATTTACATGATGTCCAGTTCTACAGACCCTCTTATCTCCACCATCACCGATGGTCCATCAGACCTATCTCTTATGTTGTTTCCCTAGCCACAGCCACAACCTCAGTTACTAGGGAAATAGTGGGGTTCATTCCCACTCAACATGATCCTTTTCCTTTCTATTTTCCCTTTCCTTTTCCTACCATCCAATATTGTGAGTAATTGTGTCTTGGAAACCTGCGATCAATAGGATTTCATATTGCGAGATCCTGTGTGGTACCTTGAACCACCTACCGTACCTATGAGGCCCCAAAATATGTTGACTCATGTCCAACCAATTGAGATGATGTTGCACCTAACTCCAAGTCCATCAAAGACTCCTCCCGTCTCTAGGCCTGCCCCTCTTCCTCCAACAAAGACTAGGGGAAAGGAAACCAAAGCCACAATCAATACCATTTTCATGATATCTAGCACCGATTTCCCTTTCACCTCGTCGGCTATGGAAGATCCACCTGATCTATCCCAGCACCACTTACGCGATGATGGAGATATATGTAAGAACACCTTCAGTTTTACCCCATTCCCTTTAAACCATAGTGTGGAATCGGTTCTTCCCATAAAAGACCAGATTTTGTCACCCCACCTTGCCAATGACCTTTGTCTCGACAAGGGGGCATACCTCTTCACTGACTCAGATGGTGGACTCTTGAAGAAGCTGCATAATGGGCTCCACCTCAAGAAATCCTATGCCTAATACCTCCACTATGAGTCCCTTATAGCATATTTTTCTCCCTTTTTGTTTTGCAACATTTTTACCACAAATCAAAGACCCCCATTTGGGGGCAGCACCATCACCTACTAATCCAAAGTCACCTGGAGCCTATTTGAAACACCTCTCACACCTCTGGGCCCAAACCTCTATCTCCTTATGAGACCATTGTCTCATGTTTAATAATAAAAAAATTGGGACCATTTCCCAAAAGTCACCTTGATTTGCGAGCCACATCATGGCGATGCAAGTGTCTGTGGACCTATACTTGTATCACTCTCCCCTACCACTATTCATGTGGGTTTTCGGGCCACTGTCCATTAAGGGTCACCATTTTTCTTCTTATTTTATATTTTAACACATAGCTATCTACTCCATCCACCGCACCTTAAGCGGAGCTTTCGACCATTGTCCACAAAACAATTTATTTTTCTTTCCTGTATTGGGCATATAAGTGCCCCTAGACTTGTACTCACATAACATGTAGTCAAGTCCATCCACCATAACTCACACACAAATATCTTGATGTCTGTCTAAGAGACACCTCGGTTTGCATGCCTCTTCCACATCGACGCGCGAGCCTCTGCTGCAATATATCCCATGCATGTATTGGTATGTTTGAGATCCTTTCGCTCTGTCCATACTTCATGGATGACCTTTGGACCACTGTCCACCGTCTCAGCATGGGGCATCGCCTGTGCCACAACAATCGGTTGACCATACTAGAGTTTTGTTTAAGATCTTTTCTGACTCCTAAAGACAATGAAAAGATAGCCGAGCGTAGCTACTTCCTTTCCCACTCACTAAAGTATAGGAAAGGGTGTCTACATCATCTCATTTACCTCCTTTTGCGGACCATGTAGACCATCAAACGAAAAGGACCACCTTGGAATATTCAAGACAAGACTATTCCCCTCTGCATACTTTTATGCTTTCTCGGGCAGAGGGGCTGCACTTTAAGAAAAAGCTCACCACAGGCTGTCATTAAGCTCTTTTCCAGCCTTCTCATCAAGAAAAGATTGCTGAGCAAACTTGGTTTCATTCATGCTCATAAAATTATCTGAATGACCATCCAGTCAGTATAGGTTTAACCTTTTCTAGCCTGATTGGACTACCAATGGTAAAGAAGTCTCTCATCCTCTATAGGATGGGTGAGCTCTCGTATGTATACTTTTATCCTTTTTCAGGCATAGGAGACTACCAAAAAAAAAGATCCCCCACTGGAGTCTTCTTTGTGCTTTCAGACTCTCTAAAATTGAAATCACCATCGAGCATTTACTGTCTCGGGCTCGCCAAAAATCCATGAGATCATACCATAACGGTGTCCCTAGACACCATCCCACTTAAAATAGTTTGGCATCATTCCCCCTTTGGGTCGCCCCTTTTCAGAGTACTCTGCAATGTGTCTTCCTTGGATCCCATCAATATCAAAAGTGTCCACCTCCTCCAATTATTTCCCATATACAGTGACATTCCTGGTATTACAACTATGATCCCATTCCCATGAGTCAGTTTCATTTGTTTCTTGGTCTGCCCTATCGTCATACTCTGAACAAAGGAAGTTTGAGTATACCACACTCCCTCTGCCCCTATTCAAATCTTTCCCCCCCCCCCCCCCCCACTCAGTGGGTTAGTCCACAGAATGTATCACACCTTTCAGTTATCTTCCTCGTGCTTCTGGTCAAAGGAAAGACCATTTCCTTGACTAGGGGCGGGTCTCCCTCTGTCGATGACAACACACATATTCTAGAGGATAAACCTAGAGGTCCCTATATCCTGGTTTCATTAACCTCATTGATAAGTTCCTTGGACCACTTGAGAGGAGTCCGTAGTACCTCTCGGGATGTTTGTTTCTCATGTGCTCGATTCCAACTACAACATCGCACTATTGAGATTTGTAGAAGGTTTGGTCCACGTATTATTTGGTGGAAGACCTCAGATGTAACTTGACTCTAGCACATTGATGAGTCTATTTGAGGTACCTAAATAGGTTATGTCCCTTGTGATTTTTAGGTTGCGTTGAAGACAGTGTTCAGAAGCCCCAGCAGTGCTTCTATATAGATTTATGATTGATGCAACATACTTGTACCACAAAGACTCTCCGCCAATGAGTCCATATAGCTATGTACTGTTCCAGATCTAGAAGGCTGTCAGTCATGAAGATATAGCATTCCATGAGAATGCCATGGGTCCAATGTAGCAAGTTCTTCAGATCAGTATTGTATTCAATCTCACATTGAGGCAGCCATTATGTACCATCAGTTGTATATGATTGGCTCTTGTATTTTAGAGCATAGATCGAATTATTCTTTTGACATTGTCACGAGCATGGGGATGCCAGCCTCATCCATATACATGTCACACGTTATTTGTATCTCACCCATTGATGGGAACCATATTAATACAAAAACCAAAATCCACCATGCCCCAGCCCCGAAAGCACCACCTCTACACAGCAAATCCTATGATGTCCATCGGCCATACGATGAGCTCCTACCCTCACACATCAAGGGGCAATTTGTTAACCTAAAAAATCCATCACTCAGCTTTACATGGCGTACACCACCCAATGACACCCATGATCGACCCTCATAACACCCCATTAGACCCCCAAACCCTCAAAAAATGCTTAAGAATGAAGAAAAGGGCTTAAAAACCCCAAAAAGGAGCCTAAATAACTCTCCTAGGGGCTAAAACCTCCAAAAAGGGGCTACAACCCCTCAAAGGATCCTAAATACCTAAAAGGAGCTAAAGTTAGGGAAAAAGGGGCTAAAATCCCAAAAAAGGGGCTAAAGCCCGGACCAAGGGCTTAAAACCCTAAACCCCCCCAAAAAAAAGCTATAAAAGGAGGGTGGGGAGTCACTTTCAAAAGGACCTCTCTTGCATACTATTATGCTTCCCGTGGATGCCTTGAGATCTCTTTGCCTCTCAAGCCACCCACATCCCCCCTCTCTTCCACTCATCTTCCCCATTCAGCCATAGCTCCTCCATTGCTGAGTGAGATAGCGAGGTGCTTCTTCCAACTAGGGCATGGTGGCCCATTTCACCAAAGGAGAGGTATAACATAGTCTTATTTATGTGTTTTATTTGTTACTTTAGTTGTTTTCTGACCATTATTTGTTTGCAGGTTTGATTTCTAACATGTTTTGCAGGTTTATTTCTGTTTAATATTTGGTTGTAGGTAGCCAAGTCGAAGCCCTAACCTTGTTTGCAGAGGGGCTCATGGCCATTTCTTGTCCATATTTTCTTCCTTTCTATTTTATTTACTTTTCTTGCATTTTACCACACAAGAACCTATCCTTCCATCCTATAGACAGAAGGTAGCCATTCCTTCCCCTGTAGTAAGGAGAAATCCCTGCTACAACCCTGATCATTGATTCAGACACACAGAACTTGGACCTATCACCCAACAAGAAAATCCACCTTAAATTTCTAAAAAGAAAGAAAATCCAACCAACAAAAACTCAAGGGATTACTGAAAAGCATGAAGTATAGTTAACAGGGCTTTCAAACCTATAGTGAAATGCCAGTACTAGAATACAACAAAGCAATACAAAATCCAAAAAAGGACAGGGACAAGCAACCCTACCCAAAATTTTTGTTCCTAAGGTATGTACATGACTGTCTAGTGGAGCAACCTGTGTACTGTACACGACTGTTCAATACAGCAACCTGTGTACACAAGTCTTTGTATGCGACTGTGTCGCACAACAACCCGTGTACAGGAATAAAATTTTTCAAAAAAATAAAAATTACAAAGGTCTCTAAAACACTACTGCAAGTCCAAACCAATATATGAAACCACACACTGGATCAAAGCAAAGACTGGGCGAGGATCTACAAGACTAACCCACAACAAGCTGGACTCCCCAGTGGAGTCACCAATTCTGTTGTTCAGGATTAAACACCCTTGTAACCTAGGGTCTAGGATTACCAACTTACTACTAACCTTGTAGACAATTAGATTTAATAGATAATAAAAAGGAAATAAGAAGAAAGTCTTGACTTACCCGATTATCGACAGTTGATCCAAGCTTGATCTTCTTCCATTCCTCTTCTCTCCAAAGCTTCTAGGGATGCACCTCCTTCACCTGTAAAGAGAAAATTATCCAAGTACAATCTTATACATGTATATATGAGAGGTTAGATAAACAATATATCCAGTACATAATCAATATATTCATTAACCATGATACATGAAAGAGACTCAACACAATGTTGGAAGAAGAATTCTCTTTATTAAGAATCAATGAATGAGATAAGAGTACAACCCAGCTTCTAAGACAAGGACTCCTCTACAACCAAAGGAATCTAAGTTCTGTTGCTCCAAGACTTCTAAAGATATACCACTAGCATAACTTTGCTCTCCAAACTTGAGTGATTAATTCCCTCCACAAGGCCTCTATTTATACTTTGGGAATTAGAGTGGTTTTGAAGGTTGAGGAGGTTGAAATAGTTAGGATAGTTAATGATTAGGACCCAACTAATCTCAATTAATAATTATTTATATTTTTTAATATCGAATCAATATGTATGTGACTATTGATATAGGCAACCCGTGTATGACACCTGATTTGCTTAAAGGAAACCTGCATACGCTGATGTACACAGGTTGCAATGTAGATAGTCATGTACAATACACGAGTTATCAATGGAAATAGTCACGTATGTACGTGAGTTGCAATCAGGATAGTCACGTACGCAACTCAACACTTAGAAAAATAATATGGCAAGTTGGTTCAAGGGTAAATGCATCCCAAGTCATGCCCATCTATAGTGTTTTGGAAAAATCGAATCCTAAAATTTCCTTTTGTGTACCAACATAAGGAATGTTGGCACTCAGATGGAGAAGTGCCATTTGGGTTGATAACAATACCTTGGTTAGCATATGTTGCAATACCTTTTTCAATTCCCTGACTGTTCCATTCACTTGTGGGTGATATTAAGTGTTGGCGAGGGGTTGGGGTAAGTTGCACAATATCTGTGATGCCGCGCAAGATCAGAGGACACCGCACAAGATGCAAATAGTGCAATAGGTGGAAGATAGACTACTTTTATTATTTTGTGTCACTTTTTGTACTTGTTTACCATTTTTATCGATATTGTTCATTAGTCAATTAAATCAGTTAGGAGTTAGTTAGAGTGGACCATGAATGTAAAGGAGTGAGCCTATATATAGATATAGATATAGGTGGAGATAAAAAGACATAGATAGAGAGAGAGAAGGAACAAGTTGTTATCTGCCTGAGATGAATTGTTATCTATTTTGATCTGTGGTTGATTGCACATAAGTAATATGATAAGATGGATGTTGATCTAAATCATTGTTGTCTTATTTCATATTTTTATATATTTATGTTCCTATAAAACTGATGATGAATGCTAAGTGAATTTGAAATATTGATCTATGAAGCAATGTTTTACCATTTATGAATGATATCATGTTTTTTGATCTAGATCCGTTACAGTTATGAATGAATGATGTGAAATAATGGTTATGTTAGAAAATTTTATATTAATTATTTTGATGCAAAAATAATGCGGAAGATAGACTACTTTTGATTATTTTGTATCACTTTTTGTACTTGTTGACAATTTTTTGTGGATATTGGTCATTAGTCATGTAATCATTTAGGATTTAGTTATAAGTGGACCATGAATGTAAAGGCATGAGCCTATATATAGATATAGATATAGGTGGAGATAGACATACATAGATAGAGAGAGAGAGAAGGAACAAGTTGTTATCGTCCTTAGATGAATTTTTATATTTTTTGATCTAGTGTTGATTGAGCAGAAGTAATATGATAAGATAGATGTTGTAATGAATTATTGTTGTCTTCTTTTGTCTTTTTCTATCTTTTTGTTCCTACAAACTTCATGATGAATGCTAAGTGAATATGAAATATGGATCTATGATGCGATGTTTTACTGTTTATGAATGCTATCATGTTTTCTGATCTAGATCTATTACAGTTATGAATGAATGATGTGAAATAATGGTTAAGTTATAAAATTTGATCTGATCTAGTTTCTTAGCTGATGAACCATCGATTCCCTACCCTCTTCTATACTGTGAAAACTTGATTCGGTCAAACCTCCCTCAAACATATTAGGTGAGACCTCATCCACTTTGTGGGCGTTGTTGGACAAGGTAAAACATGTCTAGGTCGATTCTCAAGGAGATCACGGCGAGTCGAGTGTCGACAGAGATGGACCCCTGTCGACTAGGTTTTGTTGGTTGAGGGTTGAACAAAAATGGAGTAATATTTTATGTTGGATCTTGATTTTTTCCATCATGGTGATAATTTTGTGATTAATAAATAACTTCCTTGGTCACTCATCAGTATCTTGGAACAACCAAACTGAGTAACTACATCTTCGAATAGGAACCTAGTTGTTGTCGCAGATGTGCAATCTGTCATTGGTGTTTCTTCTGCCAATCTAGTCAAGTAGTCTGTCACATTGATTATGTATCATGCACCCATCTGTTACCCTAGTGGATTAATGGGTCCCAAAAAATTCATTTCCCACTTATCAAATGGTTGTAGTGTGACCTGAGGTACTAGCATCATCTCGTCTCATTGTGATGGCTTCCCTATCCTCTGAGAGACGTCACATATTTTAGCATAGTCTATGGCATCATTGTGCATTGTCAGACACCATAAACCAACTTAGTGTATATTCTTGGAAGTTGCATGACCTCTGTAATGTCCTCCTATAATTCCATCATGCGGTTCAACCGATATTCTCTCCTACTCATCTTGTAGAACATATCGATGTAGAATTTTATCCAACGCCCTTTTGTAGAGATGTCTAGTGATTAGCTGGAAATCCACAGCTCTAAGGACTAGTTACTTCTATTAACTAGTGGTGAATTCCTCCAATGATTTTCCTATCAAAGACAATTAGACAATTTCTTCATAATGGTCATCTATGATTCCTAGCTTAAACAACTGGCCATCAAGTAGGCCATCCTCGATGCTGCTTGGTTCCTCTCCTGTCTCGATCCTTGAAAAATGATCAGGTCCTTCTCTTAACCATCTTGTATTCACGATGATCTCAATATCAAATTCTTGGAAAGCAACCATAGGAAAATATTCCTCCCCAACATAAGCTTGTTGACTAGGTATTTCAGTGTTCAATGATCCATAAACATTTTTAAGTGTCCTCTCAATAGGTAGTGGTGGAGTTTTTGCAGTGCATACACTATCACTAATCCTTACTTCTCTGTTTTTTGTAGTTCCTTTCTGTAGTATACAACTTCTAACTCACGAATGCGATTCAGTGATCAATCACTCCTTATCTTAGCTACGCCAAAATTGCTCCTAATGTTATTGATGATGCATTGATGTGGACATGAAACCCATTCTCCAATCCAGAAAGAATAATATCGGTGTTGTAACCATATTCTATTCTAGAGTATCGAGACTTCTTTGACACTCATCACTCCATTCAAATTTTGCATCCTTCTTCAACAATTTTTCCATTGGTTCTATGATTGTTGTGTATCCCCTTATGAAATTTTGCTAATACCCCGTATGAACCAATGTCACCCTAAGTTATTTTACTATCATTGGTGTAGTTAGATCGACAATTACCGCAATATTGGTGGGATCACCCGACATACCTTCCTTACATACGATATGTCCCAACAAAATCCCAAATGGAGCACAAAATATACACTTCTTCATATTTAATGAAATATGATGTTTTCAATATATTTTCAACATCAGTCACATATTTGTGATGTGGTATTTTACCAACCCATAGATTATCTAGTCATCCATGTATACTTCCAGGAATTGAAGAATGATTTCTTTTAACGCAACAACCGCTATTTTTTAGAAGATCCCAGGTGCATTCTTAAGGCCAAATTACATCACAATGTACTAAAAACACCCTTACTCTATTAAGAAAGTGTTCTTGTGCCTATATTACTTCACAATGTTTATCTCATGGTAACCTAAAAATCCATCTATGAATGAGTAGATATCTTGTCCTCTAACTCCTTCCAGTACCTTGTCAATGAATAGTGTTGGGAATGGACCAAGAAAAATTAAGTCATTCATATTCCTTAGGTCGACACAGATATGGATTTCCCTCGTATTCTTATCTTGAAAAACCATTGAAATGATCCATTATAACTCTTCCATAGGTTCGATGATTCTAGAGTCCAACATCCAGTCTAGTTTGGCCTTGACACGTTCCTTGTATCACAGGTTAAATCGAAAGGACATTTCTTTACTGGTTTCACATCTGGCTTTAGAGGGATTTTCATTTCTCCCAAGTCGCCTGAAATTACTTTCATCTCAGTGAATTTATTCAGAAACAAATCCTAGAACTCATGCACCAAATAAAATATCTTCAACATAGCCTCCTCATCCTAGTAATCTCCTATGTTAGTCAACTTTGGGTCCTCTGTCGTCCTAATATTGACCTTACTTATATTAAGTGGTTGCTATATTTTCCAGTAGGTATTCATGGTTATGTGATATCTTGAATTCCTTCTGATTCTACAATGTTCATATTTCATGGATCATCCTCATCATCAAGCTCTCCTATTACATTGTAGCATTATATCGTTAACTATGTTACTAGCATATCCTACGATCCTATTGGTAATGCCACTGGGAATATCTTGTCTTCCCATGTATAAATTTAAGTCTTCCCATGTTGTAATCTCCCTTTGCAGTTCAGTTGATATGCACCATCTTCGTGGTATTCCGTCCAACGTATGGGAAAATGCATGTACCCATTCGTCTTTTGGATTTAATACAAATGTGGTTTAACATGTGACTAGATGATAATTGGGATCATTCCTTCCATCATACTTATTCACTTAGTAGTGCTATGTTTCCCCAAATAAAAATTCTATCAGTCTACGACATATTGGTCAACTGTCAATCGAGCTCTTATGTGTATCCCACCATTTGCTAGAGTAGCCTTCAATGCTTCCTTCAATGCCAATAGTCATTGAGGTTATAATACTTTTTCCTGGAATTCATCCATAAAACTAGACAATTTAGGTATCCCTTCGTATTTTGGTAGTTTGACAACTTTTGTCATGACCCAACACAACGACTAAGTGACTCTCCCAGATTTTCAAATCCACACTTCATGTAGTCGGTTCTTCCAGTTCTCCAGCACATTGTCAAAGTATTATTATGTGGAGCTATCACTTCATTAGCCTAGCTCCCCGTCTACGGTGGGATAGATGTAATATTCAAAAATATTATATGCATTATCCCATTCTCCCACAATTTTCTCCTTTACTGGTTCGATGTATCTTTGACCTTCGCTAGGATATAATGGGGAAATGATCTACATATCGTGATTCTAAAAATTCATCACTCTCTTCTTGATGTTAATAACCTCTATATTGTCATTTTTCCAACCAATCCCCAACAACGCGGGTGAGAGCTACTTTTTTCAAATATCTAAATAACATCGAAGTCTGCATAGGTCTTTAGTCCCTCTACTTTGACAAGTAGGTGTGGTACTAATCCAATTGGAGACACTATGCACTAATTTTCCAGTCGCAGTTGTACAGGGGACCAAACCAACTGGGGTTTTCCAAAGATGTTTACATCTGATCCTAGATCTAAGATGATTGACTCTACATCATAGTCACTGATCTGGATATTCATTCTCATCTCCTTTCCTATTTTATTGTTATGCAAATAATTCACGACATTATCTTGTCTCCCTTTCTCCTAACGGTATAACAAACTCGCTATCTCTGCTAGTGCATTAAGATCTTTTGCTAGCAACAAACAAATTCATAGAAAATTTTTCAATGTTCCAACCTTCCACAATGGTCTTGACATAACTGTTGAATCAAAAGTAGGTGACATTTAATAGATAAAAAACTTACCCGTGTTTCTATTCAGTATGTCTCTTGCATCGAAGAAAGCTTATTTCTCAGCATCGACGTAGAATTGGACCTTCTTTCAAGATGCCAATTGGAGATTTGGGAGGGTTATATCATCTCCCATCATCTCTTCTCCTCAATTTATGACTCCAACATATGTAGGATGAGTCGTGGGTTCTGCAGATATTTTTCCTATAGTTGGTCCTTGATTCTGATTTTGAGTCTGTGTTATACCAAAATCCTGTCACCATCATGTGATAAGACATTTGACATACCTAATTTCCTTGAATCCCAGCTTCTAGAGTGAAAATGAAATGGTTTTTCATCAATATTTCATACAAATTCCCAGCACCACGTATTCCCCTTTATCCAGAAGCGGTACCCTTGTTCGCACCACCCATCATCTGTTTCCCATAAGCATTCCACCGCTTATTTTCCTTGGTCCATAAGTGGTTATTACCAGAACCTCTCTGTCATAGAAGGAGAAATGCAGTACCCTGGGTAAAAAGGGAAAAAGAGAAGTTTCTCAAGGCTTCTAGATGATAAGCCTCATGTCCTACCTTATCCCTACTATTGTGGGTTGGTTGAGCTTGAGATCCCTCATCCTAGGATCTTAGAAGCCACCTCACCCACTAATTTCTCAACCTACTCTATCCATTAAAGCCTTATAAATAAGAGCTCATAGACATGGTTGAGGGGAGAGAACACTTGAGGTATTGTTATGCTGTTGGATTGATAATTGGCCCAAGATCATTTGGAGAGAGCATAGAGAGCTAGAGTCGGAGATTTTGGGGATGATAATGTCTGGTTTCATGGAGATGCATGTCAACACTAAGAATTGGTTGTAAACTTCTTCATATTCTTTAATGCAAGTTGATTTTTTTCCCACATATGTTTGTTTTGTTGTGATTTCTCATGTATGTTGCTAGATTCCCTAGTCACTAGCATAGATTAGTAGATCATATTCTGGTTTCTTTGATTTGTTTCGTGTTGAGCTTGATTGTAGGTACATAGGTGGACTATCAAAGCCTTGTATTACAGATATCTAAAACATCTATGGAGAGTTGTCAACCTCTGTCCTCTATTTGTTCTGGATCTGAACCATTCAGACCAATGGAACACCTTGCTATCCACAAGAGGTGAAATATTCTAGCTAACAATCTGGTTTGCATACTGGTTCAGTTGTGGTGGTGGATATTTCTTGGCTTACCACTTCACAATCAAATGTGGGAACTATTCGATAGTGTGATTTGTGGAACTAAAATAAGTACATTGATATTGTAGTTTTGGAAATTCCCTCTAGTAATGTCCCAAAAATCCACAATTGTAACACGTCACTGGTCCACGACCTTATCCCATTGAATGTCCGTGACCAAATCCTCCATTGTGACCTCTATGGATTCCTCCTTGGAATCCTCCTTGTCATTGATATTGTGTTTGGTTAAAATGATACTATTGATTAGGTTTTGGTTGAGAGTAGTGTAGTTGGGTATACCACAACTGAGTATATTGTGTCTTTTTTAAATTATACTGCCTCTAATTGTACAAGGTTGCTTTGAAGAAAATTGTGGTTGTTGTTGCATGAATTGTGGTTGTAGTATTTCCATCAATTGGTGTTCTTCTCATTCTATAAAATGTGTATCCATTTTTATTTCTTGGACCAGGTCATATGCTCTGTAATCCTTTTCTTAATGGCCATCTAATCAACAGAAGTTGAAAAAAATATTTGTTGGCTTCGACAAAACCTTTTGAAGATACACACATTCCTTAGACCGATTTCCTATAGTCTAAAATATCCAACACCATGGCATACCTGCTTGACTCAATATATTAGAGGCTCCATCCTGTAAGTATTTGTGAAAGTCCATAAATTGATCCTTATGATGTCCTTCTGTGTAACATTAACTGCACCACACTTCTTCATGGACTTATTTCCCCTTCTTGATATCCTGCAACTGAATAGTAATATTTTCCAATTGCAATTAGATCTAGTTCATATCGACCCCCATTTCACCAACCAGTGAAGCTTCCAACTTCATCATAGTTTCCTGAGCCTTGATCTATGACGCAATCTTCTATTGCATTAATGGCATTCGAATGTGTGGCACCAAAGTTGCGATGAACCATTCTTTGCATTGCATGTCACTCATCTTAAAGATGAACTTACCCATCAGCATCTTGAACTGTTGATCAAAATCCAATACTGACTCATTCATATATTGTTTTATTTTCCTCAATTCAGTAATGTACTACGACTCGGATTTGGGATTTTTGAACTCCTCAATGATTCTAGTCTGGATCTGTATGAGTGTATTCTACTAATGTCCAATTGTTACTTGTACAAAATTCATGTACCAATACAATGTTTGGCCTCGAAAGGTTGTATCTATTTTTTCAGTCCCATTCCCATGGAACAAAGGTAGTTTTACATTTTACTTTTACATTTCCACCCATCATTTTTGGTATTCTATTGATATTTGCTGATCTGCTACTATTACTCATGTGGTGACACATAGGGAAGTATTTTGAAGAATTTGTGTTTCTTTAGGAATTTTACGTAGTGCATGGAGGTTTAGGTACTTTGTTTGTTTAGTTCGGTCCTTCCTTGGAGTCGAGCGTATCCTGGTTTTCTCCTTCATCAATGCAGTGTCTCTTAGTCCCATTTGGTCTCCTCTTGCAATTTCTTGTACCAATCGATTGCAGGACTCTCTTGAGTCCTTCGTCTCTTCTCTTAACAAAAAATCACCCCACTTCAAAGAAGACCACACTCTTGCTTGACTTCCCTCACTTACTCAATGTAAATCCCATCCATATACCTCATATCATTCCATTCAAATCTTGTCTCTATGGTACTCATCACCTCCGCACACCAGATCTTTACTCATTGGAGTTCATCTTCAGTATTCCTTTTTCCCATATAAGAATTTTAATCCACAGTTACAAGGACAATAACATTATAATAAATTTGAGGTCTATATGGGCCTTATAAGAAATCGAGCCAGCAATAAATTCTTGTGAGTTGGAATTCAAGAACCAATAGAATTTCAATAAAATGAGTCAACCATAATAGTTGGATTGACATACCTATCATAAAAAACTACTATCTTTGTTCATATTTTCAACATATCCCCTGTGTTTTTACTCAAATTTAGAGTGGGATGGCTCATTGGATACAAAATTTAATTCCAAATCCAATGAGTACTTGCATTTCATACTTTTCAAGTATTTCTTGTTTTTGGGGTAGCATGGTCCGTCAAAAGTATGTAGCGTTGGTACTTGTTGGATGTGGAATTTAATTCCGCATCCAATGAACCATCTGTCTCAAAATTTGAGTAAAAAAATAGGGATATATGTTGAAAATACAAACAAAAAAGTAGTTTTTGTCTTTCTTCCTCCAAAATTAATAAATATTATTTTACTATTTTAACTATTATTTTCATTAGGAAGCCCATTTTAGACCTCAAATTTCCTCTAATGTAACCTTCCTCTTGGACCCTAGAAGAATTCCATATCTGTGTCACTATAGGATTTGAATGGGTTGACAATGAAATCAGTGATATATCCTTCCAAAAAAATTTCAAACCACAATTTGATAGCTCTCGATTCCTTCTTTTTTACCCTTTTCATCCTGTGATATAGTTCAGGGGTCCAATAATTAGGTTCACCTCATTGGAAGTTCCTTTTATGGAAGGTAAGCTACGCCAACCACTTGTATGGTATTATTAGAAAGTTAGCAAATAAAATTTTGTGAATATCAAAGTAGATATATCTTCCCAACCACTCTTTTGCTGACATTCTAGAGTTTCGGTTTTCCTTGGCTGCAAATTCTATGGAGTTTTGATCAAACCAGTCCTAAATCTTCAATTTCATTGGATGCTACAACATGCCCTCTTCTTCCTTGAACTATGGTCCTGAAATAGAACCATTTGTTGACACACTTTAGTCAATAGGGGTTCAATCCAAAGATATGTCAACACCCTTTGATGCAATCTCCCTAAACACTGGCCCAGACAAGTTTTACCATATCCATCAACACCTTCAAAGATGATGTAGTCTCACCTGATATGTTTGAGGGAGGGCTGCAAGAACCACATTTCCACATAAAGAAGAGTACTTTTGCACTGTGTCTCAATATATCGCAATTCAATTCATAGATCCAGGATTGTCTAAACAATATATCACAATATATCACAATGTAATTCATCATTCGAACCAATTTCCAATATCGCAATAATCATGATTCAAATAAACTTAACACAGACATCGACATACATAAACCCAATAAACACATCAAGAATTCACATAATTCAAACATGGAAAATATCACAAATCACATTATTTCAGAGACACATAAAAATACAATAGTTCAAACATGAACATTCTTCTTATATTAGCTCCAAAAGTTCATAATACGTCCCTAGGTCGAGAGCCTCTAAACAAAACCCATACATCCGCAAATCGCATACAAGCAAAATACTTAGAATACAGGTGATGATTTACTATTATTCACCAAATCTCAGATATGATCCATCAAATATACTCCTCATTACTTTTATAGGCTTATGGATTTAGAAAATGGTCCACATAAGCTGACCCTCTAACTACTTGGACCAACGCTACTAACTACTTGCAACCAAACCAGCCACACTTGTCGACAACTTTCTCTTGCATCGTCAACTTTTCCACTTGTTGGTATCTTCTTTGTAGTGCTTTATGCAACTAATTCCCTTTCCAACACTCACTCTCCCTATTTCTCCCACTCTCTCT
>LPNX010467319.1:48437-130650 GCA_001517045.1 Pseudotsuga menziesii | reverse complement strand
TTCAAAACGCCTTCGCCCAGTCACTCCAGTGGAGTAAACATTCAGGTCTTTGGTGCCCCAGTGAATATATAGTTTTTAATCATGTTTTGCTATATGGCCGAATCTCAGNTCTTCCTCTCCCTCTCCCTCCTTCCCTCTCACCCTCTTCCCCTCTCTCCCAGTCCCTACCTCTCCCTCTCCATCCCTCCTATTAGCGCTATTTTGGTTAACATGTAAAAGGAAGGGGCTTAATGAGAAATGAATATCATATATTTAAAATTTCACAATATGACCAAGGGGTGATTAAATAAGTGCTAAATTGAAAACCAAGGTTTTTATCTTTTAGTAAAATCATAAGCTAGGGTTTGTAAATGGATAAAAGATAAAGAAAATAGTGCTTATGGTATACAGTGAAAATTTCAATGGTCCAATTTTTTGGGCAGGAATATTTATGGTGGGTAGTGGATCCACTGTTTAAAGCTGGAAGGAAAAAGTAATTTTGGTGATCAACGGAAAGGTTTAACTACCATCAAAATC
Organism: Pseudotsuga menziesii; assembly: GCA_001517045.1. Taxonomy (NCBI): domain Eukaryota; kingdom Viridiplantae; phylum Streptophyta; class Pinopsida; order Pinales; family Pinaceae; genus Pseudotsuga; species Pseudotsuga menziesii. The sequence goes on along the minus strand of LPNX010467319.1, from coordinate 130,134 downwards.
CATGGTGGACGAAAAAGTAGATAAGATAGATGACGTAGATAAAATCTGTTGCAAGAAGATGTGAGGGAAAAAGATGAATCATGTGTGGGAGGAAAGTTTAAAGAGTGGCCTAAATTAAGGGTGGATATGAAATATGAATAAGATTAGTGGAGAATATGGGTTCCCTTGGGAGAACATGTACTAGTAATAATAAGTTGAGGATCAATGGAACTATTAACGACCACCCTTGATCAATGGTTGGTATATAATATGGATGAGATCAATAGTTGTTAGTTGATCCGCCCGAAAAAGATGCACATTGTTTTAAACATAAAAATGACGGTGGAAAATAAAGGTGTTGGTTAAATGATGAAGCAAATGAATGGTGTGTGATGAAGGTCAGGTAAATCTACGGAGGCTATATGATACGCTAAGAGAAAGTGAACATAATATAGAGAGGGTGTTATGTAGTGGGATAAGGAAAGGTTAAATTTAAATGGTGATCAATATAAATGGTTCAAGTGAAAAGTAAATTAAATATATGGATAAAAAGAGATCCTCTCTCTTGATAGGAATAATGATTAAAGGAGCATTCAACCAATAGAAAATAAACCACCTTGCTAGATCCTAAAACCACTATTTCAAGAATATTATAAAAGGGAAGAGCATGTGTTCAAGGATTATTTGTCATTTTGTTTATTGGGAGAAGAAGCATCTCTACATGGATAAGGCCAAGTCAGACAACTATCTTTTCAGCCATCAAATTTCTAGGTAGGCCACGTTTTCACCCGCATATTAGTATTTCAAAATTCATAGTGGAGATTAAGTTGAGATACAAGATTCAGATTTCCAGAAGTTTGATGAAGTTTTTTAATATAGAGATGGTGGTATATTTGACATTATTTTGTCTTTTGGCCCGGTTCACCAACTAAAAACCAATCTATAATTCTGTAAGAACCAGTGCACTGACCTACATCACATATTTCAGTCCCATTTTCATTATTTATGTCCATAAAAAACTTTAAATTTCCCATATTTTATTGACTGATGTGTGTCAAATTACTCCTCCTCTAAGAGACTAATCATGGACTCTGCTAAAACCAAAATCCTATGCCCTTTAAATTCCCTTGTCGTCTGAGATTCTCTTACAGTCCATCCTTCATTCAACAAGAGTTCAGAATATTTCATAGAAGAAGAGATAATCCAGTCATGTATGCATGCAACCATTGAAGAGAACCAACCATTTTTCTCTTAATGTTTTATATTTGATGTTTCCCTTTCTAACCATCATTTTCCCATATATGTCAATTTGTTTAATGAAGAAACAAAACTAGTTATTTCAATGTTGAGTCAATTCTTAGGGTGTTCTTAGGTATATATACAGACAATTTTGTCTTGAACTATTAATGATTATGTTATTCAAAATCAATGTGAGTCAATATGATTCTCATTCCTCTCAACCCATTTGTATTAAATTTGATGAATCCCTAGATGAAAACATTCACTCTCAGCTAGTGAATTTCCAAAATACCAAGCACTTTAGGTTTTGGTCATACCTGATCAGAATGTTCCTGATTTTCAATGAAGAAAACTTACAGCTCCCAGAGATGGTACTTACAATAGATATCATTAATTACTTTTTCAAATACATGAACCTATTGATGTCAAAGGTTTATAAAATATTATTTTAGAATAAATTTCCCAAAGTGTTAACAGAGATGAAAGATACTTTGCAGTTTTCTCCTGATAGAAGGATAGGGGATTGGTTTATGTTAGAAGAATATACTATCATTAGGGTGTATGACTGTTACCAAATAAATCTACTCAAGGAGACTCAAGCCATATCTCCCTAGTACAAGTGGATCTAGAACAAATCAAGTACATAATACAACCTACTTTCTTAGATCAATAGAGATTCAAGTTAACAGATAGATCACTTACCCAAGGTCTGTAAATCATATTTCTCTTTGTTGATACAGGCTCCAAAACTTTCATATCTTGAGCTACAAAACCCTGTAGAAAAAATGTAAACAAGAAAATAGTACAAGCATATCTAGATATGAATTGATCTAAGCTAACAGTTAAGGAAGAAATCTATAAACATCATCAACACACTAACATTTATGGAAAGACTTTGTATTACTATAATCATAGAAAATTCATAGAATTACATAGGGAAATAATATCACAACCTAGCCTTAACACTACAACCTTCCATCCAACAATATAATCGAAGCCTCCAAAGAATGATGGTATGCCTCCCAAAGGATGATAGGGATCACCTAGAAATTCCAGCAACATAAGAGTGCCATTGTTTTTCCTCCCTTCACAATGGACTGAGGTTTCAAATATATAAGGCTAAAGGGATATATGAGGTTGAATATTAAGAGGACAAGTATAAGGGATACTCCCATTAGGTTAGGGAACCAAATTCCACCTCACCTTGCATGAAGGGAAAGAGTCCAAGTGGCACACCCTCTTAAGGTAGAAAGAGATCCAGCAAGGGGTTGGATCACCTTTCCTTAAGAGGAAGAGAGACATCCTTCTTAGATGAGGAAAAATAGATAGAAATAACCTTAGAATAAATCTATTTTATCTAATGGAAATTTAGGGATTAGGCACAAGGTTGACACATGTCTCGAGATGACGATATTTTGGTGTAACAAAATGCCCCACAAATCATGAAGATAGGGAAATGTGATAGGTGAATTCCTTGCGAAGTGAATAAATTGAAGGAAATGATATTGGTGATGGAGTACAAATTACTCAAATCTCACATGAATAATAACATGGTTTTCAACCAATACATTATAGATCCATGGTAGTAGAGTCTGATTGAAAACAATCATGGCTACTAGACACAAACGTAGATCGATGATGAGATGATAACACAACCACGAAAAATACAAAGTGTATCTGTGTCATATGACTCAAACAAACTCCATCGCAACCTGGAAAAAATATCAGATAACCCAGGGTATTTAAGATGAACCCAAAATGGTATGAATCTAACCATGTGATTACAACGTCTTGATGTCAAACATTGTAGAAACCACTTGATTACCCGTCATTAATGTATATCGTTAAAAAGTGCGAGGAAAATATCCATTGATGTCATTTATTCCCAAGGTATATCTATACATTCTTCCAAGTGTAAATAAAGGACTTGGAGTCAAACACTCATTAGAATATTTCAATCAGAGGTCATTGATGAAAACCTACCATTGAAAGCGAGGAAACCTGCCATTGAGGCATTCAGGATTCAAGGTACTTGAATTGGTTTCTAAGTATAATTCCTAGATGATGTGTTGAAGTCGACAGGAATAGACTCATTGAAGGAGGGACATGATGAATCCCCCATAATCAACAAAAAACATGATCACATATATTTTAGAGAAAACCGAACAACAAAGTATGGTCCTGAAATTTGGCGCCTTGATAATCCTGTGAGGATCCTGAATTTACATCGACTGCTATTCACATAGGTTTCTTATGAATTTTAGACTTGAGTAGTGTTTTATTTGTTTTTTAATTCATATATTCTTAAATATTTTATATATGGGAGACTCTCTTGGTACCACCAATCAAGAGACCCTTTTCAGGGTATGTCTTTTTTTTCTCCCCCTTGTGGAGCTATGGGTCCTCCCTTCATGGCCACACTGAGCCTTTTTGGATTTACTATAGGATCAATTGTATGGTTATTCTCAAGTCTCATTATACCAAATGCATCTTTTGTGCCGGATCACAATCCTTCACTGCATGGGCATGAATCTCATGTTAATCCTTCTCCTTCTTCCTTGAATGTTAAATTGACATCCCTTTCTTCCTATTCACCCATTTAAAAATATGATGTTAATAACAAGAGGGTAAGAAGAAGATGAAAAGGAAGGATAAGAAGAAAAACACTAAGAAGAAGGTCATACCTCCCACCTCTAATTGTCATGTTGGAAACCTATCAGCCACTGATCACAGTACNTATTGCTCAATATTATGTCTTTCGTTATAATTTATTTTCATTAATTATGCGAAAACAATCTTTTAGGTATTCACTGCTTCTGGTTTTTCAGTTATATTGGCATAATATGTCATGTATTTGATAATTGTTATTATGGATATATGATAGCTAGTAATGCATGCATTAGTTTGCAGGTGTTAAATGTATTTATTATTCTGCAAATGTGATTATACATTACGTTTCCCAGTATTGCCGAGAATCAGCATTAGTTTAATTCTGCTCCTGATCGGGATAGAGGTTAGAATAGAATTTTAGGATTTACTGTTATTTTTATGCTTTAGATTAAAACAGTGGATATAATTACACATGTTTCTGCAGAGACATTTTTACTTTATTACATTGATGTGAATGTTGTACATTTGTGCATATGGTTAAACAGTAGTGTATTAGTTTCTGTTAGTTTTTGAATTAGGCGGTATCTATATAACAAATCTGTGTATATTGTGTAAATATAACAGTAGCCTGAAACTCAGCTTTAACTTTAATTTATCATCAAGGTTCAAGTACCTTCTAACCAATAGCACTAACTACCCTTTAGGATCCCAGGCCAACAGAGCCTATAAACCTGTCGGGAACGACTACCTGAAACAGCTTGGAACCTGTTTTAAGGATCCCGGACTGGGTCGTCTCCCCCGTTGCGAGCCGAATCAGATACGCCCGTCAACAAGTACTAAGAGTGTTGAATTTCCCACAAGAACACCTCATAAGCCTTAGTTTACTTGTTAACTTTGCAAGGGTGACCATCTTCTTAAGTATTGTCATGGTATGTACTGATTATTAGAAGTATGTTCTGAGGCTTTTGAACACCCAATTTCATTAGTCTCTGGTCATCATACTAATGATACCTGGTCAACCAATGACTCTTTGGTTAAGAGTCGGAAAGGAAAGGTAAAATATCCTTTCTTTCTCTGTAAGGACATGCACCTTACTTACCTTTTTTCTTGCATGGAAGCTTCTAAGTTATTGAAAGATATTATTTTTCCTCATAAATGGGTTCCAACAGGTTATTGTAAGTTCTTCCTTGACATCCCATTGGTTGAGGTAGTGATTGATATAGCTTCACCCTTGGTCAATCCCACTCTTCTTTTGGAGAGTGATGTTAAAGTGGTCAAGTTGAAGTCACCTCCACCCAATCCCACTCTTTCATCAGAGAGTTTTCATATTGATAGTCGCTTTGACTCAGTATTTGTCTTGTTCCTCTCTTCAAGTTGAAAGTGAACTAAAACCTGCTGAAGTTTTCGTGGTTAGTTTTTATTGTTCTACGCAAGAGGAAATTTTGTCTCTTTCAAAAAAATCCTCTCCAAGAACTGAGTTTATTTCCTTTTACTGCAGTAATATAATAGAATATCGTCTTCATTCAAGTGTTCTTTTACAGATATATGTGTGAGCTACTACTAAGAGTATACTCTACACTATTTTTAACTAAGGGGTTTGTTATTATTCTATCCTCAACTTCTTGGAATCCATAGGTTCTCCTCAACTTGTTCTAGCGACCAATCAAATACTGGATTTTAATCGAAGACCTACTATTCCTTTAGGGATCCTTCCTCATTTTCTTATCACTTTAGAAGGGAAAATTGTCTGCATTGATGTTATGGTAGTCTAAGGTCCCTTATATTTTAATCTGCTCCTTGGGAGAGATTATGTTTATGCCATGAAAGCTATAGTTCCCACATTGTTTTGAGTGATGTATTTTCCCCATGATGGGAATATTGTGACCATTGATTAGTTTTCCTTTGTTAAAAATGATCATTGCATGACTCCTAGTCATCATACTTCCTTAAATGTTGTGCATGTTCTTGTTGTTCCTTCCCCTTCACTTGTCGTGTCTCTGAAATTCATAAATCATGAAAAATTCAGTATTTTGAAAACCATATATTCTTCTCCTTGTGAGGAATCATTGGGGGCATGTATCTAGTCTCTGGACATCATACTAGAGTTAATTCTCTAGCTTCTTATGTAAGGGGGAAACCCACCAACCTCTGGACATCATATTGTCTAAGAAATGCTTGTGATCATAGTTCCTATTTTGTGTCAAGCCTGTTAAAAAATGAAACAGATTCTTCCATTGTGTCAAGACTCAATATTTGAACCTTCAGTCCATCTACTTGTAGCACTTGACCCTCTTTATTCCTCTATTTCTGGTGAACCGTTTCCTAGAAACAACCCGAAATTTAGTTAAAAAAGAGTAAGCAAATGAAATGAAGGTTGGGGGCCATGTACCCTACCTCTTTATATTGAATTTAAGCTACTTTATAGTTATATTGGGTGCAAGTACCAACCATTGGATGTCATGTTGGGAAAAAAATATTCAATGGAAGTCTTTTTTACTATACTTTATTTTAGTTTTGAGCTCGCTAAACCATGAAACGACACTTTGAGCATAGTTCCTAGTTTGTGTCAAGCTCGTTAAAAAATGAAGCAGGTACTCTAAGAATTATTTCAACCAATATTTGAGCTATTTAAAAAATGTAATACGGTGTTGAGCTTACTTTTCATTTTTCGTTCTCTAGTTAAAACATGAAAAGTAGTTTGAGCTTAATTTATCGATTTTTCATGTTGTGGATTTAAACATGAAAAATGTTATGAGTGCATTTTATACCTTCGACGTTCTCGTTAAAAACTTAGTGAAGAGGTATCGAGTGTACTTTTACTATTTTTCAAACTCTTTAAAATTGAATTATGAAAAGAACCCTAATAGAGTCCTCTTTAAGCTCTTTTCAAACTCTTAAAATTTCAAAAGATCATCAAGTGAACTTGTCTTCTTCATGCTTGTAAATGGACCTAAAGAGTCATCTTCCTGGTGATAGTTTACCCATTTTTCGAACTAGGGGGAACTACTTACAAAAAAAGTATACTCCATCCAATCATGACTACAAGATTTATCCTAGGCATTAGTTTATACTTTTTCAAGCCTTGGGGATTAAATTTATGAAAAATTCCATCCTCTAGTATTCTTAGTCATTTCAGACTCCCTAAACATAAACGACAAATGAATTTTCTTTCATCAGACTCATAATATTAAACGATGAAGGACCTTTTCTCAGAACGAACCCCTCCTTTCTCAGGTTCATAAAACTTATGAGAATGGAATCATCACTTGACGAGCTATACCTAGTTTTTGTTACCCTCTTTGAACTCGTAAAAAAAAAAGAGGTACTCTTCCTACATGATCGGAAAATTAAGGGAAGAGTTTGTATTTTGTTGTAGTTACTACAGTACATAGTCACTCTTGAACATGGCACTCTTCTGGATATGCATTCAGTACTTAGGTAATCTATTTTTCTTCAAGTATTGTTGATTCCTTGAGTCTCCTTACTCATTTGAGTTGTCCAAGAATTCTCTCACCATCCGTTGTATTGGGGGATTTGTATCAGTCTCATCAAAGTCAATACTGCCAAGTCATGTCATGCCCATGTTCAAGACAAATTTGGTCATCCATTCACTATATGTAGTCATCTTACCTTCTATCATGTTGGTGATCTCTGAGTCAATATCATATATCAATATGTTGTATGTTTTTCTCTAAAACATTTATGATCGTGTTTCGTGTCGATGATGGGTGATTCATCATGGAAATCCTTCAATGATTCTATTCCTGTCGACTTCAACACATCATCTATGAATTAGACTTAGAAACCAAGTCAAGTACCTTGAATATTGCAGGCCTCAATGGTAGGTTTCCTTGATTCAAACAATAGGTTTTCATCACTAACCTCTGACTGGAATATTCTACTGAGTATTCAACTCCAATTCATTTATTTAAACTTGGAATAATGTACTGAGATACCTTGGGAATCATTGAAATCAATGGTAATTTTCCTTTCATTTGTTAACAATATACATTAATGACCGGTAATCATGTGGTTTCTACCATGTTCGAGATTAGGACATTGTAATCACATGGTTAGTTTCGTATTGTTGCGGGTTTGGCTTGAAGACCCTCGGTTATTTGATATTTTTCCCAGGTTGCGATGGAGTTCTATTGATTCATATGACATGGATCCACTTTGTATTGGTCATGTTTGTGTTCTCATCTCATCTTGGATCTATGCTTGTGTCTAGTAGCCATGATTGTGTTCAGTCGGTATCTACTACCATGGATATGGAATGTATTGGTTGGCATCCATGTTATGAGTCATGTGAAATTTGAGATACTTTTACTGCAACATCTTCCAACCAGCATCATTGCCTTCAATTTCTTCACTTCACAAATAATTCACCTATCGCATTCCTCTAACTTCATGATTTGGGGGGAATTCTGCTACACTGAAATCTTGTCATCTTTAGCCATGTGTCAACCTTGTGCCTAATCCCTAAAGTACCCTGATCTAGATTGGATTGATTCTCAGGTTGTTTCTAGTCCTTTTTCCTCCTCTAAGAAGGATTGCGCTCTTCCTCTTAAGAAAAGGTGAACCAACCCATTATTGACCCTCTTTCTACCTTGATAGGGTGTTCCAATGGAACTCTTTCCCTTGATGCAAGGTGCATCAGCCTCAATATGGATCTCTGTCTCCAATTGCAAGGTGCACTAGTGGTGTTTAGAGGGAAAAATTTGAAGCTTTGAGGCCCTTCTCAAAGTTGGATGAGGTGTAGTATAATCCATAGATTCTGGGTTATGTGGAATTTGGTTCCCTAACCTAATGGGAGGATCCCTTGGAACTCTCCTCTTAATATTAAACCTCCTCTATCCTTTTATCCTTATAAATTTTATCCATTTATCCATTTTGAATGGAGGAAGGACTATGGTACTATTATGTTCATGGAATTTCTAGGTGATCCATATCATCCTTTGCGAGGAATAACATCATTCTTTTAAGGCTTATATTGGATTGTTGGATCTAAGGTTGCATCATTAAGGCCAGGTTGTGATATTCTTTCCCTATGTAATTCTATGTATTTCCTATCATTATAGCAATACAAACTCTTTCCATAAATGTTATTGTGTTGATGATGTTTATAACTTTCTTCCTTAACTATTATCTTAGATCAATTCATATATATATATGCATGTACTATTTCCTTGTTTCCATTTTCTCTACAAGCCTTTGCAGCTCAAGACCTGAAATTTCTAGAGACTGGATCAACAAAGAGGAAGAGTATTTGCAGAGTGAGCTATCTCCTAACTTGCATCTCTATTGAAATAGGAAATTAGGTTGTATTTTGTACTTGATTTTTTCTAGATCCACTTGGACTAGGGAGATATGGCTTGAGTTCACTTGAGTAGATTTATCCATTAACAAATTTGGTTACCATACCGGGAATGAATCTACTCAAGGGACTCAATCCAGATCTCTCTAGTCCAAGTGGATCTAGAAAAAATCAAGTACATAATACAACTTACTTTACTAGAACAATAGATATTCAAGTTAAAAGATATATCACTTACCTGAGGTCTGTAAATCCTCTTCCACTTTGTTGATCCATTCTCCAGAACTTTCAAATATTGAGTTGCAAAACCCTGTGGAGAAAATGGAAAAAAGAAAACAGTAAAAGCATATCTAGATATGAATTGATCTAAGCTAAAAATTAAGGAAGAAAAATATAAAAATCATCAACACAATAACATTTATGGAAAGATTTTGTATTACTATAATCATAGGAAATGCATAGAATTACATAGGGAAAGAATGTCACAACCTAGCCTTAACGCTACAACCTTCCATCCAAAAATCCAAGAAAAGCCTCCAAATAATGATGGTGTTCCTCCTGAAGGATGAGATGTTTCATCCCAAAGGATGACAGGGATCACCTAGAAATTCCACCATGATAAGAGTACCATAGTCTTTCCTCCCTTCACAATGGAGAGAGGGTGCAAATTTAAAAGGATAAAGGGATAGAGGAGTTCGAATATTAAGAGGATAGGTCTAAGGGATCCTACCATTAGTTTAGAGAACCAAATTCCAGCTCATGTAGAATATAGGGATGATCCTCCACCTCGTCCACCTTCGAGAAGGGCCTCAAAGCTTCGAAATTTTCCCTCTAAACACCATTGGCGCCCCTTGTAGTAGGAGACAGAGTGCCAGAGATGGGCTGGCCCACCTTGCATGAAGGGAAAGAGTGTCATTGACACACCCTTTCAAGTTAGAAAGAGAGACAGTAAGGGGCTAGCGCACCTTTTGTTAAGAGGTAGAGCGCCATCCTTCTTATACAAGGAAAAAGGGATAGAAACAACCTCATAATCAATCCAGTTTAGCTAAGGGAACTTTAGGGATTCGGAACAAGGTTGGCACATGGCACAATATGATGAGATTTTGATGTAACAATGGCTATAATCATGAGCCATATATTTTTCCCGCATTCTTGACCCTTAGAGTGTTTTCCTTGGAGTTTATAAGACACAATTTGATTATGGAGAATGAGAATTTTTGCATCTTTAAAAAATATTCTGAGATAAAAATTTCCATGGGTACTTGTGCCATTCATTATAAAAAAATAAATATTCACTCCCTATAATTGAAATTATGCTACACGGGATGAATTTTAAGAAAGCTTTTGTTGTCAGTTATGATCCACACAACGTAATTTCCCAAAGGAGGAAGTTGAACAATAACAAGGCATTTGAGAATCAAGAGGTGGAAGGATTGGATAAAGAATTTAATTAGATGGATTATCCAACACAAATGAAGGATACAAATATTTCACAGGAAAATCTATTTTCCATAATAATAAAAAGAAGAAGTAATAGTTCCCATTGCAAGCAAATTAGAAGTGACCGGCAAGATAAAACATTGAAATTCCATGGATACAGAGGAAGAAAAAAGTTTAGAAACATCTAAAAGACAAATTATTGAGTCTAAGGAAGAATTGGCAGAGGTAGCTAAAACTAAAAATAAGAAAGGAAAAGGAAGGATCAAAGGCTCAACCTTTGAAATACAAGAGTATGAATTTTCAGAGGTATCAAAAACATCCAGTGATAAATTTAAATCCAAAGTTGATTTTTATGACAGTTTTAATAAAGAAAAAGGAATGCTCAAAATTATATTCAAAAGTCAGGAATATATCACGAAAAGAGGTCTCATTGGTCACTTTTAAATACCATACTAGAAACACTTTCAATTTAGCAGTTACTACTAGGAACATGATAGCTGAGATGAGATTGAATTTCAAGGCCAACCCAGTTCCTGATATGATTCACTTGCATAAACATACTGTGGAGGTTATTTACATTGATTTGATGAAAGATACCTTAAAGGTATCCACACTGTAATCCACAAATACCAAAATATAAAATCAAGTAAGGAAGGATAAGGTGGAGAACAAAGTGCACCAGCAACAAATAAAGGAGCTTCAGAGAGATTTGTTGGAAATAGAGAGTGAATCCAAAAAAAAGAGAGATGACATAGAAGATATTGTCTCAAAAGAAAAAGAAAATTTAGTTGTTGAAAATTTCTACAACACAGTTAATTCAATATTCTGAATTAACTGAATTAGAAAAAGAAAAACAGTTTCTAAGCCAAGAGTTGAGTGGCACTAAGGACAAGTTCTTGAAGCTTGTTGAAGAGAAAAATAAATCAGAAAAAGAGAGAAGTATTTTAATTGCAAATATTAATGTTTTGAATGAAAATCAATTGATTTTAGAAAAGAAAAAGAAGAAGAAAGGAAAGCATTAGACAACAAAAATAAAGAGTTGTTGGATAAAAATGAGAAATTAGTAAAGCAACTGTCTAGACAATTACCAATGCAGGGGGGGAGACATCTCATCTAGGATATGGTAATTGCAAAATTTGTTAAGATTGGGCCTTATTTAAATTATATTCAGGAGAAAGAGATGGTATTAAATGTTGCTAAACAGAGTTGTACAATAGTTGAAGAGGACTTGAAAAAAAATCCAATGGAAACAACAAAAAACACAACTAATTTCCTAAATAAGACATCTGAAGAATATTTGAGGACAATGCGTACCAAGCACAAAATTATAGTGATCACTTGGGAAACAAAAGTGGTAGGGAAACATCAGCACATAGAAACTGTGTAGGCCAAGATCGATATAATGCAACATTAGGTAAATATTTTCAAAGGCTCATTTCTGTCCCTTTTTTAGAAAGGTTTTCCTTCCTTTTGGGAAGAGAATGGAAAACTCTTATCTCAGTAAGAATATCAGGCATTATTGGTAAGATTTATATTGCATCATAGGAAGTTTCAAGATATGAACCAATCTTTATCAAGGAAAATTGTGATTGATAAATTGGTAGTGGATTTTGAGATAATCAATGCATTCATGACATTTTGTACCCAGAAGCCACCTATTTCATATGTAGATCACGTGGAATTGAAAGTGTTGGCAAAAGAAATGGAGAATATGGAGCTTCCATCTATGGACGGTGGAAAATGATAGAGAAATTTAAAAAAGTATAAATTTCATCAATAAATATTTTATTTGTAAAACTAAAGAAATTTTGAAGACAAGTTTGTTTTGAATAATGTAATAGATTTTTGAATAGTTAGTTTGTTATGAGTCAAGTGACAAGTGTAATAAGGCAGCTATTTTTGCCTATTTTTAGTATGTAAGTAGTTATCAGTTGAAGGAGAACTTTGATGTATTTAAGCAACAATTTTCAATGTATTGAGGTTTGGAACCCATGAGCAAGAACTAATTTTTGAAAGAGCAATTCAATATTAATAAAGATTTCATATCCAAGCAGGTTTTCCACCAGATATTCTTGTGTTATTTATTTTACATTATGTACTTTATTTCCTTCATGTGAATGTGGTTCTTGTTATCCTTTCCACTTATTTTTATCTTTTCATGCTTGAATAACTGTATATTGGATCAAAATTCATACTCTTATTCTCTGATTCTTTGATTTCAAGCATTCATGATCTTTTTCCACTAAATTTAATATTGGATTCATCTTTAGATGCTCATAATAATGGACTATTTATTACTCTTCCTTATGATCATCAAACCATCATTTAGACTGTAAAATAGTAACCACCCTGACTTTGTTAAGAACTCCATTGCAAAGCATTGTTATTAATTGTTTTTCATATTTGACTCCATGCCCAGTGACCACCTGTTTCGTCCATTTTTATTATTAAATTTCATTTCTTTCAAATATTTATGGCCTTTGTTTTTTATCTATTAAGAGATCCCTCTCTGGAAGGAAAGAATCCAAATTTACTTCTAAATATTATTTTTTTGGTTACCTTGGGATTATCCTCTCATAACCAAGGGTAAATTACGAGTGATAACATCTTGGAGTTGTTGCCAAGGAATGAGAGTTCAAATATTATGTGGGAAAACAACAGTATTTTTCAAGAAAAAATTATTTATGTAATGTTCTGAGATCTGATGTACAAATATGAACACTAAAATTTCTGCAAATTAAATTAAAATTTATGAAGTTGTTGAGGCTTGGAAAATTGCAGGCAACAACCGCAAGGGATTCTCCCCAGTAAACATTCCCAACTAGCCCATTACTGTTTGGTATGGGGAATCCGTCCGGTTTGCGGTCTGGATACCGTAGGTCAAGTAACCAAAATAAAGGGTATTACCGGTTACGGCCCGGTCCACTGTGTATAGTTTAGTTTTTTAGTTTTTTAGTATGATATGCAAGTGCATATATAAGAATGCAGATTGATAGAGAATAAAAGGAGTGGTCACAATGTGATGTATAGGTTCTTACCTCTTGTCTTAACTCTCTCGCATCTAAATCACACATAGCAAGAAAACTAAAACTAACGTGACTAAACTATCCCTAGGGAGCGAGATTATCATTTAATGAGTAATGTATTACTGTTAATGCATTAAGAAAAATCACAAGTAGTTGTTCTTTATTTCAAAACACATAAACATGAATAGATATATGAACAACAAGATAGCTCATTGTTTATGAAAAGCATTCATTACTCACAGTGGAAATTCCATAAATAAACTAGAGAGCATTCATACAAGAACATAGGTTCAACAAGTTAAAACGATCTCACAGTAAAAGGACAAAATATGAAAATGAAATAGTTCCCCTTCAACAACATCCATTGCACAACATTTGAACATTTCACCAAAGCTTTCTCCAACAGGAAAATTTGTAATTATCTATTGCAAACGGAAATAGTTATTCTTACAACATGTTCTCCCAAGTCTAACTGGGAAAAATTCCTTTCTTCTATCTAACTCTTCTATACTTATACTACAATCCAAACTCTTGGACCACCCCTCGGTGACCTTTGGGATCCCCCAACCTTTTAATCTCACAATTTTGTCTTTTGTGAGTGCTCATGATTCATACAAATGTTACATTTCAAACTAAGATTTAAAGGCTTGGTAACTGACAAAATATTCCCCAAGCATGGGCCTTTACTGCCATCAATCTATCTAAGATCTCAAACCTTTAATTTCTTCTTCTTTGTTTCTTCATTTTCTTTCTCTTCCTTCCCTGCTGCCTCATTTGTTTTGCTTAGTCTTCTAGACATATCTTCTCTGCAGCAGCCATCACCCTGTCATGAACAACCAACTCTTAGATCACTTAGATTTTGACAAAGTAACTCAAACTTTATTAATACATGCATTCTGTAAAATGAACTATAAACAATATTAATGTATGAAAAGAAAAATGATAAGTCAAAGAAAATCCTGCACGCTGGGTCCGGAAAACTTCTAAGCCTGCTATCCCACTAAAACCACAGTCCCAGCAGAATAGATTCTTCACCTAAAACCAAGCCGCAATTGAACTAACTAGAAACCCTATGAAAGAAGTACAAATCTAGACAATGCAACCACCACCTCTCAAACACCAAACCCCCAAACTACACTCTTCACTTCAGAAAAAACCTTGACTTAACCAGCACCCATGGGAAAACTCTGTCGTCCCATAAAATAGAGTAATAGCACAACAAATGGCGGGAAAACCCTACTGACAGTCGAAAGAAAAAACACTAAGCATCGGATGATTAGCTCATTGAGAATCCACAACAATGGGCAACGGATAGAGTATGGGCTCCGCGGCCAAATAAAATGATGGTGAAATAAACACTAGAGACACCAGCATCAGACATCAAAATGACTATAGAATCAGATGGTTAGTTCGCTATGGGGCCACAATGACGGAGATCAATCAGGCTAAGGGATTCGTGGCAAATAAAACAAATTGGTGAAAACCATAACCAACCATCAGCGAGTGTAACAGCTATAAGTCGGATGGTTAGCCTGCTAAGGGACCGAAATGGTGGATGATGCATGGTATAAGGGTTCGACAATAATGAAAAACAACAGCGAAAATCCAACCATCGACGAAAATCAGAACAAACCATGCCAGATGGTTAGTCTGCTCCAAATCCGCAATGGTGGAAATAAAAAATACTACAGCTTTCGATCAAAGTCATAAACCGCTCCGAGGGAGAAAAGAAAAAGTCATCGTAAAGCAAAAGTTTGAACCAACAAAGTCACATGATTGGCAAAAGAAAAACTAACCATCAGCCCATTCTTTATTTGTCCTCCGAAACGACGGTGATATAGAAGGCTGATGCTCCAACCATGATAAAATAAAAATGCCGATAGTCCAAAGAAAACAAAACAGGTAAAGGCGGATCGACAAAAAAGTAAAAACTGGGCATTGAAACATTCATTGTTTAATCTCCGCAATGGCAACTACGTAGAGAAATACGGCCCTGATTTACTGTTCAAAAGACTTTCGATAAAGAAAAACAAAATTTCAAGTTCAAGTCCAACAAAAGATAGTCATTCAAAATCCTGAAAATGGCAAACAATTAACCCCAATTTATCCTCATGATCCAAATTTGTAGTAGAAGACAATAAAGTTCAGCAATCCAAACAAATCTAAGCAACACAAAATTTAAAAGGAGGGTCCAAAATTTTAAAAAAATTGGGAAATAGTTGCAGCAACGACAGTTGGTGACTACCTGGTGAACCTAGATCTCTGGACAATTTCTTCCTTAAGTAACAGACTGTTTAACAATAAAACCAACATGTTGAATTCTTCTAGATGTTTGGATTTCCTGAATGGAAAATGTATGTACTTTTAATCATTGATGATAGTCCAATTAGAAAAATGGAAACCAAGATTTCAGAGTCAAGATAACTCTTTTGAGGCCAGGAATATGAGTTTCATTTATTACCTCTGTATTTAGGTAGCTTCCAGCTTGGATACCATAGGATTGTAACATATGGTAAATAGAAATATTCATTTGTTCCTCATTCCCATGCCATTTTGCACTTTTGTGCTTTTGGACTTTTTGTCCTTTTGAGTCCTCCTCATGCCTTTCTTTCTGAATTTTTATTCAGGCTCCTATATCCATACTGTCCTTTTGTGTGAGATATGTATTTAATTTTCAGCTCACGGATGGAGAAGAACTTTTAGCAATCCTATACTCATATGATTTAGTACTTTCTTTTGATACATATTTATTTCTTAGGAGTTTTGACTCTTATTATCCTTTTGGATTTCAATTCTTGGAATGGGATCATTTATATATAATATACTGTTTACCTTGCTTCCTTTCCGTGGGTCTTTTGCTGTCACCCCCTAGGACATTTTAAGTGTGAGATGGATGGAGCCTCAAAATAGTATTCTAGACCTTTCGATCTTGAGTTATTTTATAGGGATTAAGTAGGAATTCAATGTGTTCACAACCATTTAGAAAAACTGCTAAACTGGAATAGATTCTTTCAAATAAAACAATAGTACACAGTCTTATAATCAAGGATGTTAGTTGATCCATAATTCCGATGCTCTCCATGCAACCAAAAGTTTGGTTATTTTATTGAAAATAATCAAAATCTAAACTAAAAACAAACAGACATAAAATAAATCAAAAATAAACAACCAAGAAATAGTTTATTTATGTACAAAACAAAAACAAAAATCAGGAAAAATAAGGTTTGAGAACTAAACCATTAACTGGTAAGTTCTCTTCCCACCCTTGTAAATCTTGAAATTTGTAGGTTGAGGTGCCAAGTTTTTCTGCAATCTAAAAAGGGCCTGCCCATAACTGTTGAAACTTCGTGTGCTTCCCCTTCTCATCATGCGATTGATCCCACTTAAGAACTAGTTCTCCCACTTCAAACTCCTTTATTCCATCTTTGTGCTTATCAAACCACCTTTTCACTACTTCCTGTTGTTGCTTAAAATGTTCTTTGGCCCTGGATATAGACTCTTCCACCTTCAAAAGATTATAGATTCTAATTTGTAGGATTTCGTTATCTATGCCTCTAGACTCTTGGGCTATTATGGAAGATGGTAGCATAATGTTAGGAGGAAGTATAGCCTCTTTCCCATAAACAAGGGTATACGGTGACACACCTAAGTAATTCTTGGGTGTGACCTTATCATCCCAAAGAGCATTCAGTAGTGCTAAATTCCAACTTATATGGTTTTCTATCACATTATTTTTTAAGATCCTAATTAGATTCTTGTTTGTAGATTATGCCAAACCATTCCCCTGGGGATAGTAGTTGGCAGAATAATGCAACTTAATTCCTTTTTCATGAGAAAATGCAGTTAATCTAATAGAAGAAAAATAAGTATCATTATTGAAAACCAAGGAAATTGGAACCCCAAACCTCGTCATAATATGGTCTTGCAAGAAATCCATGACCGCATCTTCATTGACCTTATGTAGTGGAATGGCCTTGACCCATCTAGTAAAGTAGTCAATTGTCGTTAAAATATATTTGTGCTACAAGGAAGAATTTGGTTTTATTTCTCCAATGATATCAATTCCCCACTGCTCAAATGGTTCCGTTATCATCACAGGCTTCAATGGTCCTTCTTCTTTGGCTTGTCTTCCCCCACACCTATGGCAAATATCACACTTTTTAACATGGGCATGAGCATCCTTGAACAACGTGGGCCAATAGTATCTGAATCTGAGAATCTTGTGGGCCGTCATATATACAGAAAAATGGCCTCCAACAGGCCCATCATGTAACTATATTATGACCTTTTTTGCATCTTCTTTCTCTAAGCATCTGAGAAGGACTCCATCATAATTCTTCCTAAATAAAATTCCATCAATGATCTGATATGCAGCTGATTTAAGGTGCAATGATATTCACTGTTTAGAATTCCAATGTTCTGGCAACAATCCTTCGTGAAGGTAATGAACAAGGTCTCAGTACAAGGAATCTGGAGCTGTGAAAATAGAACATACATCCATTTAATGCAATTCAGCTTCATTTTCCCAATCATTTTCTTCATTGTTTTTAACTTCATCCATTAATTTGCACATCCCTTTCCCTTTAACTATGCATGCTGGTTTGAATTCGAGGTCATATTCTTGTAAAGTTGTTACCTAGTGGCCTCTTCTTTCTCCTAATTCCTTTTGTACGAAAAGAGACCTTACAGCTGGGTGTGGAACTATTACCTTTGTTTGGTTCTTAAGTATGTACAACCTGAATTGTTTTACCGCTTTGAAGATTGCATAATCTTGTTTATCTACTACTGGGTAATTCAATTCATCCCCCTATAGACCAGTGCTCATAAATGATATGGAGAACTCATCTCACCCATCTTCCTTCTGAGTAAGCAGCGCTGCTAGTGAATCATCAGAAGCAAAAGTGTACAAAATGAAATCCTTCTCAAAATTTGGAATTTTGAGAGAGGGTGCATGAACAATAGATGTCTTTATTTTACTGAATGCATTCTTTTCTACATCAGTCCACTTGAATTGTACACTTTGTTTCACCATTTACTACAAAGGTTTAACAATTTGAACGAAATCTGGCACAAACCTTCGCATGAAATTTATTGTCCCCATGAATGATTGCATCCCTTTTTTGTTATGAAGTAAGGGGATCTGTTCAATAGATTTGATGCTTTCTAGTCTATGGAGATCACCTTTTTAGAAACCACGTGACCTAGTAGCTTTCCTTCTATAACAGCAAACACACATTTCCTTGGATTCAGTGAGATGCTGTATTTTCGACAATGCTCGAAAAGTTGTTTTAAATGGAATGCGTGTTCTTCTCTCTTCTTTGAAAATATCATCACATCATCGAGATACACTACAACACTACGACCAATTAGACCATGAAAATCTATATCCATAGCCCTCTGGAAAGTAGCTCCAGCATTAATGAGTCTGAAGGGCATCCTTCTGTAAGCAAAAGTTCCGCATTTTGTTTTGAATGTAGTCTTAAGTCTGTCTTCCTCAACTACTAACACTTGATTGTAGCCATAGAATCCATCTAATAACGAAAATAACTCAGAACCTGAAACCATCTGTGATATCTATTCCATGGGCGGGACTGGATAGTTGTCTTTGTTTGAAGCATGATTTAGGTTTCTAAAATCCACACATAGTCTGATTTTTCCAGATTTCTTCCTTACTGGTACCAAATTTGAAACCCATTCTAAGTGTCTAACTTTGAATATAATTTTGGCATCCAATCATTTCTTCACTTCCCTCTGAATTAATGGCTCCAGTTTTGGATGCATCTTCCTCAAAGGTTGATGATAAGGCTTGACTCCAGATTTGGTAGGAATGATGTGTTGTATAATCTTGGTGTCATATGTTTTAAGTTCTTCATATGTCCAGGAAAATAAATCTTTGTACTATTTGAACAAACTAATGAACTTATTTCTTTCACTCGGGGAGAAACACTTTCCCAAATTTACATATTTGGGTTTAACTTCAGTTCCCAAATTTATCAGCTCGAATTGCAAAGACGAGTTGTGAGTCTTGACATTTGCTGGTCTTCTGAGCTTGCTGTCTAAATCAAACATCCGCTCTAAAGTCCTGACCCCTTTAGGAATGAAGTTGTCAAATTTTTAATTCAACTTGGTGTTCTTCATCATCAATAATTGCCCCCTTGAAAGTTTCATCATTCATTAAACATTCTTATATTTATTGATCATCATCAAAAACTCGTAGATTAGTAATCATGTCTGGAACTGAAGGCCTGAAAAGTAATTCAATAGAACACTTGTTATTTGTAGGCACAAGCCTTGCAGCCGAGGTAGCTAACAAGTCAGTTGCTGCATTCTTAAGTCTAGGAATAGATCAAATATTAAATGCATAAAAATTTGTCAGCAAATCCCATACTTCATTCTGATAAGCTTTTAAATGAGGTGAGATGAAATGTATATATTTTCGAATCCATTTTACAATTATTTCAGAATCCCCATATACTTTCAGATTTTCTACTTTTAATTCAATTGATTTTCTTAGTCCTTGAACTAATGCTTCATATTCATCTATGTTATTGGTACATTCAAACTCTAATCTACATGAAAGAAAATGTTTATTCTTCTTTGGATCAATCAGGACACAGCCAGCTCCTAATCCTTCCAAATTTTTAGATCCATAAAAAAAAAAGCGTCCAAAAACTATCTACTTCTATTGTACTTGAACCAAGAACTACATCTGAAACTAATTCTACTATTTTATAGTCCAATTCATCAGCCCATGAAAACTGGAGGAGATCAGGCTGTGTGTCTAGTGTGCTGTTGACTTCTTCTGCTTGGTAGTTTCCTGGTTCTAGTTCAATGAACTAATTCTCCAATACAGAATTCACTGGTTCATTCTTACCCTCTAGTTGAGTAACATTGTGCTTAATGTGGGGATCTCTTAATACTTTAATTTTATTGGGACTTCCATTATAAGGAAACCACAGATGTGACCAATCTGAAGAAAAATACCCATTTAGCTTTGTTGACCAATCCCAACTCAAAAGAAGTTCATAAGCTTCAGGTATGTATGCTACTACAATATCTATGACCTGACATACCTTTTCATTTGAATATCGTCGAATCAAAACATCCTCAATTTCCCCAATTACCTTCACATTTGTTCTATCTAATTGAATAACCTGCCAGGTAGATGGTTTAGGCTGTCCATTTATCTTTTTGCAGACTAAAAGTGGCATAATATTTATTGATGCCCCTGAGTCCACTAAACAGTTGTGTATGTTATGGTTGAAAATTTCAAAAGTTAGGAGAAATGGTGGAGTTTTTCATTTAGGCTTACATCCCACACTTGCTTCACCAATTTCCTCTTTTTCAGGTTGATTGCCAATGGGAAGCTTTTCTTCAGGAATCTCAAGTGCTTTTAACAATCTTTATTTCTGCTGAGGCATATTACACATTTCAAACAGCGAGATATTTTCCTTAGCCCTCTTAATATCTTCCACAATGTCATACTCCATCTTATGCTCTTTGAGATTCTTTTTTACATCATCAGTCGTCTCTTCAATGGGATTGACAAGCCTGTTGATTTGCTTTGGATCCTAACTCGTAATGGTGAATTCAGGTATTTTATCAACTGTGGTGCTTTTCTGAATTTTCTTTACGTTCTCTTGAAGTATCTTAATTTTCTGGCTTAATGATATGTCTTTACTTAACAAGCCACAACTTCTTGTTGTCACATTTGTTTCTACTATTTCTTCCTCTTCTGTATCAAAAAGTGAGACACAGTCCCATAAAACCAAAGCATCATCCTCTTGTTTTTCTATGGGTTTACTATTCTTTTCTTCTTCATTATCAGATTCTGTTAATTTAGAGTCCAATAGCTGATTCATAACTAATGTCATTAAATTTATCCATTGAGGACAATCTTTTTCAGAATGGGGCTGTTGATGAAAAGTGCAAAATTTATCCATACCTACCTCTATCAAGTTCATTGTTGCAGGACTATGTGGAGGAGGTTTAGACTGATTGTTATCCTCTCTTCTCTTGTAGTAAGGATTATATGATTTATGATCTTCCTTTTCCTTTTCCAAATCTATTATTCAATTAGAAATTTTCTGCATAATCTTTAACATTCCTTTAAAATCATGTGATTGCTCCTCTTTAGGCTTAGACAGTAATAAGGATTTCTTCCCAAAAGTTTTCTCTCCTGACTACTCAGGATAATATTCTATTCTTTATTTTTTAGCTTCTACTCTCTCGGCCTCTTCATAAGTCTTTGATAACATAGGTTTAACTTGAGCCTTTGCAAACATGGCCAAGTTAGGCCCCAAAGCTGAAGTATAATACTCAATAAGAACTTTACCAGAGGGCTTATCAGCTGTAGAGAAATTCTTAAGATAAGCAGCAAAACTTTGGGTAAAACTATGCACCTTTTCTTTTCTTTCTTTCTTTAAAGTGCACAGTCCTTTCATGAGAGCTGCATGAGTCTTCTAGGATGCATATTTGCTTCTGAATATCCTTTCAAAAGTATCCCAGTCTAGGATTGAGTTTGCAGGTAGACAAAAATACCATGATGCTGCTGCTCCTTTAAGGGTATGTGGAAAAAGTCTGCATACTACATCTTCGTGTTATACAGCCTTTAGTCCTTCTATGGCCAAGTAGAAAATTTGCAATTGATCATCTACTAAAATATTTTCACTTGGGTCAAATTTGGGCAGCATTTTCTCAAAAGCCTAAGGTAAGTCATGCAAAGGAGGTGTCAGGTTTAAAGGTGATCTGGATTTCCAAGCAGGTGGTGGATTTGGTGGGTTAGGTGGTTGATTAGTGTTTATTCCTGCCATGAGTCTGGGTGGAGAGTGAGGTGGTGAATGAACGGGAGTATTAACAGGTGAAAAACAAGGTGTGTTTGGGCCCACTTGATTTAAGGGCTGAATAACTTCCTGCATGGCTTTTTCTACCAATTCTTCCAAATATCCAACCAATACTGAGTCTTCCAATACAGGACGGTCTTTTTTCTTATACTCTCTTCTAGGTAAATCAGGGATAATCGGTAATCCTCCAATACTTTTCATATATTACCTAGTATGTATTCTCAGATCATTAACTACTTCATTGTTTACATAATACAAATTTTCTTTACCTTTCTCTTCAGGAATTGGATTGGGAAATAAACTGCTTTCGAGACTATCACCGGTGGAGTAATTTTGAGGAAATGGGTTTCCTTGGCCAGCCATGCACTGGAGGCCCTCCTTCTAGCGCCAAAACCTGTTGAGGCATGGAAAATTGTAGGCAATAATGGAAAAGGATTCTCCCCAATAAACATTCCCAACTAGCCCATTACTATTTGGTATGGGGAATCCGTCCGGTTTGCGGTTTGACTACCATAGGTCAAGTAACCAAAATAAAGGGTTTTACAGGTTACAGCCCAGTCCACCATGTATATTTTAGTTTTTTAGTTTTTTAGTATGATATGCAAGTGCCTATCTAAGAATGCAGATTGATAGAGAATATGAGGAGCGGTCACAATGTGATGCACAGGTTCTTACCTCTCATCTTAACTATCTCGCATCTAAATCACACACGGCAAGAAAACTAAAACTAACCAAACTAAATTGTCCCTAGGGAGCGATATTATCATTTAATGAGTAATGTATTATTGTTCATGCATTAAGAAAAATCACAGGTAGCTGTTATTTATTTCAAAACACATAAACATGAATATATAGATGAACAACAAGATAGCTCATTGTTTATGAAAAGCATTCATTACTCAAGTGGGAATTCCATAAATAAACTAGAGAGCATTCATACAAGAACATAGGTTCAACAAGTTAGACTGATCTCACAATAAATGGACAAAATCTAAAAATGAAATAGTTCCCCTTCAACAACATCCATTGCACAGCATTTGAACATTCCACCAAATCTTTCTCCAAGAGGAAAAATTGTAATTATCTATTGCAAAAGGAAATAGTTCTTCTTACAACATGTTCTCACAATTCTAACTGGGAAAAAGTCCTTTCTTCTATATAACTCTTCTATACTTATACTACAATACAAACTCTTGGACTTCCCCTCAGTGACCTTTGGGCTCCCCCAACCATTTAATCTCACAATTTTGTCTTTTGTGAGTGCTCATGATTCATACAAATGTTACATTTCAAACTAAGATTTAAAGGCTTGGAAACTGATGAAATCTTCCCCAATCCTAGGCCTTTTATACCATTGATATGTCTAAGATCTCAAACCTTTAATTTCTTCTTCTCTATTCCTTGATTTTATTTCTCTTCCTTCCCTACTGCCTCATTTTTTTTGCTTAGTCTTCTAGACATATCTTCTCTGTAGTAGCCATCACCCTGTCATGAAAAACCAGTTCTTAGATCACTTAGATTTTGACAAAGTAACTCAAACTGTATTAATACATGCATTCTGTAAAATGAGCTATAAACAATATTAATGCGTGAAAAGAAAAATGACAAGGCAAAGAAAATCCTGCACGTTGGGTCCGAAAAACTTCTAAGTCTGTTGTTCCACTAAAACCATAGTCCCAACAGAATATATTCTTCAACTAAAACCAAGCCACAATTGAACTAACTAGAAACCCTATGAAAGAAGCATGAATCTAGACAATGCAACCACCACCTCTCAAACACCAAACCCCCAAACTATACTCTTCACTTCAAAAAAAACCTCGGCTCAACCAACACCCATGGGAAAACTCTACCCTCACATAAAATAGAGTAACAGCACAACAAATGGTGGCAAAATCCTACCAACAGTCGAAAGCAAAAAAACTAAGCATCGGATGATCAGTTCNCGGCGGGTGACAGACAGAGTATGGGTTTCGCAGCCAAATAAAACACCAAAAAAAATAAACACTAGAGACAGTAGCATCGGACATCGAAACGACTATATCAGCGGATGGTTAGTTTGCTATGGGGCCACAACAACGGAGAAAAATCAGGCTAAGGGATCCATGGCAAATTAAAAAAAATCAGCAAAAACCATAACCAACCATCGACAAGCGTAACAGCTATAAGTCAGATGGTGAGCCTGCTAAGAGGCCACAAAGGTAGATGACGAATGGTCTAAGGGTTCGACAATAATAGAAAAAAATGACGAAAATCCAACCATCGGAAAAAATCAGAGCAAACCATGCTGGATGGTTAGTCCACTCTGGAGCCGCAATGGCGAAAATAAAAAAGACTACGACTTCCGATAAAAATCATAAACCGCTCCGAGAGGGAAAAGAAAAAGTCATCGCAAAGCAAAAGTTTGAACCAACAAAGTCACGTGATCAGTGAAAGAAAAACTAACCATCATCCCATTCTTTATCTGTCCTCCAAAACGGCAGTGATATAGAAGGCTGATGCTCTGACCATGATAAAATAAAAATGCCGATAGTCCAAAGAAAACAAAAAAGGTAAAGGTGCATCAACGAAAAAATAAAAACTAGGCATCGGAATGTTCATTGTTTAATATCTGGAACGGAAGCTATGTAGAGAAATGTGGCCCCAATTTACTGTTCAAAATACTTCTGACAGCGGAAAACAAAATTTCAAGTTCAAGTCCAACAAAAGATAGTCATTCAAACTCTCGAAAATGGCAAACAATTAACCCCAATTTATCCTCATGATCCAAATTTGTAGCAGATAAAATAAAGTTCAGCAATCCAAACAAATCTAAGAAAGACAAAATTTAAAATGAGGGTCCAAAATTTTAAAAAAATTGGGAAATAGTTGCAGCTGCAACAGAACCAAACTTGTGCATTCAATCAGTCAATTGGAACTAGGAAAATAGGCGTATTTTTGCTGAGAAATGAATACATAGGGCATCAGATGATGGAAGCAATCAAGGAAAAAATTCAAAACTGATATATTTTCTTTGCTAACACATTTAGATCAGGGACCATTTAGGTTTCAAAGTCATCTATGTTGAAACTTACTCCCACGGTTCTGGGTCACCTAACTGTGAAACTAGGAAGCACTTTTCTCATGTCCAATCAACCAAGGGTTAGGGGAAATATTCATAGGTGTGGTATGATTGATAAAATGTATCTGGAGTGACCTGAGTTTGTTTGGGATGATATGGGTAAAATTGGCAATTTTGGCCTAGAGAGGCCTTGCACAGTGCATGATTC
The DNA here is from genome assembly GCA_001517045.1 of Pseudotsuga menziesii. Taxonomy (NCBI): domain Eukaryota; kingdom Viridiplantae; phylum Streptophyta; class Pinopsida; order Pinales; family Pinaceae; genus Pseudotsuga; species Pseudotsuga menziesii. The sequence continues at coordinate 104,411 of LPNX010467319.1, read as the reverse complement.
CCAAAGAGTGTATGACCCCAAAAAAGTTTCAGTTTAAAGGTATGCATGGAAAAATGGGTCATTCAAAAAAATCCATAAATTTATGGAATGAATAACTGATGCACATAACACTCTGAATTAACAAAACTGTGAAACTAGTAATTTTTTACTAGCCAACTAGCATAGGTGTACAAAAATGCATAAATTTCGTATCATAAATATATTAGGTATGAGAATATAATTTAAAATAACATATTATATATTCAATTAACACATTACACCATTCAAATTCATGTTCATGTCCATTACTCATCAATCATTGCTTTAAACTGATAGAAAACCCTCATTTAAGGAAAAATTAGAGCTTATTCATGGAGAACATGACATGTAATATTATTGGAAATAATTATTACAGTATTACAGATATATTAAACATATTTTATGGGATTCTTCTCATCAATAATTATTTGTATTATTGATCACTCCAAATTTGGACTCAAAATAGTGGGTAGGATGCCCAAATTTGACATCAAAATGGATGGGAGCGTAGGTGAAGCTTTCACTTCACTGGAGATCTAATGCACTGAATATAATGGATTCCATGGATGTATTATATAAATATTTGGTGTTTTACATTATCTCTTGAACACTTGTAATGAAACAAAAAGGCAGGAAGAACAGAGGGGATGGAAGGAATTGGGGTACATCTCCCAAAGGTCTAAGGTACATCACTCAATAGAAGTTATGCTTCACATGACCACAAATAAATCTTCAAACAAACTGATTAAAGGAGCTCAATTTGTATTTAAATATATCCTAGGGTGACTTGTTGGGAAATTATAGGTAATAGGTGACCTATGAGAGCAATTCATTCACTTAGAAACCCTAACCCTAACAAAGAATGTGCCATCCTTGAGTAATTGTAAATTAGGGACCATGTGAGTTGTTTCTATGTCCATGTCATTCATATAACTTGGAAATTGTGCCCTCCTTAGGCCCAGAGTTGTTTATTTTTTCTATGAAATATTTTTCTTCCTTTCCTGCTTTTGTGATGAGACTCCAAAAAAGAAACTGCATCCTCCTTAGTCAATTGTTTCCTTCTTTTCTTATGACATCTTTTCTTTTTCTTTTGGAACTTTCCTTCTTCCTCTAACTACTATCACTTTCTAAATATACTCCTTGGTAAGTTGGCTTGGTAATTTCTCCCTCCTCACATGGAAATATCAATTTCACTTATTATTTGCACTATATTTAATTAATAATAAAAATTAAACTAAGTTTAATCCGCATAGATAATGTTTTGATGAAATTCCCTAGTTTAGAGTAATTAATGTCACTTGGAACCCCAAGGATTTTTGGCATGGTCAACACTTTGGTGATCAAAATTTATGGGACATGATATTTCTCCCCTCCGAAATATTATTTTCCCTAAGCAGAAGCAAAGCAAGGTGTTGTAGGATCTACTCACCCTCCCAAGTAGCATCTTCACTAGGTAATCCTTTCCATTGTATCATATATTATTTGATAGCTCTATTCCTCAATTTCCTTTATCTACCCAGCAATACTATTTTTTGTACTAAAACCAAATGTCCTCCATCATCTAGTGGTGGAAGTTCCTATGATGCCACTACCCGTGGGCCAAATTATTTCTTTAGACAAGACATGTGGAAAACATTAAGGATTTTACTCTTTGATGGCATTTCCAACTCGTAGGCCACTTCACCAACTTTTCTTGGAATCTTGTAGGGCCCATAGAATCTTTGATGATGTTTTTCAACCCCTTTATTCTTTAAAGAAGACTATTTGCAAGGTTGCATCCTTAGTGACTAAGTCTTCTAGCTGGAATAGTATGCCAATTCGGTACTTATATGCATACACCTTTTGCTGGTTCTATGCAATATACAAATTCTCCTTCAATTCTCTTAGGATGTCTTGGTTTTCCTGCAACCAATCTTTAGCTTTTTGGGCTCTGCAATCTCCAAACATTAAATCTTTAAAATTCGGAGCCTCATATGCATACAAGTCCATAAATGGGGCCATATGATAGAAATATGAACGGTAGTATTATGTCAAAACTCATACAAGTGGAGCAAGTTTCCCAATCTCTTTATTGTCATGTAACATAATTATGGAGGTATACTTCAAGCCATCGATTTACCCTTTTAGTTTTTCCATATTTATAGGGGTGATATCTTTTTCTTATGTTAAGGTTTGTTCCAACCAACTTGAACAATGTCAGCCAAAAGGAACTAGTGAACTTGTTATCTATTTCACTTATTCTAGGCCTAGGAACTCCATGTAACCTGAAAATATCTTTAAAGAATAGAGCAACAACCTCACTAGATTAAACTATGTATGTGACTGCAAAAATGTGTGGAAAGTTTTTCAACCTATCAACCAGCACATAAATGTTGTCTTTTCCTTGATACTTTGGCATGACAGTGATAAATTCCATGGAGACACACTCCCACTTCTATTCTGGGATAGGAAGAGGCAGAAGGAGTTTAGCAGGGTGTGTGTGCTCCACTTTGTTGAGATGCAGCACATTCCCTCATAGATAACATCATCTTTGAGGCCCTTCCAGGTGAATCTCTCCCTTACCTTATGGTGAGTCTTCAGAAAACCAGGGTGGTCATCCACCGGTGCATCATGTGCATATTCCAAAATATTCTTCTTTAGTGCAGATTCGGGTACTAAAAAGATTCAATTTTTGTAGTAGATGAGGTCATCATGTACCTTGTACTCTTCATTCTGTATTACCCCGTATAAAACTTCATAAGCAAACTGATCATTGGAATATTTGATCACCAACTATATCTTCCACTCATTTACCATCTGCAACAAAGAGAGTGTGGGATTGCAGGAAAGTGCATTAACCACAAATTTAGCTTCCCCTTCTTATATTCAATATCAAAGTCATATGATGGGACTTTTCTCACCCATTTATTTTGTCTATCATTGACCACTTTCTGGGTTAGGAAATGTCTAAGATTGTTGTAATCAGTCTTTACTATGAATTTTCCTCCCACCAAATACTATCAGAACTTGTCCAATGCATGCATAATGGCCAACATATCCTTGTCATAGATTGAGTACAACCTCTAATGGGACTGCAATATTCTACTCTCGGATGCAATAGGGTGTCCATATTGTATCAAAACAGCTCCAATTCCTTTTTTGGATGCATCACATTCCATCACAAAAGGTTTGTAGAAATATGGTAAGGCAAGCACACGACAGGTGCTCATTACCACATTCAACTTTTGGAAAGCTCGTTTAGCCTCTTGATTCCAACTAAATGTACCCTTCTTGGTTAGATATATCAAGGGTGCAGTGAACTTGGATTAACTTTGGGAAAATCTATGGTAGTAGTTGCAAAGGCCAATGAAGCATCTTAGTTTGGTCAGGTTCCTTGGGCTTTTCCAACTCATTATTGCCTCTACATTTTCTTGCTCCACCTTTACCCCTTCTTGGAAGATAACATGGCTGAGATGTAGAAATTAGGTCATGCAAAAATCACACTTGGACATTTTAGCATAGAAGGAAAAATATTCCAGTAAAGTGAGTACCATTTCCAAGTGATGAAGGTGCTCCTCCCATGTATTGCTATGAATTTTAATACCATCAAATAAAAAAAGGGAATACTTATTGAGCTTCTTACTAAAAACCTTGTTCATGCATTATTGGAAGGTTTCTAGAACATTATTCAAGCCAAATGGCATGACCAAAAACTAAATGGATAAAATGAAAACAGAAGATTTTATTTTGTATGTATTCTTCCCTCATTCTAATTTGGTGGTACCCGGATTAGAGATATATCTTGGAGAATAATTTTTATCCATGAATTTCATCCATCGGCTCATCAATCTAAGGATTTGGGTACTAGTTCTTTAATTTATTCTTGTTTAATTCTTGGTAATCTATGCGCATCCTGAGTGTCCCATCCTTTTTCTTCACTGGAACCATCGAAGAAGAAAAAGGAATGGAACTTGGTCTAATGAGGCCCAACTCAAGGATCTCCTTGATGGCCTTCTCAATATCATCCTTGAATCTCTTCAGATGCCTACAGGGGTGGATTTTTATTGGAAGTGTGCCAACTTCCAACTCAATTTGGTGTTTAATGCCACTATCAGTTGTCCTGCCATGTGGATGTTTTTAAAAAACCTCCTTATCCCTATGCATAAATTTTTTTATGTAGTTGGGATGGGAGGAAACCTTGGAAGTAGTTCCCTCTAGTAATTTCACATTCCATGGCCCATTCAATTTCCTCATGCCTTATAATGGATATCATATTGTTGGAAAAAATTAATTTTCTTGGGTAAGTATTCATGACTTTCAGAACCATTGGTTATACTTCGGAATATTTGAAGATTATTTGGGCTACTTGTTAATTCACAGAGTGTTATCCAATAGAGTACAACCATTGGACTCTCAACACCATGTTGGTGTCTTCCACATTGACAACATAAAATTTGTCTTTCATTGTGTAGTCTTTTAGCTTCACTTGTAGGTTTGGAATCCATTTATTTCATTCCATGGTATGATCCCTCGGGATGACCACAATGAATCATTTAAAGGACTCATTCGATAGTTTTATTTTCTCCACCAGGGATACATCAATAAAATTGTGGGTGGAACCCCCATTAATAAGTACTATGATTTAGTGGCCTTGCAGTACTCCTTTAAACCTCAATGTATGGAACCGGGGTACTCCATTGAGTACTACAATTTTTTTGCTAGGTTGAGGGATCTGCTCCTCTTATTTAGTTGTTTCATATTCCCCATAATTCATTTCACATTCTTCCACCATATCCTCACCACTTTCTTAAAACACTTCAATGTAGTGTGCCTTCTCTTTCACACATTTGCATCCTGTAAGGAAAGGTTATTGGCAAGAAAAACAGAGTTTTTTCATTCTCAGTTCATTTTGATCCTTGTAGGAGTAATATTTCCTTCAAGGGTAAAGGAATTAACTCACTAGAGGTCTTTGATTCTTCCATTTAGAAGAAATAGGATGTCTGGAAGGATATTGGTCCTTGGAATTGCATCTTGCCGGTCTCTATTTCTGCTCACTGCTTCTTCCAAAGTTATGGGTCTATAAGTTTTCACCAGCTGCTTCAAAGGTTCAACCAATCCTTCTGTAAAAAAAGGATCATCGTTGATTCCGATATATACATGAACATTATAACCACATTTTTGAATTCTGATATATAAGCTTCAGAAGTTCCCACTTGTGTGATATGGACCAAATCACACAAAGAGATATCAAGATATCCTTGGCCAAACCGTTCAGTCAATCTCCAAGTGAATTCCTCGTAGTTGACTACTTGATCATGGACCAGGGTCTTCATTCCATGAAACAACCACTAATGGAATCCACATAAATATGTAAGGCTCCAAAATTGATCACATCCCTTTCTTCCATAGGATTTAGTTGGAAATAGGTGTCCATTTTTTTGTATCCAACTGAGCACTTGGCAGTGCCATCAAAGTATGGTAAGGTGATTTTTCCAATGGCCTTATTTAACTCAGAATTATGACACGGAATCCTTTGAAATCCTCTTGGAATCCCATTATACTGTTCTTAAAAAAATATCTGAATGGAATAACCCTTCTGCAATCTTCACTCAAGGTTAGATATGCAACAAATTTCTCCTCCCATGATGCAACTATTTTAGCCTGCACTTCAGTGTCTTCCTTTGGACACTCCACAAACTTGGGAATGGTAGGTCAAGGATACAACTTATGTTCATATCTATATTCTATTGGCCTATTTTGACACCTATTTCTCAAGAAAATAGATCCACCCATGATCTTTCTCTCTTCACACTGGGAGTCAATGTTGCTCCCTTCACCATCTCTAGCACCTAGCTTCTTAGCTAGGAATTATTTCGTATCTTGACCAGACTGATTGATATTGGTTGAAATGTATTTTGGACCTTTCAACATGTTCTTCACAAATTTTTTGAAGGCTTCCTTGTATTCTTGGAATCTCCCTTCCATAGATTCAACTTCCTCCTCTTGAGGGATTCTACTTTTAGAATCAGGATTATATTTTAGACCCATCGATGAATATCAAGAGAATGTATGGAGAAAAATTATATAATAACACTGTAATGTTCCTATATCCTATGTAAATATCAGAAAACTAAAATTTCCCCAAATTAAATTAAAATTTCTGAACCAAACTTGTGCATTCAATCAGTCAATTGGAACTAGGAAAATAAGGGTATTTTTGCTGAGAAATGAATACACAGGGATGCGGATGATGGAAGAAATCAAGGAAAAAAATAAGAAATGATACATTGTATTCCCTAATACATTTATATCATCTACCATTCAGCTTTCAGATTCATCTATGCTGAAACTTACTCCCATGCTTCTGGGTCACCTAACCATGAAACTAGGAAGCACTTTTCTCATGTCCAATCAACCAATGGTTATGGGAAAGGTTAATATGTGTGGTATGACTGATAAAATGTATTAAATAATTTTTTAGATAGTAAAGGACATACCTGGAGTGATTTTAGTTTTCTTGGGATGATTTAGGTAAAATCGACATTTTTTTCTTAGAGAGGCCCTACGCAGTGGAGGCTTCCCAAATAATGTACGGATACAAATAAATTTCAGTTTAATTGTATGCATGGATAGAGAGGTCAATAAAAAATCCAGAAACTTTTGGAATGGAAAATTCATGAACAAAACTCTTTGACTTAACAAAACTTTGAAACTAGTACATTTTGACTAGCCATCTAGCATAGGTGTAGAAAAATGCATAAATTTTTGTATCAGAAATATATAATGTCTGAGAATGGAATTTAAAAGAGAATATTATAGCTTCAATTAACACATTACACCATTCAAATTCATGTTCATATCCATCACTCTTCTATCATTGTTTTAAATTGATCAAAAACCCACATTTAAGGACAAATTAGAGCTTATCCATGGAGAACTTGACACATTATCTTATTGGATAGAATAATTACAGTATTACATAGATATTAAATATATTTTATGGGTTTTTTCTCATCAATAAGGATTTGGAGGATTGATCACTCCAAATTTGAACTCAAAACAATGGGTCAGAGACCAAAATTTGACATCAAAATGGATGGGAGCATAGGTGGAGCTTTCACTTCACTCGATATAGAATTCACTGAATAAAATGGATGCCATGGACGCATTATTTGAAGCTTTGGTTTTGTACATTAGCTCTCCAAACCTGCGATGAAATAGAAATGGAGGAAGAAGAGAGGAGATGGAAGGAATTGGGGCACATCTCCCAAAGGAATGAGGTATGTCACTCAGTAGAAGCTATGCTTCACATGAACAAAAATCAATAATCAACCAAACTGAGTAAAGTAGCCCAAATTTTTTTAAATAGATCCCTGGGTGACTTGTTGAGTAGGTATAGGTAATAGGTTAGCTGTGAGAGAAAGTCATCCACTTAGAAACCCTAACCCTAACCATGAATGTGCCCTCCTTGGGTAACGGGAAAGTAGGGACTATGTGAGTTGTTTCCTTTTCCATGTCATTCATCCAACTTCTAAACTATGCCCTCCTTAGGCCTAGAGTTGATGCTTTTTTCTATGACATCTTTTTCTTCCTTTCCTTATTTTGTGTTGAGTATCCAAAAAGGAAACTACACCCTCCTTAGTCAATTGTTTCCTTCTTTTCCATATGAAATATTTTCTAAATTTCATTATTTTGAGGATGAGCCTCCAAAAGGAAAATTCACCCTCCTTAGTCAACTATTTCCTTCTTTTCTTATGCCGACTTTTTTTTTCTTTTGTAACTTTCTTTCTTCCTCTAATTGATTTTTTTTTGCAGTCTCTTGTCACTTTCTAAATATCCTCCTTGTCAAGTTGGATTTCCCATTGCGCCCTCCTAACATGGGAAGCTCAATTCCACATATTAATTGCGCAATAATTAATTAATAATCCAAATAAAACTAAGTATAATCCTCATAGCTAATGTTTTGAAAGAATTACCTAGGCTAGCGTAATTAATATCACTTGGAACCCCTAAGAGGTTTTGCATGGTCAACACTTTGGTAATCAAAATTGTGGGGACATGACAATTTATATGGGAAAACAAAATTTATTTCATTCAAAGTCCTTTGTGTTGTTTCCCTAACAACTCCACATTAATTTTCAAGAAGGTGTTTCAAAGATGACATCCTGGCTTTCAAGAGAGTGTAGGAAAGAGGTAACACTACTTCTGAAACTTTGTATAGTGTTGAATACCGGGAAAGTTTAATTAGGAAAATAAAAGAAATAGAACAAAAAGTTACTTCTCAAATATAAATATTGTTTTCTCAAAATCAAGAATAATTTTTCATCTTTCAAGATTTTGATTTGGAAACAAAGTTTGAACAGTCTCTTTTACGATCCAAATCTGAATCAGATTTAAAAGAAGTTGAAGTCAATCCAAATAGAATTTAGTATTATATTTAAGATTCACTTTGGAAAAATCTAGAGAACAATCTGAAAACAGAGGAAAGAAATCTAACAATACAAACTCCTCAACCACTAGTTTCTAGTATTGTTCAAAATCCTCATGTTGCTCAAAACCCTCCTAGGACAATGGTTGTTAAGTTTGCTCCACTTTTCTTGCACGTTTGTTTACATGGCCTTCCAAATAATTACTCTCAGAGTATTACATTATATAATGGGGAGGGAAATTTCATAGCTAGACAGCATATGGATAGATTTGGTGATTTCATTGATTTAGAAGAGGTGGATTATGATGATGCAAAAATGATATTGTTTGCACAAATTTTATATGGGGAAGCAAGGAGGTAGTTTAAGGATATTCCTGAAAGAGCTATTGCTACCTTTGAGGATTTTCAAACTCTTTTTTTGGATAGGTGGGAAGATAAAAAAGAGTCCTCTATATCTCTTAGTGTTGGAAGGGGTATTGGGTAAGTGAGTTGCATAGCACCATGGAGGCTGTGCAAGCTCACGCGCCACTACAAAGGTCCACAACAATGTGATAGGTGGAAGAATAATCATTTTTGGAAATATTTATGCAATTGTGTACCGACTGACCGCATTTTGTGGATATAGGTCACTAGTTTGTTAGAAGTTAGTTAGAAGTGGACCTTGGATGTAAAGGCGCAAGCCTATATATAGAGTTAGAATTGCAAGTGTAAAACATAGATTTGATGAGAGATATCATGCGATCAATACTTTTTGTGATCTATGGTGTGCTTTTGTCGCTTTATTCTATCTTTGAGCAGTTTTTTCTCTATCTATGTTGATCAGTTAGTGAATCTGGCCAGTGATCATTCTCGTGCTGTGGAGAAGTATTGTATAACTTGGATCTGTTGCGCAGAAGTAATATGACATGATGGATGTTGCTCTGAAATGATCTTATTTCTTATGTATTTTATGTCTTCTTGATTTGCAATGACTATGATAGATGTTTTATGAACACTATGTTACTAATGTAATGTGATCTGTCATTGATTTACTAGTTATAGATCTATAATGCATGATGTGATTCTGATAGAGTATCTCTAGAATATTTGTTGATCATGAAGTTCAATCACTGAGAACATACCCTCCCTTCCTACTACCGGAACTTGGCTCCGATAGCTCTCCCTAGACATCTCGGGTGAGACTTCATCCACTCCACAGGTGTTACCGAGCAGGGTCAAACCTGTCTGGGCTAGTGCTCAGAGAGATTGCACTGGCTGGGTGTCGACAAAGTGGGAACCCCTGTCAATGAGGCTTTGTTGGTGGATCGCTCCAACAAATGGTTGTGTTGCCGAGACCTTGTTGCAATTGAGGGGAGGATAATCTTCTGCCATCCGACAAAAACTGAGATTTAAGAGTGGTTTGATCTAAAGCTACAATAGTTTGCTGAAACAGAGAACTAGAATATGAAGTTGTCGACACCCAGGTGGCTGAACAGATATATCTATGATGGTCCCCACGAGTGGTTTTTTTGTGAATTTTCGATCATACTATATGAATGGCTAACGTAGTTCACTTATAAGAAGAATAACTATCAAGGTGGATAGCCAATATCCTAGACCCATGGACTGATCCAGGAACTACAAGAAACCAATAACAAAGCATCATGAGCTATTGAATTATGGCTGGATAGTATTATGGAAAGATACATCACTAAGTTTGCATTCGATACCAATAAGGCCTACAACGAAGCAGAAAGAGAGTTCTTCAATGTGCCACAAGGTAGGTTCTTGTTGTCTCTACAATTATCTGTTAATATGCTCATCTGCGAGAAGGGTATTCTAAAAATGCACCTCGAGTAGTGGAACTCTGGTGTGTGGTGCCTTTGGACGCTACGATGAAAGGGGAAGGAAAATGGAAAGGTAAGGGGTAGAAGGGTATGAGTTCTAACGAGACGGTGAAGTTCACTGAGGAAACAAGTGGTTGTATGAGGGGAGGATCAAGGATTCAACAAGAGAAGAGGAAGAGAATAGAGGAAGGTCTTTTTTTGATCGAGATGAAAGGTTGTGAAGAAAAACCACATGGGACGAACCGACCCTATAGTGATGACGAGGACGACCAGGCCCAGACTACGCCCAGGATAGCAAGAAGCTCAAACCTCGATAGTAACATGTCCACACCTCCATGCAATACTCCACCACTAGGTAGAAAATCACATTCTATGTCACCTTGTCCGATGTGCCAGCAACAGTCTAGCAGTAGAACACCATTTGTGGGAAGAAGGCCTAGAATGGCAGGTAACGAGATGAAGTTACCTATATTCCAAGGAAACAGGACTGATGACCCAACATAGTATTAGTTCTTATGTGAAGCGGTTTGGACTACTAGATAGAGTGTGGATGATGATATCAAGAGAATCCAACTGGAGACCACCCTCAGGGGTCGTGTGCTTGACTTGTACATGAGGTTCATGTAGGTTCCACAGGGAACCCCAATGAAAACAAGGAATGAGATACCAAAAGGACTATTCTAGGAGCTTAAGAAACCCAAATATGATGCCCAATACATTTAGAGCCCAAGGAGATTAAGCAGTTTTTGAATGAAACTATTTGGGATTTTGATAAACTATTTAAGATGTTGATGGCTCGAGTCATATTTAAAATGAGCAATGTTCAGGATAAGGAGTGGTTTATTGTTGCACTAGTTCCAGACATCAAGAATCCATTAATGCAGCCAAATATCTCAACACAGAATGAGTCGTTGGAGATGGTAATGAAGTTAGAAGCTTCACCTATTGGGTAGACTATAGTTGGCATGAACCAAATTTAGGTGCAAATATAAAATTTGACACTCTAGCTACATGATATTAAGAAGGCAAAAGAAGAGCATGATGATCTCTGATGCACACGTTGTCGCACAGTGGGCCATACCAGAGACACCCGTCTAAATTTATAAAATTATTTTCTATCAGGAGCTCCGAACCCTTTGAGTTACGCTGGTGTGCCATGGTGTCGCGTATGTCATGTATATGGGCATCAACACAAAAATTGTAGCTACATGCAGAATATGGTTACGAATGTAGAAAGTTTGTATTTCTCCTTTTGTCACTCAATAGGGCACGAGGATAAAGACTATCGAGCTTATGACCTAGTTCAAGAGAGAACATATGATTCATACCTCATGAAGGGTGAGGATCCTCCCATGGTCCAGCCATCACAGCCATAGATGGTACAACCAACAACACAATACGCACCACCTCCGCAAGTGCAATTTATTTGGTTGCACCCACAACAACAGTTCGCATCACAATCACAGTCCATAGCACAACCACAACTTACACGATGATTACAATATAATCATGTGTCGAATACTCATCCTCAATAGTAGCATGTTAAAGTAGTGCACTATGTTTAGTAGAAATAGAATCTCTCGCAACAGCTAGCCCAACCATAGTATCAGCAAATCGGAGGATTTCAAGGAGGATTCTGGGGAAGATTTAAGGGACGAGGATGAGGCTTCAGACGAGGAGGAGGAAAAGGTTAGGAATCCATTTAGTGTTACACTTGTGGGGTATTTGGACACTATCATAGGGAGTGTCCCAATGCGCAGTGTAAATATTGCATAGCAAGTGAGAATAATGTTGAAAGTTTCCCTCTGTTGATTTCAAAATGGTAGGTTGGGCACATCCCTCAGTTGCAAAACTAGTTTCAAAACAAAAACCAAGTGTATATCCAATATCCATTGCAAAATTATCCTCATATCCCACCGTAGAATCAGAACCAGCTGATGAACCCACCACCAATTCATAATCCACCACTAAATCCAGCTCCAAACCTGAATCAAGGATCTACATTTGTGATGATTCTAGTAGATCCTAGATCCCAAGTTGTAGATGTTTCTGTTATCACTCGTACATGTGCGACAACTGGAAAATACGGACCCCGTCCATAGGTTTGGCTCATGGGGAAGAAAAAGATAGCATTTGATATTACGATAGAGAAGGAGAAGTTCTTTTAGTCCAACCATGCATTCAGGATGAATCCGGGTAAGTTATCTATTGTTGAAACACCATTTGCTTTTGATCCTTCTGTAGAGGCAAGACCATTGAGATAGTATGGTAGCTTGCAGCAATTCTTTGAGATTTGTTTGTTGTTATCTAGAGATACCAAGGCTCTTGATGAGATTGAGAAGTTGTTGAGCCAAAGGGATCTGCCACTAAACGATTCCGCAGTAAATTCCCTTCAGAAGAGAAAGACAGGTAAAGAGATTTGGATGAACATCCAGATAGGGGACTATGAAGTCAATTATGTTATTTTGGATCTAGGATAAGATGTGAATATTGACCAAGAAAACTTGGAATTTGATGGGAAATCCAACCTTGGGGTGGTCCCCTGTGCAACTGTAACTAGCAATTCAGGCCAAGGTTCATCCCATTGGTCACATCTCAAACCTGGTTGTCGATGTCAAAGGTATGAATACATATGCCGATTTTGACATTATTGAAGTAGTTGATGGTGGAGGCTCTTATCCTATGCTACTACAGATTGGATGGTTCCGTGATAGCATGGCAGTTATCAATTTCAAGAAGTGAGTTATGACATTTGAAAAATAGGATATTAGAGTCAATGCTCCTATGGACCCTCAGGAGGGATGATGGGATATTGAATGTATCAAGGATGAGGTTGGTAGAGGATGGGATCATGCCTACAACATCTCTGAGGACTATATCCACCCTACTATTGATGGTGAACTCAGATGGTGCAACACTAGTTCTACGTCTTCTAATTCTGATGATGCTTTAGAAAATTTGCAAAATCGACTTCATGAGGTGTATTTTACAAAATTTGGTCGGATTACACAATCTCTACACCGTGTTGTGAATGAGATCATCGAGCTACCATTTTATGAAGGGCAACCAGAGTTGACTAAATTCCACCAATAATTTGAAGAGAAATTATTTGAACCGTAGAGGCTGCTGGCACTGGAGGAAGCATTGAAGGCTACCCCAGCACACTATCGACGATTGATGATGATTCTCTTTAGCAATTCAGAGACCTATCCTACTAGGTGATATGATGGGTGCAATGACCCCACCGGTCATTTATGGAATGTCAGGATTTGTAGGAATCATGACCCAAGGATGAGTGGGTCCATGATTTTGTTCTTAGTTTGGAAGAAATGCCTAGATCCTAGTATCTAGTAGCAGAGCTGCGCAGAATCATCACTACCTGGGAGGAGATATCGACTTACTTTGTGCAGACTTTTAATTTTTGGGACACTAACCCTGAGGTCCACAATGCAATGCAACTCATCCGCGATATAGTCCTGAAGGTTGTGCCACCCGCATACCCAGTAGATCCACATGTGTAGTGTCATATACAATCTCTGATGACCTGCTATAATCTATCTGGTGAACCTGAAGATGATGATGACATGAGGAACGTCAACATTCTAGAATTAGAAGGCAGTCATAATGTTGTAGCACTGGACATACCAACTGACCCCATGAGTCAGCCACTGAATATCGGCAAAGTTAACATTTAGACAAAAGAGAACCAGAAGTTTGCTAATATTAGGGACTATTGGGACGATAAGACAATGGCACAGATGACAGATCTGCTGCATGAGTTCCAAGATCTATTTCTGACATGGTTCTTGGAAATGAAAGGGATATTAGGGGATCTGGGGGAGATGAAGATACCATTGAAACCATATGTGAAACCTTTGCGATAGAGGCTGTATCAACTGAACCCATGATACAAAAAACGGGTCAAAGTTGAGCTTGACCAAATGTTGAACGCCAACATCATTGAGCCTATTGAGGAATCAAAATGGATAATCCCTATGGTGGTTCAGGACAAAAAGACTGGAGAAGTTTTCATTTGTGTCGACCTATGGAAGTTGAATGATGATTTCTTGCATGACCCATTTCCCACACCTTTTACAGATTAGGTCCTTCAAGGGCTAGGCGGTCAGGATATGTACTCATTCACGGATGGCTCTTCAGGGTATCACTAGATCTGAATCATAAAGGAAGATCAGCACAAGACCACATTCATCAGTGAATGGGGTTGTTTTCAATATAAATTCATGCCTTTTGGGTTGAAGAATGCACCAACGATATTTTCTTGGGTAGTTGTCGATGCGTTCAAAGATTTCATTCAAAAATTCCTGAAGGTATACATGGATGACTAGAAAGTCTATAGTTTTCTTAGAGATCATTTAGAAAACCTACGATTGATGCTGGAAAGGTGTTGAAAGCATCAAATCACACTAAACTCTAAGAAGTGCATTTTCTGTGCGCCATTCGGAATGCTGTTGGGACGTATCATGTGAAAACAAGAGTTGTTTGTTGACCCTGTGAAGATTGCACTTATCATTAGAGGAAATTTCAACTCAAAATGGGCCTTTTAAATTTTATTCAAATTCCATGTCATCATGTCTTAGCCAATGAAATTTATTTAAATTTGAAATACCGTATAGGTCTTAAACACTTTTTTAATATAAATTTGGGAATAGGTATCATAAAAAAAACTACTTTTTTGTTTGTATTTTTGATGTATCTCCCTATGTTTTTACTCAAATTTCGATCGGGAGAGCTTGTTGGATGCGGAATTAAATTCCGCATCCAAAGAGTACCCACTCGGAATACTTTTGACGGGCCCTACTACCCCAAAAACAAGAAATACCTGAAAAAATGGAATGATGATGTCATCATTCCATTTTTTCAGGTATTTCTTGTTTTTGGGGTAGCGGCGTCCATCAAAAGTATGTCGAGTGGGTACTCATTGGATGCGGAATTTAATTCCACATCCAACAAGCTCTCCCGATAGAAATTTGAGTAAAAACATAGGGAGATATGTCAAAAATACAAATAAAAAAGTAGTTTTTTTCTTTTCTTCCTCCAAAATTAATAAATATTATTTTATTATTTTAAGTATTATTTTATTAGTTCATTTTAGGAGGCCCATTTTGAGTTGAAATTTCCTCTAATGCCTTAGTCTATCACCACTAACAGCTGTGAATATGCTTTAGGAGACATTGGGACACACGGGGTACTATTGTAAGTTCATCAAAGGATACACCGTGATTATTCCCCCCATGGAGAAGCTGCTAAAGAAGGATTCCACATTTGAGTGGAATATCAAGTGTCAGGGGATTTTTGACACACTAAAGGCCAATATTCCCTTGGCGCCTATCCTGGTATTCCCTAATTGGAGCAAGGAATTCCACGTCCATCTCGATACCTTGTCTATTGCACTAGGGGTAGTACTTGCACAGCCAGGTGAAGGTGACCTGGATCATCCAATTGCATTGTCCAGTAGGAAGCTATATTTTACAAAAAAAAATACACAACCACTGAGAGAGAGGGATTGGCCATGGTTTATGTGCTGCAAAAATTTTGACACTATCTACTAGGCGGTCACTTCAAGATGTTCACGGACCATTATGCTCTGCAATACCTTGTCAATAAGCTTGTGTTGGGGGGGAAGTTTTATTGGTGGCTACTACTTTTCCAGGAATTTGAATTTGAGATAATTGTGAAACCAGGCTGGTTGAATGTTGGCCCCGATCATCTGTCTTGCTTGAGATAGGAGAAGAGATTACTAATAATGACGATGGATTTCCTAATGCACAGCTGTTCCAGGTAGATATCGCGGATGACCACCTTGCTTCAATCATTCAGTTCTTGGCAATCGGAGTTGCTCCAGAGGACATGTCAAGTAATTAGAAGAAGTAGTTGGTAGTGAAATCTTTGGATTTCCAGCTGATTGTGGGACAATTATACAAACTTGGACTAGATGAAATCTTGTGATGGCGCATCTTACCACATGAGCAAGGACCTATTCTAGTAGAAGCACATGCAGGAATTACGGGAGGTCACTATGGTGGTCGGGCTACTACATGGAAAGTACTATGAACTAGGTTATGGTGTCCTACATTACATACCGATGCGGTGGATTATGCGCGAAGCTGGGATGTCTGTCAGCGCATTGGAAAACCATCACAGTGGGATGAGATGCCATTGGTGCCCCAAGTAACTCTAAAACCTTTTGATAAATGGGCCATGGACTTTGTGGGTCCAATTACTCCACCAGGAAAGAGGACTGGTGCATGGTACATCATTACAACAACTAGTTATCTAACCAGGTGGGTAGAGGCCTCATCAGTCATGGATTGCACTGCTACGATAGTTGCCAAATTCATATTTGAGAATATTGTGACAAGGTTTGGATGCCTGAGGATATTGATGAGTGACCATGGAAGTCACTTTATCAATCGAAATGTGAGAGAGCTAACCGAGGAATTGTGGGTACAACATCAGAAAAGCACACCATACCATCTGCAGGAAAATGGTACTGTCGAAGCCTTCAACAAAATATTGGAAAGTACGCTTAAAAAGGTATGCAATGCTAATTGCGATGATTGGGATTTGAAAATTCCAGCAGTACTATGGGCATATCGCACCACTTGTAAAAGATTGAAAGGAAAAACACCATTTAAATTAGTATATGGGAAAGAAGCAGTCATGTTGATGGAATACCTTGTTCCTAGTCTCTAAATTGTTTCTGCGATAAGCATGGATGATACAGAGGCACTAAAGGAGCATATCGCATAGTTGATCCAGCTAGAAGAGGACATCTTTGTCATAGGATTCCACCAACATGTTGAGAAGGATCTCCAAAAGGGATGGCATGATTTCCATATTAAGAAGAATCAGTTTACATAAGGAGATTTAGTACTGGTATATGACAGTAAGTTCTTGAAGCATCCAGGTAAGTTACAGATGGACCGGTTAAGTCCCATACATTGTTTATTCAATTACTTCTGGGTTGCGGTTCAATTACAGCAATTAGATGGTGCGGTGCTTCCAAAAATTATGAATGGAAGTCACTTGAAGCTCTATAGGACATGGCTTGAGCCATGCAATGCTTGAGGCACTGTGAAAGAAAAAAAAAATTAGGGCGATTGCAGTGAAGCAAGCACATAGGACGATGATGTGCAAGGATAGTGCTCAATAGTGTTATGAGGGAGACCATTGGAGACAGCCACAAGAATGTGGGGTGGTCAAATCAATAATAAATATAGACAGTTAATACTGGTATCTGATGGCGCTTGATGAAGTGACGTGCATCTATGACTGATCCGACTGTTAATAAGATGGGATTGCCAGCAAATTTAGGGTTATTAATTTTAGATTTGGGCATGATGGATACACTAGATTTGGAAATGATGAGGTGGATCAGGCGATGGGTTATAAAAACATGTAGGATATGGACACAAGGCCTTATTTAGTTGAATTGAGTGAATTTTTGAGTTTAGTGCAGGAGTAGAAGGGAGTGTGATAGACGAGGACTGAACTTTTAGTTGTGTTGTGAGCATTGTAGATTGTGGCATGCCGCACACTCCCAACATAGTTGAGATCTTGAGTGAGAAGGAATTCCCCATTTTACCTACATGGATTGAATAATATTCATGAGCATGCCAATTAGGTCCTCTTCGATCCCTAGAGTGACGTAGAAGGCCTAAAATCCTAGTACCACACCGCCAACCAAGAAATATATGCACATGACTACTAGGGAGCAAGGGGAAGAGACCAAACCATCAAGCTCAGGCACTGTCAAGTCTGCACCACCCAAGGGTGTCTCTATCAATGATATCCCTGGCTATGTAGCCCCAATTCGGCCAGGGAAAAAGCTGAGGAAGCTAACAAAAAATCAGAGATATCCACCAAAGCTACTGCCGCTACTAGAAGGCATGACTTTCCCAGGGGACATCATATCTGCATTGAACAAGATAAAATACGAAGACCATTATTTGTTTCTTTTAAAGGATGTCGCAGATGAACCATATCAGTCAGTGCCTATGATACCTATCATGCCTATTCTCCAGATTCCTCACCTATGGGCGCAAGGATTGGACAAGTCCGAGCTATTAGGGCTCATCAACATGCCTCATTTAGGGAGATTGAATGAAGAGAATGCATACATCAAGAAGCTGTTAGCATGCTTTCATGGTGGGATGCCCTGGTTGAACAAACATATCTAGGTCACGATTGACCTTATTGCTGACATTAAGGGGTTTCCAAAGGCTATAAAATATCCGGCATAGTATTTTCGAGGGCGGGATAATGATAAAAAGCTTGCCAATCAGGTAAATGATAGGTTTGGGTTGCAACACAATGGTCAATCCTATCCCATTGACAGTATTTCCGAGCGAAGAGTGTGGATTAGGGCACGGATTTTGGCCAGTGATATTGTCAAGAAGAATCATCTTGTCCAATGTAATTCAGGGGTATTTGTGTGTGCACCAAAATGCACCAAAGGGGTGAAAATTAACTTGTCCCTGTTCCTGCTAAACAAGTTGTTAGAAGATGATGTCACCGCTCAGGCCGAGGAATGCAATTTTTCCTAAAAGTTGGTTATTAATTCTCATTTCCTTGGTCGCATGGATGGATCCAGAGGACTACCAACCAATTTCAGTCACTACAAAAAGAGTATGCAAAAGGTGCTCGATATCAGAACTTATGGTGGGTCGCAGAACCCAGTCGAAAGCAGGACTATGCGATCCATTTTTGGGTATATTGGGAAGCACTACGTGCCACAGCCACCAAGGTTCCCCATTTATCCAATGACACTGCATCCAAGTATCAGAGCATTATTCAGTTTCCTATCAGGCCTCATTCCATTTACATCCAGGAGTGACAAGATACTGACAAAAAATAGATACCTATTCCCTACAAAATTGCAGATGAAAAATTGGAGGTTGTTTTTCATGATTGGCCAACTGACTGGCACAAACCAATGAGCACAGAGGAACTCTCTATAGGGACACCAGTGGATGCCCCTGATGAACCAGTCCTAGAAGGGAAATATCCCTAGACTCTGATGGTGATTCATCGATGGACTCTGATCTAGAAGCTTGGTGCATGTTGGAGGAGATGCGCACTAAAATACGCATGGATTTTGACGCAGGTAGTGGCTCCCACTCGATGATGAAGAACCAACTACAACGACTCATCAAGGCTATCACCGATGCATATGATGTTGCAGCGCAAGCTATGTGTGTGTCCAATCAATAAGGGTTTTCCGTAGTAATCCTTAAACTTGATTCTATTTTTTTGTGAAAAAATAGCCATATGCAGTGAATTTTTTTTGAAAAGGAAAGAAACTGCATTAATGCTTTTTACATCTCGACGTTTCGATCTCTCTCTGAGATCATCATCAAGAGTGCTTACTGAAGACAATCAAGAGGCCAATGATCTACTTATATATGGCTTGGTTTGGTTCTAGGTGAGGGCAACTCAAGCTAGTCGACCGGTTGGAATGAGAAACCGTTCAGGAGTTTTATAAATGCTTTAAATGTATTATTCACTTTAAAGCTCTATATTCTTATTTTTATTTTATATCTTAATTTTTAATTTTAAAATTATTTTTAATCTTTTTAACTAAAATAGTATGTCTAAATTAATTTAATATTTAAATTGATAAACACTTTTAATTTTTAATTTCAATTCTAATTTCTAATTATTAATTATTATTTTTTAATTTAAAAAAAAAATTAATTTTTTTTTATAATAAATTCAGTTATTAATAATAGATTCTCAATGTTAAGTTAATGGGAATAATATTCAAAAGGGGAATTAATTCAATTTTTTTATAAATTAAGAAATTTTTTTATGTAGTTATTAATAATATATTATGTTTTTAAAAAAAAGATTAGAGTAATTACAATTAATAGTATTATAAATTTACTTTTGTATTTATACGATTAGAAGGATTTAATTTTAATTTATTAATTTATTATTTAATTTTAACTTTTACTATTAAAGGATTATTAAACTATAATGAGTTTGGTTTTCTCAAGAAGTAGAGGTAAGAATGAAGGTGCTTAAGGCTTAATAGGTTAAAGAGAAAACATGAGGAACCTAAGGACTCGAAAGATGAAAAAGGGGAAGATGAAAAGGGGGGGGGGGAGAGAACCTTTTTGGGTCTTAGGGGTTCTCCTAGGCATGATTTTTGAGTGAGTAGGAGGGGAAGCCAAGTGTCACTAAGTTTGTTGCCACCATCTCTATTTAAGCAATCAATAGCCATGTTGATCTCAATCTTCTCTCTTATTTTTCACTTGGCTATGTTGTCCTCTCTTGCAAGGAACACTACATTTTCCAGAAAAATATGATGTTGGGTGAGGTTATCATGTTCAGCTAGGGTGGACCTCTTATGTCTATCATGCCTAATGTAAGCTTCATGTTCTTTCAGTCTAGTAACTATGGATATTCCCATTTTCCCGATGTAGGGTTTGCTCCAGGAACAGGGTATTGAGTAAACACCTTTAAAGTAAGTGGGTTCTATGGGGTCCTTAAGAGAGTCTACAATATATCTAATGGAGTTAGTAGGGGTAAACAACAACTTAAACCCTCTTTTACCTAGGGTTTTGGATAGTTTTTCGGTGGTTCCTTTTATAAGCGGCACTAGAGAAGGATGTGATGCGGGATTTCCCACCAATTAGCACTAAGTCACGGGATAGAAGCGTGCAAGTTACCTCAACTGCAATCGATGTGGGAAGTACTAAATTCAACTCATTACTACATTTGTTGCCAAGCATTTATTTCAATCTTAACAAGTTACCCACCCAAGTTTTAGCGCAGCTATAGTAGGGTGCCGACCACAAATTGGTGGACCGGAAGAAGGAGCTTAGTGAACGATATGTGCAGTCGTAGGCCGCTGCAAAGAAGCTATAGGAGGAAGCCGACAAGCTGTGAAAGATCAAAGAGCAGCTTTTAGAAGAAAATGCATGGTATATTTCCAACTTGAAGAAAACATGGGAGGAGCTGCAACGGAAAGCCGTTGATAAAATCACCAAGTTAAAGAAGGTGCAATACTGCCTCATAGTTGAGAAAGTGTCGCTACATGCTATTTGTGGTGAGGTTGAGCAAGTTGTTGATGAGGCCTGTCAACACATCTATGGAAGAATGGAAGAACTCACCGCTATCACCAAATCCAAGCACCTTAGGGAGGTGATTTCCCAACTCCAGTTAACAAATAATCTGTTGAGTTCTCAGGTTTACCCCAACATGCCACTTGCACAGATTACCGGGCAGAAGAATATGATTAAGGAGATAGCAGCACAACTTGAAGCTATGGAGCAGGAGGTGAAGATGATTGGTGACAAAATGAAAAAGATCTGGAAAAGTGTCATACAGGATGACCAACTGGAGTAGTTGGCCAAGCAAGCACGGGAAGCAGACACTCAGTTAGAGACATTGAAAATGTCACTCTGCACAACGCCTCTTATGACTCAAATTACATTCTTAGAAGAACTGAAGGACATGTAGTAGCAAGCCACCTAAGCACAAGAACGTTAGCGCAAGCACAACACCTTGATCGATGAATTCTAGGACATTGGTGGGAAGTTGGCCATGAAAGCAGTCATCGTGCTGCAGGAAGTCCAAGAAGGTAGGAAGATGGTAGATGGAAAGGCTGGAGAGGAGTACCCACTGAATAAATACCTTCTCACGTGTCAGGACATAGACAAATGAGTTCATCTCCAGGTCCATGAAATCTTGTAGCAGTTCAAAGACTTCAAGACTAAGACGATAGAGTACACCTTGTCGACCTGAGGTGGCTCAAGGATGAGCCACAAGACTGTGTTGGGGGCCTATTGGTAGGGGTATTGGGTAAGTGAGTTGCGCAACACCACAGAGGCTACGCAAGCTCATGTGCCACCATGAAGGTCAACAATAGCATGAAAGGGAGAATAATAACTGTTTTTGGAAATATTTATGTAATTGTGTACCGACTGACCACATTTTGTGGATATAGGTCACTAGTTTGTTAGAAGTTAGTTAAAATTGGACCTTGGATGTAAAGGCACAAGCCTATATATAGAGTTATAATTGCAAGTGTAAAACATAGATTTGATGAGAGAGATCATGCGATCAATCCTTTTTGTGATCTAAGGTGCACTTTTGTCACTTTATTCTGTCTTTGAGAAGTTTTTTCTTTGTCTATGTTAATCAGTTAGTGAATCTGGGAAGTGATCATTCTCCTATTGTGGAGAAGTATTGTATAACTTGGATCTATCATGCTGAAGTAATATGACATGATGGATGTTTCTCTAAAATGATCTTATTTCTTATGTCTTTTCGGCCTTCTTGATATGCAATGACTATGATGGATGTTTTATGAATAAATGTTACTACTGTAATGCGATCTATCAGTGATTTCCTAGTTATAGATATGTAATGCATGATGTGATTCTGATAGACTATCTCTGGAATATCTATTGATCATGAAGTTCAATCGTTGAGAACATACCCTCCCTTCCCACTAGCGAAAACTTGGTTCCGACAACTCTCCCTTGATATCTCGGGTGAGACTTTATCTGCTCTGCGGGTGTTCTCGAGCAGGGTCAAACCTATCTAGGCTAGTGCTCAGGGATATTGTGTTGGTTGGGCATCGACAGAGTGGGAATCCCTATCGATGAGGCTTTGTTGGTGGATCGTGCCAACACTTATCCCAATATAACAATTTAAAGAAAGGGAATTTTGATTCGATGCATGAATTTTCTAGCATATTTATGAGGGTTTATAATTCAATAGCAATTGACACTAAACCCCTTATAGGAGTTTCTAACTACACCATGATGATGCATTTGACAATGATTTTTTTTGTTATTGAGAGAGAGGAAATATTCCAATTTGTATGCTATTTTTAAAAATGCTTTGGAGGTAGAATATAACCTAATGGCTTCTGGAAAAATGAAACAAAGAATGGAGGAAGATAGGGGAAAAAACAGGGAAGAAAATAATCCATCCACTTCTTCCTGAACTGATGAAAAATTTGATATAATGATGAAAAACATGGAGAGGTTGATGGATATATTATAATTGGATAGTATTCCTCCAAAAAAATATCAATATGACCCACAAATTAGGAATCCCAGTTTCTCAATACGTCCTCCTCCCCCTCAAATTAGATAAAGAGATGAAAGAAATTCCAGGAATGTTGAAGACCAGCAGATAAGACCACCGTTTCCATAGAACTTTGAAATGAGTAAGAATTAGAGAATGACCCCATGGATAATAAAATACACCATTTTGATGATCTATACTCTGAAATTTATCTCACAGAATAGGAACATAATATGTTTGCTTAGGAAGATGATTGTAATACCCTTGAGTTAGAGACAAAGAAATACCAAAGAGGGTATCAGAATGCTATAAATGATTTCCAGAAGAAAAAAAAATTGAGAAGTAGAGATGTAGTTATAAATAAAGGAAGGATTCCTCCAAATCATACTTCTAGTAGTAAACAAAATGTAGAAAAAGAAAAAGAAAAAGAAAAATAAAGGATTGTACAAAAGGTTCCAAAAAACAAAAAAGAGACATTAAAAGAAAATAAAAAAAGAAATTCCAATTGAAAGTGATAGAACAAATTCCTCCTTTAGTTTACAAAATGAGATATCCAAGATAAAGATTTACATTCCATTCAATGGTTTGTTAAATAACAATGAATATATAGAAAATATTACCATAATCATTAGAACTTATGGAGAATTCCATCCAGATACACTAGACATGACAGATGATGCCCCAATAATAGTTCTTGGCCCCAAGATTGGAGATACCGATGAAGAATATGTTCCACCTTTCTATGTTGTCCTTAATGTTTATTTTTTCTTTTAATTCCTTCAAGGCATTTAATTCTAGTAACAAAGCCTCATACTCTTCTACATTATTTGTACATTCAAATGGTAATTTAAAATAGGCAGAACTGACAATTCTAATTACATTCAAATGTATAAATTATCATTGAATAAGGGAATCATATTCTATCTCTGACAATTCTAAGTACTGGAAAGTAGTTGAATATGACTTACATATACAAATATTTTTAGAAATTTTAGATGAGTGTGTAAATACAAATATTGATACAGAAAATCAGAATTCAAAAAACATCCAGGATGATGAACTGTTTGTAGATGACAATGTTGAACAAAAAAAATTGAATAATATGATTGGAGGTAAGGATATTATTCATTTGAAAGGTAATTATATTCCCAAAGGCCTTATACCTATAGAAAAATTGTTTGACAAAAATGTTGTAGCCATATATCCTAAAGTACAACCCAATGAAAATGATATTCAGGATCAAAATATTGGAGCCAAGGATTCTCTAAAAATAGTGAATCTTTCAAAAAACATTCCTGCAGAAGAGAAGAAGAGATACATTGATTTTATGGAAAATTACACTGATATTTTCTCTTGGAGATATGAATATATGAAAGAGTATGAAACATCTATTATACAACATATAATTCCATTTAAACCTGGAGAAAATCATTTCAAACAAAACCTTAGAAGAATAAACCCAATGGTGTTGCCTTTAATTGAGAAAGAGTTAAGGAAGTTGTTTAATTCCAATATCATTGTAACACTCATATTTTAAAAATTTATGGCTAATTTGGTGCATGTTATAAATAAAAATGGGGAAATTATATTGTGTGTAGACTTCATAAACAATAACAAAGTTTCA
The DNA here is from genome assembly GCA_001517045.1 of Pseudotsuga menziesii. Classification (NCBI taxonomy): domain Eukaryota; kingdom Viridiplantae; phylum Streptophyta; class Pinopsida; order Pinales; family Pinaceae; genus Pseudotsuga; species Pseudotsuga menziesii. The sequence continues at coordinate 79,471 of LPNX010467319.1, read as the reverse complement.
TTAAAAGATAACTACCCCTTTCCTAAGATGGATCATATACTGCAGAAAGTTGTTGGTCTAGATAGGATTTCTACCGAGGATGGTTTTTTTGGGTATAATCAAATAAAGCATCTTCTTGAAGGTTAGGAAAAAATATCATTCACCATGCCATGGGGAACCTTTATATATGCCAAAATTCTATTTGGGTTGATGAATGTAGGAGAAAATTTTCAAAGGGAAATGGACATATATTTTTCTAAAGAAAAAGATAACTTTGTTGCAATATATATGTATGGTATTACAATCTACTCCAAATGTGATAAGGATCACATAAAGCACTTGGAAAAGGTATTCTTGAAATGCACAAGGTATAGTATTTACCTCAAACCTAGAAAGTCTAACTTTTCCATGAAAGAGGGGAAGTTGTTGGGTCATATTATTTCAAAAGATGGGATCAATATTGATCCAAATAGGGTAAAATATATTTTGAGAGTAGAAGTGCCAAGAAATAATAGGGAGATTCATTCATTCATCGGTCAAGTAAATTTTTTGAGGAATTTTATCCCATGTTTTGCATATATTTTAAGAAATGTAACAAATATGCTAAGAAAAGACAGTGAAATCAAATGGACTATTGAAGCTAAGAATTCTTTTAATCACATCAAGAAAGAACTAACTAAAGCCCATGTTCTAGTCAACGCATATTTTTCTAAAGAATTTATTGTTTTCTGTTTTTCTTCTGAGCACACAATAGCTGGAGTATTGTTACAAAAGAATCAACAAAGTGTAGAGAATTCCATTGCTTTCTTTAGAAATATATTGAGAGATGGAGAATTGAAATATGACATCATGGAAAAGAAGACCTACCATTGATCAAGTATTTGAAATATTTTAGAGTATATATTTTACATTCTCATAGCATTTCTTATGTGCCAATCAATGTGGTGAAAATACTCTCAATCATCCTGGTACAAAAGGGAAAAGAGAAAAATGGATAACAGTATTGCTGGAATATGATTAAGAAATCAATCCTACAAAGTTGGTGGAAGGACAAGGATTAGCTAAGTTGATGAATGATTCAAACTGTGAATATTTGGAATTGAATTTCTTTTCTGATGCTTCAAATCAGTTGGATTCGATATTACAAGTGATCAAATAATTCACTTTATCTCCTTGGTATAGTGACATTGTGTATGTTTTACAAAATTTACAACCTTCTCCAGGATTAAGTAAAACCAAAGCCAAGTCAATAAATCTAAAGGTCGTAAAAATTTTCATTATGAACCAATATTTATATTGGAAGGACCCAGAGGGAATCTTTCTGAATTGTTTATTGGAGAATGAACCCCAATAGACTATGAAGTATTTTCATGGGGGAGTGTGAGGAGGACATCATTCTTGGAAAGTGTCTACAAATAATATTTTGAGAGCTAGCTTCTATTGGCCTACAATTTTTTCTGATGTATACAAAGAAGTCACATCTTTCCATGAGTGTCAATTTTTTTATGGTAAGAGAAAGATAATTCCATTACCACTCAATCCTATTTCAATAGAAGCACCATTTCAACAATGGGGCTTGGATTTTATTGGTGAAATAAACCCAAATTATTTTGGCCAACATAAATTGATTTTAACCACCATTATTACTTTACCCAATGGAATGAGGCCATACCTACTAGAAGGGATACTGATGTTGTTATTATTGATTTTCTGGAAAACAATATTTTATCAAGGTTTGGATTGTTAGTGATTGAGCAAAATATGACGAAACTTGAACTTTAAAACTTTAATTCATAATAGCAGTGCATAAAAATATAATTAATAATCCAAAGACATAAATCAAACCATAGAACACAAGATATACCCTAGGAAAACCCTCTACTGATTCAGAGGATAAAAAAACACAACAAACGATCTTAGAGTATGATAGATTATTAGCAGAGAATGATTACAACTCAATATCAAATTTTTTTCATCGAGAGCACTGGANACTTGCCAAGTGCATAGCACTTTAATAACAAGTCAAATTAGGTTTTACAACAAAAATAGAATGGTTGCATGTAGCAACAACTTGTTAACACTTTGAACATTGATCCATCTTCAATCATGCGCCCCCATCATCTGGTGCCAAGCTGGTACTCCATAATTATCTCCCATAAGAGGATATGTGCCTTCCATCAATTAACTAACTCTAACTGAGTTGTTAGCTGAGCTGAACAGAATGGTACTGCATGCAAATGAATGGAACTGAGTATAACTACATACAACTGAGTGTAACTGAACTGAACTGAACTGAACTGAACAGAACTGAATGTAACTAAACTGAACTGAATGTAATTGCATAGAGTTGAATGTTTCTGAACAATAACTAAATGTAACTGAACAGTAACTCAATGTATCTGAATTGAATGTAACTGAACTGAACTAAATGTAACTGAATAGTAACTAAATGTAACCGAACAGTAACTGAATGTAACTGAACTGAACTGAATGTAACTGAACAGAACTTAATGTAACTAAACAAAACTAGTGCTTCTCCATTAGTGTTTATTTCCAACAATCACCTGCATAAGTTAAGGACTTGAACCCTTAATTAATTGAACTTGTTTACCATAATTAATACTCAACTGATATCCAATCAATTCGAGCTTACTTGGTGGAAACATATGCAATTCGAGTTCTCTCTCTTTCTCTGTGCTTATATTAAATATCTCTGCATGGTTCATATGTGTTTTCGTTAAATAATCATCTTTATCATATCATACTCATAAGATCATTTCCAAACCTATGATCATATGTATTACCCCGGTTCATATAGTCACATGATAAAGTAAATCACTCTAGGGGGAGCTAATACCTAAAGGAGACTTGTAGCACCTGTTGACCATGACTATCCATACATCACATAGTATATCTACTTTACATAGTAAAGCACACCACCTCAAAACATGAAGATATTCATAAGGCTACACAAGCCTATTTTTCACCTCAATCACATGAGGATATTCGTAGGGATACACAAGCCTACTGTCCACCTCAACCACATGAGGATATTCATAGGACTATAGAATCCTACTGTATTGATATTACTGACAAGGCTTCACAACATCACAACCTCAATCATATGAGTATATCTGTAGGACTACACAAGTCTACTGTCTTGATATTACTCACAAGACTGGAGAATGAATCCTGATGTTGTAATCTCAACACTCCCTCTCAGCAAGGGAGACATTCTCTGCCATACCAAGCTTATCTCAGAAGTGTTTAAACTTCATCACAAATAGACTCTTGTCACAAATTTGCAATCTTCTCATCAGTACCTATGTACTAGAACTCATGACCATGAGTTCAATGAAGTAAACTTCATCTCGAATATGTTTTATCATAAAAAACATATAGGGTTTTCAAGAAAGATTGACTATTAACACCTAATGACTGTAGGTTCAAGTATTTCACCCTAGTCAATAGCCTCTAAGGCTACACTACTCCTTGGTATGTAGTATTATCCGCAAAACACATTTTGTTTTTGTAGTACTCTCATACATACATCTTTCTTCTGTAGTACTAGTCGCAATACACTTAGCTTTTGTAGTACTAGCCTTAAATTACATCGCTTATCTCAGGCTAAAACAATAGCTTGATAACACAATCAAATAATAGGTCTTCCATGTATCAAATATAATAAAGAGCCTATTCTAATGTACCTCAAAGGTACTCAAACATATGCTTAGTAGTAAGCATAAAAAATAATAGGTCTGCTCAAAGACCAACTAGCTACTTACGCAAAGTAGCATCATCTGGATCCAATCCAAAATAAAGTTTCTCTAAACTAGAAACCATGAATTTTTTAAATCCATCACATACAACATTCTACAAAAAATGTGTAATAACATGCAGAAAGAAATACTTATCTTTTATTTTATTCTTCAATATTTGTTGATTTTTTGAATCTTCTATTATCTAGAGAAGTTCTTTGTGAGAATGCCATTCTCTGTAATGTTCTTTAAGTCATGGTCACTTTCTCAGTGATCCTTCTCTTTATATTTGCAGCACCCCAACTACCTCTATGAGAGGTTGTAACCGTTCTCTAACAGTCTAGACTATAATTAGTCTTTGAGACTTTTGACCATGTCATGTGGATTCTCTCCATAATCTATCATAGCCCTCGGCTGCCTAAGTCACATATGATGACTAACTGGTGGGGAATTTATCTGTTGTTTCCCATGAAGACACATCAATACTCCCTCTTCAACTAGAGGAGTTATTATGTACTATACCAAGCTTGTCCCAGATGGAAGCTTAGTAAGAATGCTGGCAATGTTGCTCATCTATGGATATGTACCATGTCTCAATTATAACTAACTATAAACCTCAAAATATTTACTCCTTTTCAACATGGTCTATCTAGAGCAACACATGTGATCTTCCTCGATCACTATATTAGTCAGATTTCATATATCTTTAAAACTCTATTTCACTGATCAATATATATATGAGTTCACATACACTTGTACCAAGTAGGTACCACAACACATGCTTTGTGCATGTATATGTACAAACTACAAAGTACATAACAAATATTGGGACCTATGACTAACCAAATACATCTCAACTTACTTGAGATCCTCCAAATATAAAATAAGAATAGTTTCATATTTACCTTCATATGTGTGGCCATGTACTTATAGTCCATCATCCTGAAACTCTTCAGTCTCTTTTACTGCACATTTTTCCTTAACTGAGGAAAATATTTGTCTGGTGACTGCCACACCACTAATCATAAGAATCATAACAATATTCTTGAATACATTTCTTAGCTTCCTTCTAAATATGAGCATCATCCATATCTCATTTTTAAAGGAGGTACATCAACCAGTTACACTGGTTCTTTAGAAGCTAGTGAGACTAGCAACTTCCTCTCACCATGTAAATGTGAGAATCATAATATGGGTCCTCCATCATGGAGACTTAGGCTCATCTATATATGAATCTCTTTATTTTACACATGAATTTAAATAAGATATAATATCTTTAGGAGTCTTCACATCTATCAAAATATAATTAAGCCAATTATTTTGTATGCTTCCCAATAGACATAGGAACCTCCTGAACTGTTCTCTTTCACGATCATCCATCAGAATGGCTCCACATTCATGCCCTTATTTACTTGTAGGTAAGGGAATATTAATTTTCCCTAGAAGACAAATTATTCTCATGGTTAGAACCATTTCATACTCATGAATTTTATTCACGTGAAATACTTTCAATATACTGATAAATATTTACCTAGTTATGTACAGGTATTGACCAACCGATTTATCATAACCCATTATAATATTATGTGCTGATATGCAACCATATATCAGTCCTATATCAGTCCAAAAAATCATTTCATGAGAGAAATATACATCCCCATGTTCATATCTCATGAGGTAAGCATGAAGCCTTTTATCTAGCCAATCATGTAGTCTTCTGTTCACAGTTTGTGAAACAATCATAATGCCATAAATCTCATGTCTTATGAATGATGTTTTAAGCCTTGTATCAGTCCTACATAATTCTTATATCAATCTTATATCATCTTTCAAAATTTGGACTAATGAGATTTATAACATTCCAATAAAGATAGGAACAAGAATGTATATGCTAAACAAAATTCCAATTCCAGGAATACAGATTGTAATAAAACATAATCTGATTTTATAAAATCATATGATAATTAAATAATCATGCGGCCCAACATTCATATCTCATGAATCAATCATGCATCTCTATATTTATGAAATAAGCATGCAACTCTATAGTCATATCTTTATGAAACAATCATGCATCATTTATATTCATAATCATGCATGCTCTATATTCATATTTTATAAAATAATCGTGCATTCTCTATATTCATATTTTATAAAATAATCATGCATACTTTATATTCATATATTATGAACAATCATGCATCATTTATATGACTGTAATGAAAACATTCAAAAGCATATAGATCCAAATAGCATATAATAAAAAATTTGGGTACTTATCTTTTATTGTTTTGCATGCTCCCTCTTGATCTTTGCTTCCTTGTGGAGATTACTGTAGTCCCTCAGTTTTGATCTCTTTGCAAATTTGAGTGCATGCAGGAGGTAGAAAATGTCTGCATGGAGAAACTGGATCCCATGCAACCCGAAGCGAATGTTCTTTTTTCAAAGAAAAATTCTTCCAATGATCATCCTCTTCTTTAGATGATTTATCAATTCTATGAGGCTCTCATTATACACAAGATCTAATGAATAATGATAATATCCAACTTACAACTCTTGGGGTTGTTCCATCAATTTGTCCACTTTGAGAAAATGGCCATAACATGAATTTTGAGAATTTAATCTTCAAATACCTGATTGTATCTCTCACCCAATTGAGAATTTTTGAAATATTCTGGTGAGTAAGCTAAATCGTCCAATTTTGGAAGTGGGTTTTCAACCATTTTGTCTGATTCCTCATGGATTGATCAAAATTTGTCTCCTGAAAAGTGACGAAAATGGTGCATGCTGACTTTCTCTTTAATTTTCCCTACATAAAGAGTCCTCACTCATTGAGGTCAAGTAAACATCTATATCATTATCCTCAAGAATGATTCACGCTCTTGCCTTTAATTTGGAAGTATCTTCAAACTGGTCTTCCAGTTGGATGGAGATCAATGCCATGGCTTCAAGCTCTTCACTCAATACTTCTCATGATTGCATAGGCTATAGTTGTTTACACAAACTAAGTTCTTGCACGCCCTTGATTTGATACCATGTTAATGATTGAGCAAAATATGAAGAAACTTGAACTTTAAAACTTTAATTCATAATAACAGTGCATATAAATCTCATCAATAATCCAAAGACATAAATCAAACCATAGAACACAAGATATACCCTGGGAAAACCCTCTACTGATTCAGAGGATAGAAAAACCCAACAAACGATCTTAGAGTATGATAGATTATTAGCATAGAATGATTACAACACAATAACATATTGCTTTCATCGATAGCACCAGAGAGAGGAGATCTAATGCAACACCGTATCTAACTTGCCAAGTGCATAGCACTTTAATAACAAGTCAAATTAGGTTTTACAACAAAAATAGAATGGTTGCATGTAGCAACAACTTGTTAACACTTTGAACACTGATCCATCTTCAATCATGTGCCCCCATCATCTGGTGCCAAGATGACACTCCATAATTATCTCCCACAAGAAGATATGTGCCTTCCATTAATTAATTAACTCGAACAGAGTTGTTATTGAGCTGAACAGAATCGTACTACATGCAAATGAATGGAACTGAGTGTAACTAAACTGAACTTAACGTAACTGAACTAAATGTAACTGAACCGAGTTGAATGTAACTGAACAGTAACTGAATGTAACTAAACTGAACTGAATGTAACTGAATGTAACCGAACAGTAATTGAATGTAACTGAACAAAACTAATGCTTCTCCATTAGTTTTTATTTCCAATAATCACTTGCATAAGTTAAGGAGTTGAACCCTTAATTAACTGAACTTGTTTACCATAATTAATACTCAACTGATATCTAATCAATTCGTGTTTACTTGGTGGAAACATATGAAATCCGAGTTCTCTCTCTTTCTCTGTGCTTATATTAAATATCTCTGCATGGTCCATATGTGTTTTCATTAAATAATCATATTTATCATATCATACTCATAAGACCGTTTCCAAACATATGATCATATGTATTGCCCCAGTTCATATAGTCACATGCTAAAGTAAGTCACTCTAGAAGTAGATAATCCCTAAAGGAGACTTGTAGCACCTATTGACCATGACTAGCCATACATTGCATAGTAAAGAACACCACCTTACAACATGAGGATTTTCATAGGGCTACACAAGCCTATTGTCCACCTCAATCACATGAGGATATTCGTAGGGATACAAAATCCTACTGTCCACCTCAATCACATGAGGATATTCATAGGGCTACACAAGGCTACTTTCCACCTCAACCACATGAGGATATTCATAGGACTATACAAGCCTACTGTCTTGATATTACTGACAAGAATTTACGACATCACTGCCTCAATCATATGATGATATTTGTAGGGATACACAAGTCTATTGTCTTGATATTACTCACAAGACTGGAGAATGACTCCTGATGCTGTAATCTCAACATGGATGTCCCAAGAGGATTGTAACTAATAATGCACAAGATTTCAAGTCTAAGAAAATGATCAATTTTTGTTACAAGTACCATATCATCTTAAATCATTCAAATGCACATTATCCTCAAGGGAATGGGCGTGCAAAAGCATCGAATAAAAGTTTAGTAAGGATAATAAATAAGTTATTGGAGGAGAACAAGAGAGATTGGCACACAAAATTGAAGTATTCTTTATGGGAAGATAGAATAAGTACAAAAAGAGCTATTGGTATGTCATATTTTCAGTTCGTATATGGAGTAGAGGTGGTATTTCCAATTTCTTTAGGTATTCCTGTAATGAAGCTTCTACAAAAACAGGAGGAATATCCCAATCATATGTAGAGGATAGTAAATCAGATCATTGAATTGATTGAGCTAAGAGAAAAGGCTTATAACAAAGTGCAGGTGCACCAGGAAAAAATGAAGAAAACCTTTGAAAAGAGAGTTAAAGAAGATCATTTTCAGGTTGATGGTCTAGTTCTAAAGTGAGATGCAAGGAAGAAAGACAAACATCAAAAGTTTCATTGTTTGTGGAAAGGGCCATATATCATTGCTTCTTTTAGAGGGGATAATTATTTCATTATGAAACATCAAAATGGGGTTCAACTTAAACGAGGGTCTGTTAATGGAATATTTTTGAAGCGTTACTTGTCTTACGGATGAAGGTATTTTGTATACTAGTTGTATATATTCTGTTTAATTCATAAATGAGTATAGATGAAAAATGGAAGGATTTGAATCTCGGAGGGAAGGACCTAATATCTGAAAATTTGTCTTTTTATTTGATTTATTTATGAAAAAAAATCTTACAGTTGTTATCTTTTGAAGAGATTTCGTATAGAGAATGAGATTGGCACTGGTTCGTAGGTTCTTTGTTGCCTCACAGGGAGGATAGAATCCCCATATGGAGCCATTTGTTAGAAATATTTTGGTTAACAGGTAAAAGGAAGGGGCTTGGTGAGAAATGAAGATCTTATATGCAAAAATTTGACAATATTGCCAAAGAGTGATGAAATAAGTGCTAAATTGGAAACCAAGGTTTGTATATTCTAGTAAAACCATATGCTAGGGTTTGTGAAGGGATAAAAATAAAAGAAAATAGTGCTTATGGTATATATTGAAAGTTTCAATGGTCCAAATTTTTGGGAGGGAAGATCTACGCGGGTAGTGGATTCGTTGTTTAAAGTTGCAAGGAAAAAGTAAATTTGGTGATTAATAGAAAGGTTTAATGATCATTCAGATCCATGGAGGAGGAAAAAAGTAGATAATATTGAAATCATAGATAGAATCCATTGTGAGAAGATGCACAGAAAAAGATGATTCGAGTATGGGAGGAAACTTTAAAGAGTGGCCTAAATCGATGGTGGATATGAAATATGAATAAGATAAGTGGCAGAGATGGGGTCCGATAGGATAAAATATATGGATAATAATAAGTTGAGGATCAATAGAACTATTAAATACCATCCTTGGTCAACAATCGGTATAGCAGATGGATGAGATCAATGGTTGTTAGGTGATCCGCTCGAAAAACTTGCACACTATTTTAAAAATCAAAGGGGCAACAGAAAGTAAAGGTGTTGGTTAAATGATGAAGGAAATAAATGGTGTGTGATGAAGGTCAAGGAAATATATGGTAGATAGATTACCATCTAAGGGAAAGTGAATAGAATATAGACAGAGTGTTATGTAGCAGAATAAAAAAAGGCTAAAGTTAAAGGGAGATCAAGATCAATGGTTCAAGTGAGAGGTAGATTAAATCTATGGTTAAAAGGAGATCTGATCTCGTTATATACATAGGGATTAAAGGAGATTCAACCAATGGAAAATAAACCACTTTGCTAGATTCCAAAATAACTATTTCAAGAATATTATAAAAGGGAAGAGCACGTGTTTAAGGATTATTTGTCATTTTGTGCATTGGGAGAAGAAGCATCTCTGCATTGACAAGGCCAAGTCAGACAACTATCTTTCCAACCGTCAAATTTCCAGGTAGGCCACATTTTCACCCTCCTATTATTATTTCAAAATGGATAGTGAAGGTGAAGTTGAGATACAATCTTTAGAGTTCCATAAGTTGGATGAAGTTTTGAAGATAGAGATGGTGGTATATTCAACAATGTTTTGTCTTTTAGCCTGATTCACCAACTAAAACCAAGCTAGAATTATTTATGGACAAGAGCACTAACCTACATGGTGTATTCAAATCCCATTTATATTATTTATGTCCATAGCAAACCCTAAATTTCCCATATTTTATTGACTGGTGTTCATCAAATTACTCCTCCTCTGAGAGAGTAGGCATGGACTTTTCTCAAACCAAAGTCCTATGCCCTATAAATTCCCTTGTCGTATGAGATTCTCTTATAGTCCCTCCTTCTTTCACCTAGAGTAAAGAATATTTCATAGAAGAAGACCTAACTCAATCATTTAGTCATCCAACCAATGAAGAGAAGCAACCTGTTTTCTCCAAATGTTTTAGATATGATGTATCCCTTGCTAACCATCCTTTTCCCCTGGATGTCAACTTGTTTAATGAAGAAAAAAAACTAGTTATTTCAATGTTGAGTCAAATCTCAGGTATACATAAATACAGGTTTGTCCCTGAACTATTAATGAGTCTGTTATTCAAAATCAGTGTGATTTAGTCTGAGCCTCAATTCCCTCAACCTCTATGTCTTAAATTTGATGAATTCGTAGCTAAAAAACATTCACTCTCAGCTAGTGAATTTCCACAATACCATGCAGTTTAGGTTTGATTCATACTTAATATGAATGTTCATGTTTTTCAATGAAGAAAACTTGCAACTCCCATAGATGGTACTTACAACAGAGATCAGTAAATATTTTTTCAAATACATGAACCTATTGATGTAAGAGGTTTATAAAGTATTATTTTAGAACAAATTTCCCAGAGTGTTACCAGAGATGAAGGAGACTTTGCATTTTTCTTTTGATAGAAGGACAAGGGATTAGTTTTTGTTAGAAGAGCATACTATCATTAGGGTGTATGGATTTACTCATGAACCGTATATTTTTTCATCATTCCTGACCCTTGGATTGTTTTCCTTGGATTTTATAAGACATAATTTGATTATGGAGAATCAACATTTTATCAGCTTTAAAAAATATTGAGAGATAAAATTTCCATGGGTAGTTGGGCCATTCAATATAAAAAATAAAGATATGCTCCCTGTAATTTAATGTTTACTACAGGAGATGAATTTTAAGAAATATTTTGTTGTCAATTATGATGCACACCATGTAATTTCACAAAGGAGGAAGCTGGACAAGAACAAGGTATTTGAGCATCAGGAGGTGGAAGGATTGGCTGAAAAAGTCAATTGGATGGATTATCCAACACAAATGAAGGAAACAGATATTTCACAGGAAAATCAATTGGCTATAATAAAAGAAACAAAATGAATATCACCAATTGCAAGAAAATTAGAAGTGACAGGTAAGAGAACTCATTCATGAGACATGGAGACAGAGGAAGAAGAAAGTTTAGAAACATCCAAAATACAAAAGAGTGAGTATGAGGAAGAATTGGTATAGGTGAATAAAACTTAAAATAAGAAAGGAAAAGGAAGGGTCAAAGGCCGAGCATTTGAAATACAAGAGTATGAATTTTCAGAGGTATCAGAAACATATAGTGATCAATTTAAATCCAAAGTTTATTTGTATGACAAGTATAAGAAATATAATGAAATATATTCCAAGGAATCCTCAAAATTATATTCAAAAGTAAGGAATATATCAAGCTAGGTATCATTGGTCATTGTTAAAGACGATACTATAAACACTTTGAATTTAGTAGTTACTACCAGGAACAGGATAACTGAGATGAGATTGAATATGAAGGCCATCCCAGTGCCTGATATGATCCACTTGTATAAATAGACCGGGGAGGTTATTTACAGTGATCTGATGAAAGATAACTTAAAAGTATATGTTAAAAATGAATATTGTTCCTAGTATATGTGTGCTATTTTTCAAATATTGATTTCCTATTACTCTTCATTTGTGGTTTGGTTTTGAAGTTTCATAGTGATAAATACTTTTTGTTTGATTTTATGATTATAATGGTTTTGATTTATTTATTTTTATTTATTTTAAAGTTTTCCTTTGGCTTATTAGGGGTTATATATATTTAAATTCTAAAAAATCTCACATTAAAATCTATTCTAAGCTTTACCTTTATGACCTAACCCTTGTTTTTGAGTCATTGTTCAAAAAATATTCAAAAAAGGATTCCTGTAGCGGCTCTGCTTTTCTTGTTTATGTCATTATCATTGGGAGAATATTACGAGGTCATGGAAATGAATTCTAAAAAAAAAGAGGTTTGTTTCCAAAACAGACTTATTCACAAAAACCTCTCTCAATTTTGCAATAGCTATTATCATTTGAGAAATTCGAATTCATCTTTGTGGCCTATTTTTCAGGGTGAATTATTTAAAAGTTTCATGTTTTTGTCACAAATTTCTAGCACGTATTCCAATCAATTGAAGGGTAATTTTTAAAACCCAATATATTTCTTTTTTCATAATGGACTCGTTTAAAAAAAAACCTCTCTCAATTTTTGTACAGGTGTCCCAGATCGAGAGATATGGAGGCGTCTTTGAGACCCAAATTTTTAGAAATTCACCAAATTTCCTCAAATCCAATTTGATATTTTCGGTTAATTAGTATTTAGGGATTTGAAGTTAATTTGTAATTACTTATTGTAACTGTCTCAGAATATACCTAAAACACAATTACGGAACTGCTCTAGTTTGTAAATGATAAAAGGAGGAAAATTTAGTAGAATTGGGGTAGGAATTTTGTGCAAGGGGAGGCTTTAGAGCTGCTATGTATAAAGCTAATACTCAAAATTCTTATGTAAGTTTGGAATAATGATTATTATGTATACAAACTTATAAGCCTTTATTATCTTATTTTCCGATTTCATTTCTGATCTGTTTGGTCACTAAATGTACAACTTCATTTCTTGTTTGATGTTTTTATTCATGAAATGCTTGTAGGTTGTGGGTGAAATTCAGTGCCATGCTTATACTGTTCCTAGTTTATATTTCATATATTATTCATCTCGGTCCTTCATTTTTGCATGATTTAGTGCATGTTTTACCTTGTTAAGTATTTACCCTCTTGTTGATAAATTTTCAGACCAAAACCATTTAAAAACCAATTTCATTTTGTTTATTTGTGAGATTGTGTTAGCTTGTTCTTGTGGTAGTCTAGGAACAATTTCTAGCACAAACATCTTTGGCGTCATTGACGGGGACATAAATCAAGATTATATTCCATGGGAAGAACCATAATGACATAGATATGACTCTTGATGGCAGATAAGAGAAGGACATAGGGATAGACTGCAATCATCTTCCTGGTGACTCCACAATTAAATATTCCACTTCAAGGAGAATTTTGTTGAAATAAAAATGAAGAAGTCAAATGGAAAGAATGGGTATCAACTTGTTAGTTTCCTCCATGATGTTTTGTTCGTATTCATCAGTTCTTTCCTGTGTTTCCCATTGCATGTCAAAAGAATTATTTTTTGTTCTGTCTATTCCGATGATCATAAACCTTCAGGTACATATTCCTCTTTGGAAGAAGAAATTATTCATTCTTCTTGTTTTATTGATGTTGATCCTATTCCTTCATTTGAAATACATGTGCAACATGATATGCATATACCCATATCTCTTGAACCTGATTATTCAGGTCATCTTGTAGATAATAAATATGATCCATTACCTTCTACCATCACTGCCGAAACTTGCGAACAACTTGTTGAGCCTCATTTTCAACTCACATATTTTCAATCTAGATTCAAATAGAAGATGTTTAAACCTCTTAGGCTTCCATCTCACTTACATCCTTACCCTTCCTACTTTGTGTTAGAATATTCAACCCATAGTTCGCTATATTAGACATTAAATTAATCATTTTTGTCGTATTTTCCTAGTTTCATGATTCCACCTTATGCAAGTTGTCATCTACACATCCATAGTGGTCAAAATTGCTAATTTTGACTCATGGAGCACTTGGGAAACCTCAAGGAATCAATTCTGATTTATTCCTGGCCTCCTAAGTGCCCTTCTGCTTTTTCTGCTTTATTTCCTTCTTTTTCAGTGCTTTAAGGCAATTGGTAAAGTTTGACTAGGAGGTTAACTAGTTTTTTGTCCTCCACATCCTCCACTCTTTTCTCCTATGAAAAGAATGTATGATTTGTCCTTCCATTAACCTTTAGCTTTCCCAAGTGCTTTTTCCAATTTGTGAGCTCCTTGACTGTTTTGGAAACTACTTTATGCACCTATGGGGGATTTGCTTAATTTTAGTAAGCCTGCTTTTGACTAGATTCGAATTGCCTCCTCATGCATTCAAATCCCTTATGTAATTATTTATTATAGAATCCTATGATGTTATAGGGTTCACTATTGTACACTAATTTAATATATTTTAGTGTTCAGCTCCATATTCGGTCTCTTTTGTGAGTGATTTTGCATGTACAATTGATAATTGTTGTGAGTGTAATTGTTCTATCACTGGGTTCAATTTCCACATGGAATCAGAGCCTTTGTAGATCGATTTCTCTCCTTCCAATTTGTTTTGCAGGTTCGACATCAGTGACTGGGAGCCTTCTACTGACACCCGGGACAATTTCTGAGCTATGGATCAATCTCAGAAGATCATCTTGACTCCCTTCAACTTCTTTGAATTTAAAGTAGAGATGGAGATACTGTTGAGAGAAAAAGGCCTCTATAGAGTGACTATGGCAACAGAAGTAGAGCTCAATGCAGCTGCAGAGAAGATAAAATGGCACAACAAGAGGGATGAGGCCTATGGTCTCTTGTGTCTGAGTATTTCCAGAGACCTCCTTTTCCATCTTGATGGATTGACATCACTGAATGAAGTATGGGAGAAGCTTACTGATCTTTTTGGAAATACAGATGAGATGAGGGGACATCAAATTGAAAATGAACTGATCTCCCTGAGTCCTAATAGCTTTGAATCCCTGTAACTCTATTTCTCCAAGTTCAAAGCACTTGTTTTGCAGCTAAAACAATGTGGGATCGAAAAGAAGGATGATCAGCTGGTCTTGGACATACTCTCAAAGCTTGGCCCTGACTATTCAGTGTTTTTTTCGACCTTCTATGCCACAAAATTGACAGCTCGAACCTGGAAGATGCCTAGCCTTATAGATTTCATGGAATCTCTCACACAAGAACAAGACAAACTGGTGATGATGGGCACCATCAAACCATCCAAATACCAAGCTATGGTTGTTGGATATTCGAGGGTGGATTCAAAAAGCAAAAAGAAAGCTAAAAAGACATCTGAGCAAAAGAGAGACAAGAACAAGTCTCCGGAGGAGCCACAAGGTTCCAAGAAGAACCACCAGAAGAAGAAAAACAAAGGAGAAATGAGCAAGTGTGCATACTATAGTAAGGGAAATCATACTAAGAGCTCCTGCATGAAGAAGCAAATAGACATGCTGACCCAACTCCTGGAGAAGAATGGAATCTCCCTTCCAGACAAGAGAGAAGGAGGATCAAGTTTAGAAGACAGAGAGAGTTCATGCATTGGTTGCTGGCACATCAAGCTCACGTAGTTTCATCATTGATTCTGGAGCTTCAAGACACATGGTTTCGACCAAGGAGGCTTTCACCTCACTTCACATGTCAAAAGGTCCACCAATAGTATTGGGAGATGACTCTCTCACTAAAATTTTGGGCAAAGGGAGGATTGATCTTGATCATGGTCAGTTCAGCAATGTGTTGTATGTTCCTGGTCTTGCCTCCAACCTATTATCAGTGTATTAGATGACTCACACTGGGTCTCCAAAGAAGGTCATATTCTCCCTTGATGAAGTTGAGATCACAGAGATCTCAAGTGGTAAAGTCATTGCAAAAGGAGTTGCAAATCATACTTCGAAGGTATACATGTTCTCACACTTCCTACCTTACTCAAACCCCTCTGCTCTTCTAATTTATGCTAATGAGGCAAGCAAGATTTTGCATGAAATATTTGGCCACCTAAATTACAAGTATCTTTCTGATCTTAGTGAAAAAGAGATGGTCATAGGGTTACCCAAGATAAAATTTTCCAAAGGAGTTTGCCAAGGTTGTATCCTAAGAAAACACCCAGAGCATAAATTTGAGAGAGCTAGTCATGAGAGAACCTCTGCACCCCTCGAGTTGATCCACAGTGATGTTGCTAGTCCATTCCCTCATATTTCCATGAGTCAAGACAAATATGCATTGACTTTCATAGATGAATTTTCAAGGTATTGCTGGGTTTACTTCCTAAAACACAAGTCTGAAGTTTTTGGCCTCTTCAAAGTCTTTAAGGCTTTGGTTGAAAACCAATCTAGGAGGAAACTCAAGGTCCTCAGATCTGACAATGGTGGTGAGTATGTCAAGTCTGAGTTTATTCAATATTGTGTAGATGTAGGTATTTAGATGCAACATTCTATCCCTTACACACCACAACAGAATGGTGTTGCTGAGAGGAAGAATAGATCACTGAAGGAGATGGCAACATGCATGACGGAGGCCAAAACTTTGCCACCAAAGTACTGGGATGAAGCTATAAACTGTACAGCCTATATCTAGAATAGGGTTCCTCATAAACAGCTTGATGGTATGACTCTTTTCGAATCATGGAGTGGGCACAAGCCAGATGTGACCCATTTCAGGATTTTTGGCTCAAAGGCTTGGGCTAGAATTCCAACAGAAAAGAGGAAGGCTTTGCATCCCCAAATCCAAGAGTGTCTATTTGTTGGGTAATATAAATATTCAAAAGTGTACAAGCTGATAAATTTGAGCAAAAACAAATCCTTCATTTAAAGGTGTGTTCAGTTTCAAGAAGAACCCCTAGCAGCAGTGGAAGTTGGAGAAGCCTCTTCACCACCAGATCCTCTGAAAGTAAGTGAATAGATTGTTGAACATGTTGATTCTGATATGTCTGATAGTGATGAGTTTATTGCAGATCCTAACAGCCCTACAAGGCCAAAATGGGCATCCAAGACCATTCATGCAGAAGGAGAGCTAGCTGGAAATCCTAATGACCCTAGGAGGACTAGATCTCAATTTGAGAGTGCTCTGTGCATGAAGGATCCTATGTTTGCTAAGAAATGATATCTGATGGTGGAATCAAATCTTCAGACATATGAAGATGTAGTAGGATATCCAATATTGCAAGAATCCATGAAGGAAGAGTTCAGCTCACTCCAGAAGAGCAACACTTGGGAGCTGGTTGATCTTCCCCCAGGGAGGAAACTAGTTCAGTGTAAGTGGGTGTACAAGACCAAATTTGCTGATGATGGTTCACCTATGGAGTACAAGGCTAGATTGGTAGCTAAGGGCTACTCACAGGTTCATGGCATAGATTACAATGAGACCTTTGCACCAGTGGCAAAGATGGACTCCATCAGGCTAGCCTTAGCCATTGCAGCTTCAAAGCAATGGGAGGTACATCACATGGATGTAAAGTGTTCCTTCGTGAATGGAGATCTCGCTAAATATATATACATGTAGTAGCCTCAAGTATTTTCTACTAACCCATCTCTTGTGTGCAGGCTAAAGAAGTCATTGTAAGGGCTAAAGCAAGCCCCCAGGGCTTGGTATGCCAAGATTGATAGCTTCTTGCTATCACTGAATTTTGTTCAATGCAAATCAGATCCCAATGTCTATTTGAAGTTAATTCATGGTTCATTAATGATCATTGTGTTATATGTTGATGACCTTCTCATTATAGGAATCTCAAAGGATGATATTGCTTCCTTGAAGGGTGCAATGAACCAAGCCTTCTCCATGATAGATTTGGGGCTCTTAAGCCAATTCTTGGGGCTTGAGATTTCTCAAACCAAAGCTGGAATCAAGGTGCACCAGTCCAAGTATGCCTTGGATTTGCTGAAAAAATTCAGAATGAAGGATTGCAAGCCAAGCAAGACTCATTTCCTTTCAGGAGTGAAGCTTGAAGAAGCTGATTCTTCACCTATGGTAAACAATACACTGTATAGGAAATTGATTGGATGTTTGTTGTATATTACACATACTAGACCTGATATTTATTATGTAGTAAGTGTCGCTTCTAGATACATGGATCAGCCTCATGAGATCCATTGGAAAGCAGCCAAAAGGATCCTTAACTTTGTTCAGGGAACAAAGACACATGGGATCTTCTATAAAGCAAAATATGATCTTGATTTGATTGGGTTTACTGACAGTGATTGGGCAGGTGATAGCACAGATAGAAATTCCACATCAGGATATGTGTTCATGCTTGCAGAAGGGCCAATCAGCTGGTCAAGCAAGAAACAGAGTGCCATTGCACTCTCATCTACATAAGCAGAGTACAGAGGAGTTGTCAATGCAGCAACTCAATGTTTATGGTTGCAGGGGTTACTTGGAGAGTGTGGCTTCGAATCAGAATACTCAACTACCATATACTGTGATAATCAGAGTACCATTCAAATCTGCAATGATCCAGTTCAGAAGAAGAGAAACAAACACATTGAGATCCATATGCACTACATCAGAGAGCTTGTGCATGATGGCACCATTCACCTACTCTTCTGTTCATCTTCAGAACAAGTAGCTGATATCTTCACCAAAGAATTTTGTGAGAAGACCTTCAGCAATCTCCAATCACTGTTGGGGATTGCTGATCATGCTATGAAGCATGAGTGAAGAAAAGATTTCCAAATTTTGTTTTACAGTCCATGTTTAAGGGAGGATTTTCCCACTGGGTTTTTGCCTCTTTCCTTGTTTAAATGGACATGCAGAATGTAAAGGGTGACTAAGACTTGTTGCTAGGCTCTATAATTTTTTTATATATTACTCATAAGTCAGGATTAATGGGCGGTGTTAGAATAATCAACCCATAGTTAGCTATCTTAGACATTAAATTAATCATTTTTGTCTTATTTTCCTAGTTTCATGATTCCACCTTATGCAAGTTGTCATCTACACATCCATAGTGGTCAAACTTGCTAATTTTGACTCATTGAGCACTTTGGAAACCTCAAGGAATCAATTCTGCATTATTCCTGGCCTCCTAAGCACCCTTCTATTTTTTCTGCTTTATTGCCTGCTTTTTCAGTGCTTTAAGGCAATTGGGAAAGTTTGACTAGGTGAGGTTAACTAGTTTTTTGTCCTCCACATCCTCCACTCTTTTCTCCTATGAAAAGCATGTATGATTTGTCATTCCATTACCTTTTAGCTTTCCCAAGTGCATTTTCCAATTTGTGAGCTCCTTGACTGTTTTGGAAACTACTTTATGCACCTATGGGGGATTTGCTTAATTTTAGTAAGCCTGCTTTTGACTAGATTCGAATTGCCTCCTCATGCATTCGAATCCCTTATGTAATTATTTATTGTAGAAGCCTATGATGTTACAGGGTTGGCTATTGTACATTGATTTAATACAGTTTAGTGTTCAGCTCCATATTCGGTCTCTTTTGTGAGTGATTTTACATGTACAATTGATAATTGTTGTGAGTGTAATTATTCTATCACTGGGTTCAATTTCCACACTCTGTTGAATATCTTCCCCATTTTACTTGAAAATACCATATCACAACAGAGAAGAATTTAGGATCTTTTCATAAATTCATTGATAATTTTGAAATCATGCATGAGGATGTTGTCATGAGGTTATTTTCAAAATCCTTTGTTGGAGATCCTGGGTTCTGGTTCAGAAATTTAAAGGATGGTTCAATTGGATCATGGGAAGAGTTACATGATGTCTTTTTGAAGTATCTGGGTAAAAATAAATCTTATGATCAATTTCTTTCCGAATTTTATAGTTTGAAAATGGAGAATGATGAGCCAATTACTAAATTTAATTGGAGGTTTCAAATTTTTTATATTAGTATGCCTACGGAGATCAGACCTTCGAAAAAACTTGCTATGGTATATTATGTTATGGCTGAACATTTAGATCTTGTATTTTTCCTGTTAGAAAGGAAAGCATCATCTTCAATACAATTGTTTGAGGATGTAAAATGAGTGGAGGAGAACATCTGAACTTGCAAAATGCTTCAAGATCAGGATCATGTTGAAGATATACAAGCTTATGAACAAAAAGAAGAATGTATGTATCATTCAGATTTAAGACAGTTTTCTTCATCATTTTCATATTTTCATATGAACAAGTATATAAATGACTCCTGTGTTGATTCTTCATATCAGTTTGCTGACTTTTTAGATGATAATATACTTTCAGTGGATTATAGTAGAAAATTCCTAGCTCCTGCTATGAGATTATCATGTTATGCAAAAGAAGTTGTTGCTCTTCAACCTCTTGCTATTGATATAAGAAATAAGTTGTCATTCTTAACTTATGGTCACTTTTAGAATTTTATTTGTTCAAGTTTTGGTCAAGGGTTTTATTTAAAGGTCGATAAGTAGTTTGAAGAGCCCTTGGTTTTCATTCTTGAGCCAAAATTTAGAAAGAACAACAATGGAGAGGAAGATAATGCTTCACTTTATGATGAATATAATGAAGACATTGAAGTTTTAAATCAGAAATTTCATGATCAGCAGAAACCGATTGTAGGTGAATTATATTCCAATCTTTTTATTGAACAAGAAAAAGTTATGAATTGCTTTGACTCTAAAATTGATAGTATCCAGATTGTAGATACTTTGAATGTAATATTAGATGTGTCTAATATCCATGGCCGTGATAACTTTTCTACTCAAAACCATTATGAAAATATGCCAATTTTTTATGTATATAAAAAAATACTACAACCATTCTTTCAGTCCTCATTAGTTAAGAAACACTCTTTAGAAATCAATCATCTTGGGTTCGTGGAAGATATAAAATAGGATAACCTCAACAGAGTCAAATATTTTATACATTGTTCTCTTATTGCATTATCTCATCGTGCATTGAGAATTGAGGACACCATTTGCAGTCTTTTTTTTTAACAACATGAAGGAATAATTTTGCATGAGTTTCATGATCTTGTGGTTTCTTGGATGGAGTTGTATTTTTCAAAGGTTTCTACTGCTCCAAATACTTCCTATTTCCAGTCATAAGTATCAGCTGTCTACAGACTCTTTATTGCATTTATCACATATTTTGTGGGTCTCCTCAAATAATAGCATGCATGGAATTATGATTCTCATTCAAATGGTTTCTTGGATTCACTGGAAGTATGATTACACTTTATTGGGTTGTTTCCTCCGATTATAAGTAGGAGTAGAAGTAGAATAATAAGATCGCTATACAAGCATGTAGATTCTTTTCATTATGCTGGTTTGTACCATTATTTTTTCATTTTAGAGGTATGTGTTTAGAATTTGAGAAAGTTGTAGAGATTTGGTAAATGAATCCATAGCCCAATTGAATCACTCACGCTTCTTATTATTAGTTGCAGAGTAACTTCAGTTTTCAAAACAATGTTCATATTTTGATTGGAAAAACAAGTTTCATCCTTTGGTTAGCAGTGAATGGTAGGCTGGGAACGAGATACAAATGATTCCATCACCCAATGAATAAGGCACAAGGTCTACAGGTTCTTGAAACCTCACAATGAGGCTTTCATCTGGTAGAAGGAGCCATATGCTAAGACTAAATATTGTTCCTAGTCTATGTGTTCTATTTCTCAAAGATTGATTTCCTATTACTCTTCATTTCTGGTTTGGTTTTGAAGTTTCATAGTGATAAATACTTTTATTTTATTTTATGATTATAATGGTTTTGATTTATTTCCTTTTATTTATTTTGAAGTTTTCCTTTGGCATATTAGGGGTTATATATCTTTAAAGTATGAAAAATATTACATCAAAATATATTCGAAGTTGTATCTTTATGACCTAACCCTTGTTTTTGAGTCATTGTTCAAAAAATATTCGAAAAATGATTCATGTAGCGGCTCTGTTTTTCCTGTTTTCGTCATTATCATTGGGAGACGATTATGAGGTGATGGAAATGAATTCTAAAAAACCAAATGAGTTTATTTTTCAAAATAGACTCATTCACAAAAACCTCTCTTATTTTTGCAACAGATATTATCATTTGAGAGATTCGAATTCATCTTTGTGGCCTATTTTCCACAGTTTGAATTATTTAATAGTTTCCTGTTTTTTTCACAAATGTACAGCATGCATTCCAATCAATTTAAGTTTAATTTTTAAAAACCAAGAGAGTTTTTTGTTTATAATGAACGCATTTAATAAAACCTCTCTCATGTTTTGCATAGGTTTCCCAGATCGAGAGATATGGAGACTTCTTTGAGACCAAAATTTTCATAAATTAGCCGAATTTCCTCAAATCCGATTTGCTATTTTTGGTTAATTAGTATTTAGGGATTTGAAGTTAGTTTGTAATTAATTATTGTAACTGTCACATAATAGACGTAAAAGACAATTATGGAACTACTCTAGTTTGAAAATGATAAAAGGAGAAAAAATTAGTAGAATTGTGGTAGTAATTTTGTGCAAGGGGAGGCTTTAGAGATACTATGTATAAAGCTGGGACTCAAAACTCTTATGTAATTTTGGAAGATGGATTATGATGTATACAAACTTATAATCATTTATTATCCTATTTGTTGGTTTCATTTCTGATCTGTTTGGTCACTCAGTGTACAACTTCATTTCTTGTTTGATGTTTTTATTCATGAAATGCTTGTAGGTTGTGGGTGAAATTCAGTGCCATGCTTATATTGTTCTTGGTTTATATTTCATATATTATTTATCTTAGTCCTTTATTTTTGCATGATTTAGTGTTTTTTTTAGCTTGTTAAGTATTTACCCTCTTGTTGATGAATTTTCAGACCAAAACCATTTAAAAACCAATTTCATTTTGTTTATTTGTGAGATTGCGTTAGATTGTTCTTGTAGTAGTCTAAGAAAAATTTCTAGCAAAAAAGTATCGAAACTACAATAACGCATTATACAACCTCACGAGAACTATATACTCATAATGAGAACTCTAAACCTAAAAATCCATTTTCTTGTGTCAAAAGCACTAAAATCAAGCTTCAAATTGAAAATTTAAGCTATTAGTAGCATTATTTTTTGTTTCAAGGTTAAAAAGAAAACCATTTCCTTAAGAACTCATATTGCAACTAATAATAGTCTGAAAATCAACTATTGAATAGAAATACAATGCTACTAGAAGCACATTGGTTTTTTAAAATTCCAAAAGTATAACTTTTCTAAAATCCCAGACTTAACAATCCCTATTTTGTGAAGAAAAATATTACATCCAACCTCTAATTTGAAATGTAATGTGAACATTGCAATGTTTTTCAAATCATGAACTTGAAAAATAAAGTGTCTTGTCTTTGTGACCATCACTTCCACCTCCCCATTTTTAAATTTTTTTTATAATTTTTTAAAATGTTTATATAAAATAAAAAGATCTAAATAAAAAAAGTTACCAAACAATTAGACTTTATTAAAAAAAATTTAAAAGATGGAAATTTTTATTAAGAAAATATTTTTTTATTTAAAAATATGCAACTTTATTAAAAAAATAATATTTAAAACTTCAAAAATAAAATCATTTAAAAACCATTGAAAAAAATTAAAACTATAATTATTATTAAGAAATTTTAAAAATATATATAAAACAAAAAAAATAAGACAAAAAATAAAAATAAAAACATTAAAATTTTAAAAATATACATAACATTAAAAAAATATATTAAAAAACTAAAAACAAAAAACCCTACCCACCCCACGCCCTCTCCCCCTCTGCTCCCCACCACTCCACCCCCTCTCTTGTCCCCTCTCCTCCCTGCCCCTTTCCCTACCCCTCCATGCCCTCGCTCCCTCCCCCCCCTCCGCCTACTTCCTCCCCTTCCCCTCTGCCCCCTTCTACCCTCTATTGCTGCCCCTCCTCCCCACCCCATGGGTGACCATCGATCCATTTCTCTATGGGTTCCCCATGGGGCTCCCCAATGCGCTACATAAGATGAGACTCATCTCCTGAACTTGTCCTTGAATTCACTTAATGCCTGATATTTATAATGGTTTATCACGAACTTTGAAGATGTTAGGTGCACGGTATTGTAGCTAGGCTTCAGCTCAAAGTGGTATATTTCATTCAATAATGAAGGAGAGACTTGTGGTGCTTCTCCATTTTTTTCCTGCAAGTATATCCTTGAATCACCCCTTTGGAAGGATGGATTTTGATATTGGAGGGGGCAGAGTTCCTGCAATTTATAGACACTTTCCGTATCATTGGACTACGAGATGATGAAGATGTGGAATTGATCATCTCTGTTGTTTTATTCATAATAAAGAGTCCAAGAGCATTGGAAGTACAATTGGGAAGCTGATTTTACCATTGAGAAGAGAATACAAATTCATCAATGTTCATGAGCATAACCCATTTGCAACTATCTCTGACCTGCAAATAACATTGTGTGAATCTAGCTTCCTGTGTCTTAACCCAACACCATGGATGTCACTTGAAGTCATAACTTTCGTTCACCATAGATTTTATTATTTCTTCCAAATCGTCATTGTTTTTATTGTTGTGCATGAAGAATTTTTTGACTCCCATGTGTGAGTGATAAACAATCCACTCCTTGAGAAATTTCTCTCCATTGAATACCGTGGTACAGGCGCATAGATGCAGCTTTCTCGATTTTGTTTTTAGTATAAGAATGAAAGGATGAGGATGGTAATATGCTACCAAAGGAAGTTGGAAATGACTTTTGTTACGGACCGATATGAGAGTGAATATGGCACCAACAAGCGTTGGTCGGAGGTGTTTCTCTAGTTGTTGACACCGGAAAATATTTTGAGCAGACATCGTCATGACAATTTCCATGGTATTGTTGAACACCAGGGCTTGGTATGCCAAGATTGATAGCTTCTTGCTATCACTGAATTTTTTTCGATGCAAATCAGATCCCAATGTCTATTTGAAGTTAATTCATGGTTCATTAATTATCATTTTGTTATATGTTGATGACCTTCTCATTACAGGAAGCTCAAAGGATGAGATTGCTTCCTTGAAGGGTGCAATGAACCAAGCCTTCTCCATGATAGATTTGGGGCTCTTAAGCCAATTCTTGGGGCTTGAGATTGCTCAAACCAAAGCTGGAATCAAGGTGAACCAGTCCAAGTATGCCTTGGATTTGCTGAAAAAATTTAGAATGAAGGATTGCAAGCCAAGCAAGAATCCTTTCCTTTCAGGAGTGAAGCTTGAAGAAGCTGATTCTTCACCTATGGTAAACAATACACTGTATAGGCAATTGATTGGATGTTTGTTGTATATTACACATACTAGACCTGATATTTATTATTTAGTAAGTGTGTCTTATAGATACATGTATCAGCCTCATGAGATCCATTGGAAAGCAGCCAAAAGGATCCTTAACTTTGTTCAGGGAACAATGACACATGGGATCTTCTATAAAGCAAAATCTGATCTTGATTTGATTGGGTTTACTAACAGTGATTGGGAAGGTGATAGCACAGATAGAAATTCCACATCAGGATATGTGTTCATGCTTGTAGAAGGGCCAATCAGCTGGTTAAGCAAGAAACAGAGTGCCATTGCACTCTCATCTATAGAAGTAGAGTACAGAGGAGTTGTCAATGCAACAACTCAATGTTTATGGTTGCAGGGGTTACTTGGAGAGTGTGGATTTGAATCAGAATACTCAACTACCATATACTATGATAATCAGAGTACCATTCGAATATGCAATGATCCAGTTCAGAAGCAGAGAACCAAACACATTGAGATCCATATGCACTACATCAGAGAGCTTGTGCATGATGGCACCATTCACCTACTCTTATGTTCATCTTCAGAACAAGTAGCTGATATATTCACCAAAGCATTTTGTGAGAAGGCCTTCAGCAATCTCAAATCACTACTAGGGATTGCTGATCATGCTATGAAGCATGAGTGAAGACAAGATTTCCAAATTTTGTTTTACAGTCCATGTTTAAGGGAGTATTTTCCCACTGGGTTTTTGGCTCTTTCCTTGTTTAAATGGACATGCAGTATGTAAAGTGTGACTAAGCCTTGTTGCTAGGCCCTACAATTTTCTGATATATTACTCATAAGTCAGGCTTAATGGGCGATGTTAGAATAATCAACCCATAGTTAGCTATCTTAGACATTAAATTAATCATTTTTGTCTTATTTGCCTAGTTTCATGATTCCACCTTATGCAAGTTGTCATATACACATCCATAGTGGTCAAACTTGCTAATTTTGACT
Source organism: Pseudotsuga menziesii (assembly GCA_001517045.1). Lineage (NCBI taxonomy): Eukaryota > Viridiplantae > Streptophyta > Pinopsida > Pinales > Pinaceae > Pseudotsuga > Pseudotsuga menziesii. The sequence continues at coordinate 53,060 of LPNX010467319.1, read as the reverse complement.
CATGGAGTGCTTTGGAAACCTCAAGGAATCAATTCTGCTTTATTCCTAGCCTCCTAAGCACCCTTCTATTTTTTCTACTTTATTGCCTGCTTTTTCAGTGCTTTAAGGCAATTGGGAAAGTTTGACTAGGTGAGGTTAACTAGTTTTTTGTCCTCCACATCCTCCACTCTTTTCTCCTATGAAAAGCATGTATGAGTTGTCCTTCCATTACCTTTTAGCTTTCCCAAGTGCATTTTCCAATTCGTGAGCTCCTTGACTGTTTTGGAAACTACTTTATGCACATATGCAGGATTTGCTTAATTTTAGTAAGCTTGCTTTTGACTAGATTCGAATTGCCTCCTCATGCATTCAAATCCCTTATGTAATTATTTATTACAGAATCCTATGATGTTACGGGGTTGGCTATTGTACACTGATTTAATACAGTTTAGTGTTCAGCTCCATATTCAGTCTCTTTTGTGAGTGATTTTGCGTGTACAATTGATAATTGTTGTGAGTGTAATTGTTCTATCACTGGGTTCAATTTCCACACTCTGTTGAATATCTTCCCCATTTTACTTGAAAATACCATATCACAAAAGAGAAGAATTTAGGATCTTTTCATAAATTCATTGATAATTTTGAAATCATGCATGAGGATGTTGTCATGAGGTTATTTTCAAAATCCTTTGCTGGAGATCCTGGGTTCTGGTTCAGAAATTTAAAAGATGGTTCAATTGGATCATGGGAAGAGTTACATGATGTCTTTTCGAAGTATCTAGGTAAAAATAAATATTATGATAAATTTCTTTCCAAATTTTATAGTTTGAAAATGGAGAATGATGAGCCAATTACTAAATTTAATTGGAGGTTTCAAATTTTTTATATCAGTATTCCTACGGAGATCAGACCTTCGAAAAAACTTGCTATGGTATATTATGTTATGGCTGAACATTTAGATCTTATATTTTTCCTGTTAGAAAGGAAATCATCATCTTTAATACAGTTGTTTGAGGATGTAAAATGAGTGGAGGAGAACATTTGAACTTGCAAAATGCTTCAAGATCAGGATCATGTTGAAGATATACAAGCTTATGAACAAAAAGAAGAATGTATGTATCATTCAGATTTAAGACAGTTTTCTTCATGATTTTCATATTTTCATATGAACAAGTATATAAATGACTCCTGTGTTGATTCTTCATATCAGTTTGCTGACTTTTTAGATGATAATATACTTTCAGTGGATTATAGTAGAAATTTCCTAGGTCCTACTATGAGATTATCATGTTATGCAAAAGAAGTTGTTGCTCTTCAACCTCTTGCTATTGATATAAGAAATAAGTTGTCATTCTTAACTTATTGTCACTTTTAGAATTTTATTTGTTCAATTTTTGGTCAAGGGTTTTATTTAAAGGTCGATAAGTAGTTTGAAGAGCCCTTGGTTTTCATTCTTGAGCCAAATTTAGAAAGAACAACAATGGAGAGGAAGAGAATGCTTCACTTTATGATGAATATAATGAAGACATTGAAGTTTTAAATCGGAAATTTCATGATCAGCAAAAACCGATTGTAGGTGAATTATATTCCAATCTTTTTATTGAACAAGAAAAAGTTATGAATTGCTTTGACTCTGAAATTGATAGTATCCAGATTGTAGATACTTTGAATGTAATATTAGATGTGTCTAATATCCATGGCCGTGATAACATTTCTACTCAAAACCATTATGAAAATATGCCAATTTTTTATGTATATAAAAAAATACTACAACCATTCTTTCAGTCCTCATTAGTTAAGAAACACTCTTCAGAAATCAGTCATCTTGGGTTCATGGAAGATATAAAATAGGATAACCTCAACAGAGTCAAATATTTTATACATTGTTCTCTTATTGCATTATATCATCGAGTATTGAGAATTGAGGACACCATTTGCACTCTTTTTTTTTAACAACATGAAGGAATAATTTTCCATGAGTTTCATGATCGTGTGGCTTCTTGGATGGAGTTGTATTTTTCAAAGGTTTCTAATGCTCCAACTGTTGGCATACTTCCTATTTCCAGTCATAAGTATCAGCTATCTATAGACACTTTATTGCATTTATCACATATTTTGTGGGTCTCCTCAAATAATAGCATGCATGGAATTATGATTCTCATTCAAATGGTTTCTTGGATTCACTGGAAGTATGATTACACTTTATTGGGTTGTTTCCTCCGATTATAAGTAGGAGTAGAAGTAGAATAATAATATCGCTATACAAGCATGTATATTCTTTTCATTATGCTGGTTTGTACCATTATTTTTTCATTTCAGAGGTATGTGTTTAGAATTTGAGAAAGTTGTAGAGATTTGGTAAATGAATCCATAGCCCAATTGAATCACTCACGCTTCTTATTATTAGTTGCAGAGTAACTTCAGTTTGCAAAACAAGGTTCATATTTTGATTGGAAAAAAAAGTTTCATCCTTTGGTTAACAGTGAATGGTAGGATGGTAACGAGATACAAACGATTCCATCACCCAATGAATAAGGCACAAGGTCTACGGGTTCTTGAAACCTCACAATGAGGCTTTCATCTGGTAGAAGGAGCCATATGCTAAGACTAAATATTGTTCCTAGTCTATGTGTGTTATTTTTCAAATATTGATTTCCTATTACTCTTCATTTCTGGTTTGGTTTTGAAGTTTCATAGTGATAAATACTTTTTATTTTATTTTATGATTATAATGGTTTTGATTTATTTCCTTTTATTTATTTTGAAGTTTTCCTTTGGCATATTAGGGGTTATATATCTTTAAAGTATGAAAAATATTACATCAAAATATATTCTAAGTTGTATCTTTATGACCTAACCCTTTTTTTTGAGTCATTGTTCAAAAAATTGTCGAAAAAGGATTCATGTAGCGGCTCTGTTTTTCCTGTTTTTGTCATTATCATTGGGAGATGATTATGAGGTGATGGAAATGAATTCTAAAAAACCAAATGAGTTTATTATTAAAAATAGAATCATTCACAAAAACCTCTCTTATTTTTGCAACAGATATTATCATTTGAGAGATTCAAATTCATCTTTGTGGCCTATTTTCCATGGTTTGAATTATTTAATAGTTTCCTGTTTTTTTCACAAATGTACAGTGACGCATGCCAATCAATTTAAGGGTAATTTTTAAAAACCAAGATAGTTTTTTGTTTATAATGAACGCATTTAATAAAACCTCTCTCATGTTTTGCATAGGTTTCCCAGATCGAGAGATATGAAGACTTCTTTGAGACCCAAATTTTCAGAAATTCGCCGAATTTCCTCAAATCCGATTTGCTATTTTTGGTTAATTAGTATTTAGGTATTTGAAGTTAGTTTGTAATTAATTATTGTAACTGTCACAGAATAGACGTAAAAGACAATTATGGAACTACTCTAGTTTGTAAATGATAAAAGGAGAAAAAATTAGTAGAATTGTGGTAGTAATTTTGTGCAAGGGGAGGCTTTAGAGATACTTGTATAAAGCTGAGACTCAAAACTCTTATGTAATTTTGGAAGATGGATTATGATGTATACAAACTTATAATCATTTATTAACCTATTTTTTGGTTTCATTTCTGATCTGTTTGGTCACTCAGTGTACAACTTCATTTCTTGTTTGATGTTTTTGTTCATGAAATGCTTGTAGGTTGTGGGTGAAATTCAGTGACATGCTTATACTGTTCTTGGTTTATATTTCATATATTATTTATCTTAGTCCTTTATTTTTGCATGATTTAGTGTTTTTTTTAGCTTGTTAAGTATTTACCCTCTTGTTGATGAATTTTCATACCAAAACCATTTAAAAACCAATTTCATTTTGTTTATTTGTGAGATTGCCTTAGATTGTTCTTGTAGTAGTCTAGGAACAATTTCTAGCAAAAAAAGTATCGAAACTACAATAACGCATTATACAACCTCACGAGAACTATATACTCATAATGAGAACTCTAAACCTAAAAATCCATTTTCTTGTGTCAAAAGCACTAAAATCAAGCTTCAAATTGAAAATTTAACCTATTAGTAGCATTATTTTTTGTTTCAAGGTTAAAAAGAAAACCATTTCCTTAAGAACTCATATTGCAACTAATAATAGTCTGAAAATCAACTATTGAATAGAAATATAATGCTACTAGAAGCACATTGGTTTTTTAAAATTCCAAAAGTATAACTTTTCTAAAATCCCGGACTTAACAATCCCTATTTTGTGAAGAAAAATATTACATCCAACCTCTAATTGAAATGTAATGCGAACATTGCAATGTTTTTCAAATCATGACCTTGAAAAATAAAGTCTCTTGTCTTTGTGACCATCACTTCCACCTCCCCATTTTTTAAATTTTTTTATAAATTTTTTAAAACGTTTATATAAAATAAAAAGATCTAAATAAAAAAAGTTACCAAACAATTAGACTTTATTAAAAAAAAATTAAAAGATGGAAATTTTTATTAAGAAAATAAATTTTTATTAAAAAAATATGCAACTTTATTAAAAAATGATATTAAAAACTTTAAAAAAAAAATCATTTAAAAACCATTAAAAAAAATAAAACTATAATTATTAAGAAATTTTAAAAATATATATAAAAAAAAAATAAGACAAAAAATAAAAATAAAAAC
>LPNX010467319.1:20750-35169 GCA_001517045.1 Pseudotsuga menziesii | reverse complement strand
TCTCTCTCTCTTTCATTTTACCCATCTCCCCATCCCCCATATCCTCCTATCTCCCCCTCACCTCTTGTTATAGTGGATTTCACCACTCTAGGTGAATCACACTTTGTATGGCCTTCCCCTGTCCCGCTACAGACTCCTTATACCCTATGGACCACTTTTTGTCCTTTGATGTTTCCTTGATCATCCCTAAAAACACATGAAAAATGCTATACGCGACTTTTAAACCTATAAACGCGTACATACGCAGGTTTGACCACTAAAACTGCATACATCGGGATGTGTGCATAATCCAAATCCTTTTGGAGTTTTCCTTGACATGGATCCGACTCATTTGAATCATGGCCTTCCATATGACTTGAGATCGCTCGGATTCGACCTTTCATTACCCCTTTGAAAATCTTTATAAGGAACCCCTTGGTACATTGAAGGCATAAGAGAGAATTGAGAGCAACGAAACTGTAGTCCATTGTTGCCAAAACTTATGCTTGAGTCTGCATCCCTTTGTCCCTTGGAGCACTTTTGTGTTCTTCCCAAGCTTTTCTTTTGCTAGTGAGCTTGCTATCGAGAGATGTAGGATTGAAGTGGTGGAGGCCCAAGTGGGGGATTCCGTTTCTCCGGTTTGCAGACGTGCCATCAGATGTTGTATCTTGTAATATATGATTTATATGAATAGAAATATCTTTTCCTATCCAATAATGTGTGTTTGAATGAATATTTTATCCATGGGATTATGTCAAATGATTTTACATTATTGATTATATATGCTAGAATAGATCTAACACCATGATATATAGAATGCTTGTATTGTTTACTTGTTGTTGAGGAAGTAATATAGCAATTCAAGCTCAAGATTGGAAAGCTCAACAGGGATCTACTTCAATCATCCGGAATAAGGTACGAGTTCTAATCCTTTAGTGTTAGACATTTTATTTCTATTGCATATTGGGAAAGATTGATTTCTGGAGTCAAGTTGTCTATTGTGGTACCCCAAGCCATAGGAATTTCTCTCCGTAACAGAATTGGCAACTCTGCTGGGGAGTTCCTAGTAGTTGTCCTTTGGGGGTTGTTTTCTCGGCATTCAATGAATTTGAATTGCTCTTTCTCTCTTGTTTCTGTGTTAGGTCTGGGGGCATGTATGCCTGGTAGAGTCTGATTGGTGTAAAGTTTGTCTCATCCTGCTTGTTTGCCTTGATTTTTTGCACCTTTTCTTCCTGTACACGGGTTTTTGATTTACAGTCGTGTATACACGTGGTTTCCTTTGAGATTTCCGCGTATACACGCGGGTTTACTGTGAACAGTCGCGTATGCCTTTGATTTTTTCTATTTGGGGAAGATAATTGGTTGCTGGGTGGATTCTGATATTTGCTGAGTCTCCTTTGGCACTTCCTGAGTCTGTTTTGACCTCTGTTTCTGACCATAAACGTTTTTTTTTAGGATAATTTTTTTTTTTAAGATGGTTCTTGTCATGGCATTTTTGATTTTTTGTTTAAGATTAGTGCATTAGAGTTCTTTTACCTTAGTGCTTTGCTTGAGTGTTGTTTTGGTGTGCTTGTAGATTCTAGGGGTCATAGAATCATTCTTTTGCTTTTTACATCTCTTTTATTTTCAAAAAATCCAAAAATTTTGCTTATCATCATGCATTGCATTTTGCACTTTGCATTGTACTTGCACTAGATAGATTTGCTTTGGAGTACTAGTTAGGAATTCATATAGGAAATTTGCATTCATCATTTGAAGAAGAATTGTGCATTTCACGTAGTAGCATACCCTGTTTTCATGGACACAATGCATTTGCATTGATTGTTAGGTGTGCATTTTACTTCCTGTTGCGTCATAACACCATCAGTTGCACGATCATATCTTTTTTTTTTAGTAATAAAGCCAACTAAAATAAACGCTAAATAAAATGAATTACACTCTTTTATTTTCTAGGGTGCACCAACAAGCTTAGGTTTTATGATCTTGGAATAGTTCATTGTAAGTTAATTCTCCAAGATCACTAAACAACAACATCTAGGTGTCTGTCTAGGTGAGTGTGTGAAATCCTTGGTATAACTAGTGTTCTCAGGATCCTCCTCTCAAAAGGGAGTTAATCACGAGGTAGTGTGAGCGGTTATTGATTGGGATGACCCCTAGTCATAATTCAGTAGTACCGGAGATATTTCCAGGATTGTATTCGTATCTGGGGGCTCTTTCAAGAGTTTCAGGCTTTGCTACCCTTCCCATACAGTCAATCCTGCCTACGACTGTCCGCTTGAGCATTGAGTATATTGAGGTGACCTTAGTGGCCTTACCTAGGATATTGAGGGGGTACTTGTAGAGGTTATTCTGTAGGTGTCCCAGCTAGGTTGGGGTCGGACAGCACAGTCGCTTTACACGTTGAAGCTGAGGGCCACAATAATTGGTTACGTACCTCCACTTGTTGTGTATGGGAGTCTCAAGCCTCTCCTAGGAGAGACATACCTGCTTCATTTGGGAGCTCACTTATCCAGCCCTTGTTTGCTTGCATTTGGATTTATATTTTATTAGTGATTGCTCTGTGCACGCTAGTTGGCCTAGGGTTTACATAAATAGAAAGTCTTTGCTATTTTTAGAGTCATTGTGGATTCGAGTGCGGTTCCTTGCTGTTCTTGTCATTTAGTAGGACTTTCGCCTTCTACTTCTCCTCCTCCTTTGGGAGAGAGACTTAGACAGTTCAGGCGGACTATGTCACACATTGATTCACACACCATGGGGTATTCTTCAGAAGGTATTCCTGAACCACCTCCTCCCATTCATGTAGACCATGGGGAATTTACTCCTACTTAGGATCCTTCACCCGACTTAGCTGAGTTAGGTTCTATGATTTCTGAGATAGGACCCTTGCACGATAGACCTACTCACTCTAGGTATGATTCCCCATTGACACATTACCGGTACGGAATGTTGAAAGACACAGAGACTCATTTTGAACCTGTCAGCACTAGCTACGGTAGTTATGTTACGTCTGGTTTCCCTACACATGATTTGACATTTCATGTCGAATATTATTTTGAGCCTAACACTATGCCTGGGGGCACTCTCATTCCTTACCATGCGGAGAGGTTTGGGAGAACTAGTCACATTGCACCTTCCATCCCAGTGGTGGAAGCTCCATTGTATCTCCCTCCTAGGTCTAGGGTTAGCGATTCGATTAGGATACTAGATCCGAGATGAGTGACGATAGGCGGTAATACATATATTATTACTGAGCTTCCTTCATCCTTGGTCTGTAATTCTTCAAATGTACATCCTCCACCTTATTCAGGTGGTCCTTCGAGCCGGTATATGGCTACGAGTCAGGTCCGTACTGTGGTTACTAGGCCGATTGTGTCTCAATTTCACATACCACCCGCTATGTTGGGAGGCTATGTTCATGCTTCTAGAGGTCATCTTGCTACTTCCGGGGCATATATCCCTACTTTCGGAGCGTATATTCCTACCTATGGAGTGTCTCATGGGGCATCGCATGCGATGACCTATGGACCTTATCATGGGACACAGTATGGATAGGTTTCTTCACCTTTTGGAGGTGGGTATCAAAAACCTGCTTACTCTCCTAATTATGGCTTTGTAGCTCCTACTAGCCAAGGTCCACCATACTATGGTACTTTCACGCCACCATATACAGGTCATACATGAGGAGGACACTATGGCCAAGGCCATGGTGGTAATCAACCCTATATGAACCAGGGAGCGATCCATCAACCTCATCATCCTAGGCTCCCTTTCCTTGCGACACTTAACCTTCCTGACTTATCGAGACTTATGAACGATCCTATGGCTCACGACCTGCCTTGGCCGACTGTCCCTACCAAGCTTCCTTCGGACATACCTAAGTTTGAAGGAAAACCGGGAGAGGATCCGAGTGAACACGTTACTACATTTCACCTTTGGTGCTATTCGAATTCATTACATCAGGACTCAGTCCATTTGCAACTATTTCAATGCACCCTCACAGGGCCTGCTATGAAATGGTATATAGAGTTGCCTAAGGGATCTTTCGCTTTGTTCAATGACCTTGCGATGAATTTTCTTAATCACTTCTAGCTACCAATGTGCTATGACGTTGGTACTGAACTCTTGTTGACATTTCGGCAAGATAAAGCCACCCATATTTCTGATCATATTCAAGAGTGGCGTAGATGGAAGAGATTAATTAAATCTTTTATACTGCCAAAATTCCTCCTTGAGTGGTTCCTCAAGTCGTTATTGCCATATATAGTGAAGGATGTTTCCACATCTAGAGTGCGGAATGAGGAACAAGCAATCTTTAGGGTGCAGGAACTCGACTTGATCTATGCTCAATCCGGTTTGTTGTATGAGATTATTCCCAACACTCCTCATTCTAGTTTCGATCCCAAAGTCAAACCTGGACCACATGCCAATGGTATTGTGGGTTGTGCAAGTGTGAAACATGCAGATTTGGTTGCAAAACAAGCTAGTAAATTGTCAATCAACCAATCTTCCTCGGGACAAGCTATGACTTCATCTCAACCCGGCCAAACGGTGAATGTACTTTCTATGCAATTGTTGGACCAGAAGGGTAACCAACAGCCCGGATGGAATAGAAAAAAGGGTAAAAATAATAATTGAAAGGGTGCGAATAAGAATGAGAATGCTCACAATAATGATAAGAATGGTAGAAATGATGGGGGGGACAAGCAAGCAAAACGTAAGGTTAAATTCCCTTGCAATCTATGTAAGGATAATCACCTCACTTACTTGTGCCCTCAGATTGATGAAGCTTTGAGATTCTTAGCACAAGGCCTAGCTGTGATAATGAACCCTTTACTGCATAACCAGAATATGAACTCGAAGTCCCATGACCAGTATAGTGATGATGATCCACTGGAGGGTAGTGGTCGTGGGTGCATTAACATGGCCCGCGCTGCGAAAGTTGTGACTCGTGCGAAAGATTATAGTTTGTCACAACCCAGCCCAGGAAAAGAACCTGACCCACCAGGAACCCCTTTGCGCATTGAGAAACCTACGGATAAACTTGAGGCTGCACCTCACATTCCTAAGGGAGTTCTTAAGCGTTCTGGGCATAATCCAAATGCCCGAGCCACCTAGAATTATTCATTTGTTGAGGATTTGGGCCATACTCCTTGTGCGATGTCTGCATTGGAAGTGCTTCAAAGTTGTCCTTCGCAAAGGAAGGCTTTGCTTTCTACCCTTGGTGTGAATGATGATGATTCTTCCTCTGTGATCAAATTTGAAACCGCGGGACATCAACCTCGCTTTCCCTACTATGTGTCTCTTTTGGTGCACTTAGAATGTCTTGGTATGACCTTAAAATGTACTGTGATTAACGAGGGCGCTGCTGCTTCTATGATGTCTTTGGCCTGTTGGAAGGGTCTCGGTTCTCCTGAGCTGTCTAAATCAATGACTATGTTAACTGCTTTCAATGGGAGATCTTTTAGGCCACACGGCATCCTTCCTTCCCTTAAAGTCTGTTTGGGGGGAAAGACCGTTGTGATTGAGGTTGAGGTGGTTGACGCACCCCTTGACTATAATCTCCTACTGGGTAGGAACTGGATGTACAGTATGCAAGCCATTGCTTCTTCCTTGTTATGCATTGTATGCTTTCCACATGATGGGAAGGTTGTAACGATTGATCAGATGACATTCAAGAATCCATCTGTTACCACATCTTCGGGAGCTTCGATCCCGATCATTGAACACTCTCATCCGAAAACTGGGAGTGTGGGTGTAGGCATGTATCCATCCCTCATGGGAAGCTTTAGTTGTCCTGCACTGATCCTCATGATAGGATCTAGTTTCAATGAGGCTTCGAATTCTACGATATCGGTGCCTTTTCGCACAAGTCATCTGGAAGACCCTTGGATTCTTCCTGCACCAAGTACTTCGAGTGATCCTGTCGAGACGAGTGTGCCGCTGCCTGCAGCTATGATAGTTTATCAAGCTAATATCAAGAGTGTTGTAGGGCCTTGTTCTTCCTCTTCACGGATGGAGGAGGAAGACCCCTATGTGATGCCAACATGGGCAGTACAGTCTTCTCATGCCCATGACTGCCTTGATATGGTGTTCCCTTCAGATGAAGCGATTATTGAGGCTATTTCAGGAGTTGAGCCACCATGGGAGGAACTTCATCATAGATCGTACTTCCTTCCAGCACATGACCATTTCGAGCATGAGGATTATAGTGAGATTCTTAGTCAGAGAGTTGGTAGTCCTATGGTTCCATTAAGCTCTCTTGGTTCGATGGCTGATGGAAACATGGCAAACATATCTTCAATGATTCCTATCAACATCTCTCGCAATCCTGGCACAATAGAGAATGTCTATATTGGGGCGGAATGTTCCCAAGCTGAGATTCTGGAATATATCGAGCTATTCAAGGAATTCTGCAATATTTTTGCTTGGTCCTATGATGAGATGCTAGGAATTGACCCTTGTATTGTCGAGCACGAGATTAAGACTTACCCCAATGCTAAGCCTGTTTGACAACATTTACGTGCGGTGAACCCTAGGAAAGCACCCGCCATTAAGGCAGAGATAGAGAAATTGTTGAAATCCGGTTTCATCTATCCCGTTCCCTTGACGGAGTTGGTTTCAAACCCCGTTTCGGTGGATAAGAAGCAGGGAGAGATCCGCATATGCATTGATTTCCACAATTTGAATCGTTCCTGTCCTATGGATAACTTTCCCACACCATTTATAGATCAAATTTTGGATGAGTGTGCAGGGAGCGAAGTGTTCTCCTTTATGGACGGCTTTTTCAGGTATAATCAGATACAGATTAAACCTGAGGACCAACATAAGACTGCATTTATTTGTCCTTGGGGAATGTTTGCATATCGTAAAATGCCTTTCGGCCTTAAAAATGCTGAAGCTACATTTCAGAGTGCAATGACCTTTATTTTCCACGATCTCAAGTCAATTATCGAGGTATTTTTGGATGATCTCACTGCTCATTCTCGTATGAGAATGCGTCATCCCTATCACTTGAGATTGGTATTCGAAAGATGCTGGCACTATTCAGTTAGATTAAATCCTCATAAGTGCATCTTTTTCATGAATTCAGGTCGTTTGTTAGGATTCATCATTTCGAAAGAGGGTATAAGAGTCGACCCTTTAAAGGTTGAGGCAATACTTCAGTTGTCTCCCCCAAAGAATATTCGTCATCTTCAGTGTTTGCAAGGCATGGAAAACTTCTTATGAAGATTTGTTGTCAACTTTGCCAATTTGAATAGAGGCTTTATGCGTCTCTTGAAGAAGGATACTCCCCTTGAATGGGATGAGTGAGCCCAGGAGTCCTTCGATGCACTCAAGCGAGCCCTAGCATCGGCCCCGGTGATTAGTCCTCTGGATTATAGCCGTGATTTTCTATTATATGTGGCCACGTCTTTAGAGATGATTGGTATGGTTTTGGTTCAGGAGGATGAGGAGCTCCATGAGCATGTCATATATTATCTAATCCGAAACCTTGTTGACGTAGAGATTCGTTATTCTCATGTCAAGAAGCTTGATTTAGCTACCGTACATGCAGTTCAACATTTGAGACATTATATTCTCCTTCGTCAGACCTCGGTTGTGGCCCATGTCAATCCATTTCAATTCATCATCACCCGAAGGATGACTGGGGGAAAATATAATAAATGGATTGTCATTCTGTAAGAATTTGATCTCGAGTTTGTTTCGGCAAAATCAAAGAAGTATTTAGTCTTTGCAGAACTCATATCGGATATTCCGGGTGAGACTAAGGAGTTGGTTTCTGAAGATACGTTTGTTGATGAACACATATTCTTAATCTCAAAATTAGACCCATGGTATGGGGATATCATAGTATATCTACAAACACAGAGGACCCCTACTCAACTCTTGCAAGATGAATGATGACGATTACGTCACGTCTCTAAGAACTACCTTATAGTGGACAATACTTTGTACCGCCATGGGGTAGATTCCATTTTACGACGTTGTTTAACTCATGATGAGGCTAAGGTTGTGCTGAATGATTGCCATGGAGGGGCGTGTGGTGGTCATTTATCTGGGCTTTCTACAACTCAAAAGATTCTGAGAGTGGGTTATTTCTGGCCGTCGATCTTTAAAGATTACGTTGATGTGGTCAAGAGGTGCCACCCTTTCCAGGTGTTTGCATGTAATATGCGCTTGAAACCTGCCCCGTTACATCCCATTATCACCACTGATCCCTCCACTAAGTGGGGGCTTGATTTTATGGATTGCAACCCAGCTTCGGCTGGGGGGCACCATCACATTATAGTGGCTATTGATTATTTCATGAAATGGGCTGAGGCTATGCCTACAGTAAAATATGATGGTGAGACAGCTGCTCACTTTGTATTCAACAAAATCATTACTCGGTTTGGGATTCCGAAAGAGCTTGTCACTGACCATGGCTCACACTTTCAGAACAGCATGATGGAAGATTTGGCATCCAAGTTAGGGTATAAGCAAGAGCACTCCTCTTCTTACTACCCCCAAGCGAATGGATAGGTAGAGGCAGTGAATAAATCACTAAAATCCATTCTCCAATGAACCATCGCATAAAGTAAGAACAATTGGCACATTATGTTATATCCTGCTTTGTGGGCATATCGAACTGCAGTTAAGACTACCACTAGTTTTTCTCCATATAAGCTTGTGCATGGAGTGGAGTCGATATTGCTGGTTTAATGCCAAATTCCTTCGTTGAAGCTAGCTGTGGAACTCTTACTAGACACTTCACCTTTGGAGGATCATTTGGTTCACCTCGAGCAACTCGATGAGCAGCGTCGGGATGCCTTGGTGGCTCTAGAGGTTAATAAGCGTCGCGTTAAGGTCCAGTACAATAAGTCTGTCTGTCCAAGAGTGTTTAGTGAAGGAGACTTGGTCCTTTTGTGGGATCAACCGAAAGAACCATTGGGGGTAGGGAAATTTAATCCTATGTGGCGTGGTCCTTACGTGGTCAAGAGTGTGTTAGAGAAGGGTGCCTATGAGTTAGTTGATTACGAAGGAACAGCTTTGGCAGAGCCTAGAAATGGGCTCTATCTTAAAAAATACTATGCATAATCTTTAGCCAAGGCTGCTTGTTGTATATTATTGTATAGATTTTGCATAGTTAGGTCTTTTTCTTATTGTGGTCAGGTTTGTGATTAGTTTCTGTTTCTTTTGGCAGATGTCAAGGGAATCTTCCACCTACATAGGGTTTGTGGATGGTGCAAGCTGTCACACTCAACACTTAGCCTCTGCTACTTGGGTGATTTATACTCCTATGGGTCAGGTACTGTCTTCAGGAGGTGTATGTCTATGGCCATCTTCCAACAATGTTGTTGAATATAGCATCATTATTGAGATTCTATGGGATGCCATTCTACATGGCGTTCTATCTCTTGAGGTACGTCTTGATTTGGAGTTAGTAGTGTCACAGCTCAATGGTTTGTAACATGTTAGAGATCCGACGTTATTGAGAAGGTTCTTACGTGTGAGATTGTTATAACGAAAATTTGGCAGTATAACATATATACACATTCCAAGAAATAATAATCAAGTTGCTGACTCATATGCTAACTATGTGTTAGATTGGCATTTGTTTCATTCATAGTAAATTAATCACAAACACAATTTTTACACATGTAAATAAATAAATCGATCGCCATAAAACTTTTTATATATAAAAAATGTGGTAATACATAGTGTCATGATACAAAATTGGGGATTTGTAAGCCACCATCATATAATACATAGTCATACGAAATGTATACACTCTCAGGTGTCTAATCCTGTGGAGGAGTAGGAGGGTTGTGATCATGGAACATCACTACGGCTCTAGCTAGCCATCAAAATAAACGCACCCATGCACATGGTACACCCACCACCTACCGCTGCATGGCCTCAGGAAAGTCCTTGACTTGCACCATGGGAACTCTATGAGTCAGTCTCACAAAGTTGGTATGAATGCTCTAGAGCATTCACTCCGCATCCACACCCGTGATGTCATCTCCTCTTCCCCTTCGTCTATGACTAGGGAATCCCTCTAGACACTGTGGTCCCACATATGCACACAAATGGTAGATGTCACTATGTGTTATCACGCAAAAACATGTCTTTTTGATTCCACATAATCAAGAAAATACAAAAAAAAGTTAAATAACTAAAAAAAATTTAAAAAGAGTGAGGGTCGAGATTCGTTACCTATATCACCATATGCCGATCCTGGTGGCAATGGCATGTCCAGGTCCTCTTGGAAATCTATCCCTGCATAGGGGTAGTCATCAATGGAAACAATCTGTCGTCGCCACCATGGAAAGAATTCAGCTAGATATGGGTTGGCCACCCTACCACCCCCCAGTCTGCGCATCGCATCTGCCCAACGCCGTTGGGCTGGATCTTGAACCACGTGGAGAGGAATGTCCACTCTAGGGCTCAATCCTAGAACATGCTCGAAGAAAAACGTGCTCTAGATACTGCTAAACCCCTGCCTGCCTTACACTCACTGAGCTGGTGTTTCATGTTGCTTAGTAGTGTAGTACTCCAATCATATATTATGGGTCTCATGCACTCCACTGCATAGAACATCATAGGTTCAGAGGCTTGGTGGAGTGATTCTAAGCCTACTATCCTGCCTAGCGTCAGTAATATGGCCTTTAGGCCCAGCACCTGTATAGCATTGGTAGGGACTTGACTCCCCACCTTCTCAGTGTCTGGAAAATAGTACACAGCTATGTACTCATTGATAGTCAGGCCACCCCCTATCCCACCTCAAGAATGAAGGTTCACCACCTCCCCTCGTCTAGAAAGACCAGTGATAAAGTATATTTCCTCCACCTCTATGGTGAGGGACATCCCATCAATACGGAAGGACTCCGAGTCTGGATCCCAATAGTCTACTAGCATCTGTAGCAGTCTTGGTTTGGCCCTCAAACCACCAAGACACCAAAACTTGTAGAGTCAACATGCATGTAAAGCTTGTTGAGCCATTAAGTCGGCCCTTACTGCTTCATATACTTCACTGTGCTCACGCTCTCTCCACTCTAGCACCATCCTGCAAAAGAAATTGTAAAATTATCAATTAGTTTATTGAGAAATCACATGCGCGGCCTCATACGTGACTGTTTTGAAAATAGCCACTTATGTACGCAGGTTTTAGGCCATTTTCTGCGTATTGCCAACCCTATACGTGAAAAAAACCTCGATATCCATGTGGGCTGCAGTGCACACTTTGGGATGGCTTAAAAACTTCATTTAACCATGAAAATCTATAAAAAAATATATCAAAATGAAAGAGGAGAGCATGAGTAAATACCTGGAAGAAACGGTTGTGAATTCCGCCAACTGGATCTCCTGGAATTTGCAGTTGAAAGTTAGAGCTCAAGTGGGTAAAAGTTTCAAATGATTTATATTTTTTACTATTTATAGAAATTTTTTACCCCCTTTCCTATAGTTTTGACGTTTTTTAACCATTTTGGACCGTTTTTGACATAATTTGTGATGTAGAAGACCTTTTTCAGTGTTGTTTCAGCCTTTGGATTGACCCGTTCATACCGATCTCAGGTATCATGAATAAACTAGTATATAGGTTAGATTCACCACCATTTGCATTTTACATGACCTTATGACCATATCACCATGTCCTTAGATATGAACCCACTCTATTATGCTACAGAACCTTCTTGCTGCTCTAGAAGTGGCATGATGTGAGTGGTAGAGCTTCACCTTACATGGGTACCCTAGTTAGCACCTTATTTGCATTTGGTTCCCATGATGACATTTTCTCCTTTAGGGCATGGGATTCCATTGTATAGTACTGCCATGACATTTTACAAGAGCCTCATACTCCTCTTGATCTTATGCTGCCCTATTTCCCTCAGGACTCCCTCATGTCAAGTTGTGAATGCATTATCATGAGCTTTTCCTGCCTTATTGAGCTTTATGCCGGCTCCCTTGACATTGTGTTTCAGCCATATAGCCAGAGCTTGTCTCATGTCTAGCCATGTAGAGCCATTTTTTATATCCTTCGCAGCTTGATTCCCTTTTTACCAGGAGGGGATTTTCCCCCGAGTGTCGATATCCTACACATATATCCTTGCATTGAGCATAGGTATGTTCCACTACTTGGAACTAGTTTTTTTGCCCTTATGACACTCGTCTCCTCCTAGTTTGTAACTATCAATCTAGTTTATTCTTTTTTCAAGCTTTTCAAATAACTGAAAAAGTCCAAAAAAATTAAAAAAAACTAAAAATACGAACAAGGAAAGATGTTATCATTGGCAACTGTCAAGTCGTGTCACCTTCGAACAGAGCACTATATATCACATCCATTGGTTGGGTTATAGTTTGACTTTAGGAGCTGTACTCGTTTATCTGAGTTTATCTCCACTGACTGGTTAACCTTCCAGTCCCCATGGAGCCTCTGGTGATGCCTCTTGTGTCACACAGATGTCCCAGTTTGTATATCGAGTCTATTCTGCCTTCATTCAGTCACCATACACCATTATGCTCTTGTTCGAAGGAAGTTGAAATCTAAGTCGACCATTCCTCAGTTATCTTGACTTTGCATGTCGGCCATTCCCGGTACAGTTACTGGTTCATGCACTTTATGATCGATTCCTTCCACATTATACAGTGTTGCTGAGTACCTCATGTTGGATGATGGGGGATGCCTTAATGCCCTCCTTCCAGTGGATTTCATCCCATCGACTTTAAATCATTTATTCTAGGAATGGAGTCTAGAGTCATTTTTGAGTGCCTTGAGACTTGCAGTCATCAATGGCAGGTTCTCTCGCCATCGACAGTTTCTTGGGAATACATAAATGTCCCCTGATCGATGGATCCTTTCAAGTGTTCGACCTCAAAAAATTTATTCACACTTGTTAGTTTGCACTCTAGTACCTTTATTCCCATTTTCATTATCGGTGGGTGATCTCGCGTCTATTAACAGTATACATTAATGACCAGTAATCAGATGATGGACTACTATGTTCAACCTCGACACCTCTATTCACATAGTATGACATGTACTCATAGCGGTTTGTGTAGAAGAACTTCCAGACTGGTGGCATCTCTTATATGCTACCTCCTTGATCGTGACAGTGTTCATGAAATTTCAGCTCTCGTGACTTGATTCCAGTGTATGTTAGATATTTCTAGCCACTATGGAGATCTTGATCTATTGTATATCTTCAGCCATTTTGGAGATCATGGTGCTTTGTATATCTTCATCATGGAGATTCTGATCTATGTATATTGTACGTGGCGATGACCACATATGTGATATCATGTATCATGCCTATTCATGGCCATTGTACTCTTATGTATCCGGGACTGCTATATGTATTTGCAGTTATATGCAAAGTTGTGTTATGGTACTATGCTGATTGGGTGGCTGGTCTTCCATTTAGGATCCTTCATCACTCCACTTCTGGGATGGACTTATAATGTATTTCGGCCATTGTATGACCCCTTTGACCTCACACATTAGGGGGCATCTGTTATAGCGGATTTCACCACTCTAGGTGAATCACACTTTGTATGGCCTTCCCTTGTCCCACTGCAGACTCCTTAGACCCTATGAATCACTTTGTGTCCTTTGATGTTTCCTTGATCATCCCTAAAAACACATGAAAAATGCTATACGCAACTTTTAAACCTATAAACGTGTACATACATGGGTTTGACCACTAAAACCACGTACATCAGGATGTGTGCATAATCCAAATCCTTTTGGAGTTTTCCTTCACATGGATCTGACTCATTTGACTCCTGGCCTTCCATATGCCTTGAGATCGCTCAGATTCGACCCTTCATTACCCCTTTAAAAATCTATATAAGGAACCCCTTGGTACATTGAAGGCATAAGAGAGAATTGAGAGCAACGAAACTATAGTCCATTGTTGCCGAAACTTATGCTTGAGTTTGCATCCCTTTGTCCCTTGGAGCACTTTTGTGTTCTTCCCAAGCTTGCCTTTTGCTAGTGAGCTTGCTATCGAGAGATGGAGGATTGAAGTGGTGGAGGCCCAAGTGGGGGATTCAGTTTCTCTGGTTCGCAGACGTGCCGTCAGAGTTTGTATCTTGTAATATCTACTTTATATTAATAGAAATATCTTTTCCTGTCCAATAATGTGTGTTTGAATGAATATTTTATCCATGGGATTATGTCAAATGCTTTTACATTATTGATTATATATGCTAGAATAGATCTAACACCATGATATATATAATGCTTGTATTGTTTACTTGTTGTTGAGGAAGTAATATAGCAATTCAAGCTGAAGATTGGAAAGCTCAATGGGGATCTACTTTAATCGTCTGGAATAAGGTACGAGGTATGATCCTCTAGTGTTAGACATTTTATTTCTATTCCATATTGGGAAAGATTGATTTCTGGAGTCAAGCTATCTATTGTGGTACCCCAAGCCATAGGAATTTCTCTCCG
>LPNX010467306.1:640870-656601 GCA_001517045.1 Pseudotsuga menziesii | reverse complement strand
ATTTTCGATGTACTCAAGAACTAATCGAGAGGAAGAGACATTGATACACAGAAATATTTTTCTCCTGCAAAGTTGTTGATTTCGTGTGTTTATGAATAAGATCGGCTCTCTCTATCTGCCTTTCTTCAATTATGTTTCAGAACTCTATAATGTTTTTGTAAATGCTTTCATGGCCAGTGGATGGACTTTCACAGATTGTTATGAGCATTGATTTTGTTAAGTAAAATGTTTTCTTTTGTGCAATTCAATGTTAGTTAAATGGGAATATTTTTCATTCATTTATGTTTGTTATGAAGTGTGACAAAGCCCAAGTTTAGAAAGCTATGGTAAGAAGTCTAAACTCTAATCCGATTGAAGAACAGTTGGAGTTTGTCGAGGAGTCTGAGTGAAAGGTTGGGGATTATTTGACTGTCCCAAGTGTCAACCTATAATTTGATGCAAATCTGCTGTATGTGAAGCATTGTTGTTGGGTTCCTGGATGAAATCAATTACCTATAAAAAATTCAGAGGTCAAAGACACAAAATATATCCAAGCGAAATGTAGTTCCAATCTGGAGGCTTTGGGAATGATATGAAGTAGAAATTGAACCGAGTCCAAAGCACAGAGAAAATCCCCTGCATCCATGATCGTGACTTAGAGGCATGGTGAATAAATTTATAAGTGAGGATTCGAGCCTAGAGGATGTTTAGTGGAAGTCTAGTAAAGAAACCCATAATTCATGAGTTGAAGAACTAGCGTTATTCCTCTTCACAAATGAACTAAGGAGCATTTTAGGTAAAGATCAAAGAACTCTTGCTATTCATTGTGATGTTGAGTGGAACACAGAACCTATAATATGCATTGAAGGGATACAAACCCTAAAGGTCGTTGGGTTGTAGTATTACTGTAGAGAGAGCATCCAAGTGCATATTGATGGATTGAAACCTTAACTTACAGCTTGATGATGAGAATAAGCCACAGTCAGCTAGTGACATGTGGCAGAAAATTTGAGTTGGCAGAGGTTAAGAGAAGGGCAGACTGAATCAAGCTCAAGAGATGGTTTATAAACCCATCTAAAGCCTCCTTTACTAAGCTGAGAATGCTTCAACCCAAAATTTGGTAGGTTATCTAATGATTTAATGGGCCTCCTAAAATGAATTAATAACATAATAGTTAAAATAATAAAATAATATTTATTAATTTTGGAGTAAGAAAAGAAAAAAACTACTTTTTTGTTTGTATTTTTGACATATATCCCTGTGTTTTTACTCAAATTTCAATTGGGAGAGCTCGTTGGATGTGGAATTAAATTCTGCATCCAACGAGTACCCACTCGGCATACTTTTGATGGACACTGCTACCCCAAAAACAAGAAATACCTGAAAAAATGGAATGATGACATCATCATTCCATTTTTTCAGGTATTTCTTGTTTTTGGGGTATCGAGGTCCATAAAAAGCATGCCGAGTGGGTACTCGTTTGATACGAAATTTAATTCCGCATCCAACGAGCTCTCCCGATCGAAATTTGAGTAAAAACACAGGGATATATGTCAAAAATACAAACAAAAAAGTAGATTTTTTTATGATACCTATCCCCAAATTTATATTAAAAAAGTGTTTAAGACCTATACGGTATTTCAAATTTAAAGCAATTTCATTGGCTAACGCATGATGACATGGAATTTGAATAAAAGTTAAAAGGCCCATTTTGAGTTGAAATTTCCTCTAATGGAGGAAACTCCAATAACTGCATTCCCATGCCCCTAAAAATTTGTATTAATGTTCCCAAGCTCTTGGTACCATTATGATGATTTCCGAGAGGCACATCTTAGACAAGAAATCCTAGAAGTGTAGAAAGAAGTAATGTCTTTCAAGTTGAGCAAGGTAAATGTGTCCTTTATTAGGTTGGCACTAGAAAGCATGTCTCAAATTGAACGAAGGCCTTGAGAAGGGAAACCTCAAGTACATGTAAGCCATGGTAATCTCAATCTCCTTCGATTGTAAGTGGAAATTGGTAGCCATGCTATAAAAGGATAACCTAAAATAATATTCCTTGCTCGGAACCAAAGAGAGGGCAATGCCAAAATTGTAGCTTTGTGTAATATTCTGAAAAATAGCAAGAAAATAGATACAAGCCTTGAGGAAGGAAAACATTAAAGACATAGAAATTTTTAATGGGCACATAAAGGAAACATCATGTATCAAGAGTCCTAAAGAGTTTCAAGAAAGAAGTGTACCTCCAATTTAATGAAAAAGATGGCATATATTGAAATTCCAAATATAACTTGGGCATTCTTTGAACTAATGATGAGGTAATTCTTATGGTTTCTTCTATGTGTTTCTTATGGCAATAACAAAGGATTCATTCCTGTTATAAAGAGTTCAAGCTGAATATGAAAGAAATTATGACATGTTAGAACTCAAATATGTTTTATCCAAGAATGTTTGATGATTCTGATGGGGTACTAGTGTCAGATTTATATACATTGGTACAGTAGAGATGACAACAGATATTGCACAAGACCTTTTGAGAGATGATGATCAATATATTTTACAAGGCCTCAAACATTTGTGTGAATATTCTATTGTACAGGTATTCTTTTATTTCATTGCGGTTTTTCCTTTTTGTTATGATATTGTCCAGCCTAAGCACTGAGATCTCTTTTTTCTGTTTAGGACCTTACTTTAGAGAATTTTGCAAGTATATATGATCTTGCTGAGTCATAACATGCAACTTCTTTTGTTGGGAGAAAGAAAATTGGAACAATTTCAATATTATGTTTCCCTTGTGGTTTGAATTTTGTACTTTGGTGGGGTGTTTTAGAATAATCCCACTTGTTATGCATGCTTTAAATGGTAAACGTATCCCATATGGTTTAAATGATGATGATGATGAACTAGATGAAAATGACAATGACAATGATGATTTTTCTGATGATGAAGATGATGGAAATGATGATGATCATCATCATCATCGCCATCTTTGTCATTGTCATCATGATTATCATAATATTCATCATCATCGCCATTTTCCTTGACATCATCATCATCATCATTATTGACATTTTCATTAGTTATTCATCATTACCTTTGGCATAAGAAATAACATCTACCCAAAATATGTGATTAGTGGAAAAGGGTCTTGGAGGACACACACAAGTTATGCATGACAAATAACAACTTATTTTTTAAGATGATCAACATCATCATTCTCATTGTATTCAGCATCATTGTCATTGTCATCATCATCACCATCATCATTCATTTCATTTCCATCATAACCATCGGCAATGTCGTCATTGCCATTATCTTCATCATCATCATCATCATCATAATCATCATCATCATCATCATTGTCATCGTTCTCCTCATTATCAACAACATTGTCATCACCATCATAACCATCCTCAATATCATAATCATTATCCTCATTTTCATCTTCAACATCTGGGTGTAAAACTGGATGCAAAAGTGGATAAAAACATGGATGCAAAAACGGATGCAAACATGGATAAAAACATGGATGCAAAAACGGATGCAAACATGGATGCAACAAAAGTAGGCGCAAAAGTGGGTGCATAATAGGGTGCACCAAAAATGGATGCAAAAGGTGATGAAAAAGTGGATGAAAAAAATGATGCAATCATGGAAGCAAAACATGATGAAAAAATAGGCGCAAAAGTGGATACAACCATGGATGTAAAATTGGATACAAAATTGGATGTGAAAGTGGATGCAACAAAAGTAGATGCAAAAGTAGTCGTAACACCTAACAAAAAACCGGATGCAAAAGTGGATGCATAAAGGGATGCAATAACTGATGCAAAATTGGATGCAAAAAAATATGCAAATGTGGATGCACAAGTTGAAGCAAAAGTGGGTGTAAAAGTAAGCACAAAAATGGGTGTGAATTGGAACGCGACAAAAGTAGATGCAAAATTGGATGCAATAGTAGATGCAAAAAAAGACGTAAACATGGATGCAAAATGGGATGAAAATGTGGGTGCAAAAGTGGATGAAAAAAAGGATGCAAAAGTGGATGCAAAAATGGCTGAAACAAAACGAGATGCAAAACTAGACTCAAAACAGGATGTAAAATTTGATGCAAAACTTGGCAGATGAAGGGATGCAAAAAAAGTAGCAGAAGTGGATGCAAAAGTGGATGTAAAAAAGGATGCAAAAGTGGATGAAAACAAGGGCGTAAAAGTTGAGGAAAACATGGGCGTAAAAGGGGGCGCAACAAGAGTAGATGTACAAACTAGGTGCAAAATTAGGTGCAAAACTAGGCTCAAAACCCGTCGCAAAACCTGATGCAAAACCTAGCGCATAACCAGGTGCAAAACCTGGTGCAAATTACACTGCAATTTACGCCAGATTTAGAAAAAGGACGCAAAAAATGCCTAAAATAGCACCAACCCATGAAATTGCGCCATTTTGTCCAAAAAATGAAGAAAAATACACTGAAAGATGGTCTAGACGCAAAAAAGGATGCAAAAAGAGATGCTAAATCCAGTTTTTGTTGTAGTGATCACTTAAAAATAAGTAATATCCAATCAATGTTTTATCGTCGTCATTTTCAATCAACATATTAATTTTTTAGTAACTCCTGGCGTTTATCCAGATCCCATACTCAACACTAAGAAATAGGGAGTTACAAACATCGTGCAATTCCATAGCTCCTCTCTCAACACTAATGCTAGGATGTATTTGTAGGATACACCTAGGGAAACAATGGCCAAGGATTCGATGTTCTAGATTTATGCTCAACATCAACTTGGAAGGATCCAAGGATTATTCCCAACACTTCCAATTCTTATCTTTTCATGTGCTTCGTATCTTCCTTCTCAACAAAAAGGTTTCATAACTCATGTGCTCCATATCTTCTTGCTCAAAATAAACATTTAAAATACTCATGCATTCCAGAGACCCTTACTCAATGCGAACATTAAACACTCATGTGTTCCATAGCTTCTTGCTCAGCACAAAACATAAAATACTCATGTGCTCCAGAAATTCTCGCTCAACAAAAACATCTCATAAATTATGTGCTTCAGGGTCCATTCCCAACACATGAAATCATATATATATATATATATATATATATAGATAGATATATAGATATATATAGATATATAGATATATATAATATGCAATTGGATTACGCCCAATATATCAAACAAATCATCATGTTCATGTGCACTAGGGTCTTAGGCCCAATATACCAAATAAAACATTAAGGTAACATAAAAATAAATGGGTCTTATGCTCATAACTGTTAGGTCAAAAATGGGATATTACAAAAACCTATGAGCTCGTCAACTTAAAGCATCGACGATTTTATTTTCATTCCCCTTTATGTGCTTCAATTTGAAGTGGTACTCAGTAAGGAAGGACAACCATCTAGCCTTCATGGCATTTAGATATGGTTGGTCGAACAAATACTTCAAAATCATGTTGTATTTTTTTAGGGGAAACTTCTTACCCATGAGGTAGTGCCTCCACATATTCCAGTTGTGGATAATGGTCATTAGCTCAAGATCATGTGTGTGATAATTTCATTCGTTGTATTTTAATTTATGTGACTCATAATAGATTACACAATCATTTTGCATGAGGAATCCACCAAGTCATTCCTTTCTCGCATCTATGCAAACAACGAAATCCCCATCGAGATCCGAAATTCATAGTATATGTGTAGTAGTCAAGGGTTATTTAAGCTTCTAGAATCTTTTCTGGCACTTAGTCATCCACAAGACTTTGTTTCCCTTATTTTGTAAGGCGGTCATGGCACAGGAAATCCTTGAAAAATTCTCAATGAACTTTCGAAAGTAACCAGCTGGTCCATAAAATGACCTAATGTTTGTGACACATGTAGGGGTAGGCCATTCTTCGATGGCTTTAATTTTTTCTGGGTCGACGGCTATCCCTTTCACGAAAATGATGTGACCTAGGTATTGTATCTGTAGTTTATAAAAATCATATTTGATAAACTTAGAGTAAATTTGGTGTTTTCAGAACACTCGTAGTACTATTCAGAAATGGTCCTCGTGTGCTTCTTTACTCTTCGATTAAACTAGTATGTCGTCTATAATGACTACTAAAAAATTATCCATATATTCAGTAAAGATATTGTTCATCATGTACATGAAATTTTTTTGTGCATTGGTTATCCCAAAAGGAATTACTACAAACTTGTAATGGTCGTATCGAGTTCAAAAGGTAGTTTTGTGTATATCTTCATCACAGATCCATATTGTAAGTCAATGTTTGAAAAGATATTTTCTCCTTTAAATTGATTGAACAAGTCATCGATCCTAGGGAGTGGTTAACGGTTCTTGATAGTCATCTTATTGATTTGTCCATAGTCAATGCACATTTGCATCATATCATCCTTATTCTTTACGAAAAGTATAGGTTATCCCCAAGGAGACACACTTGGTAAGATATAACCCTTTTCTATCAACTCTTGTAACTATAACTTGAGGTCCACCAACTCTAGTTCACTCATACAGTCTGGGAATTTTGAAGCCGGTACTGACCCTGGTGTCATGTCTATGGAAAAATCTAAGTTCCCCTTTGGTGGTAGTCCTGGTATTTAATCGAAAATAAATCCTTGAAGTCTATGAGAATAGGAAATTCATTAATTTGTTGTTCTCTCTCATCTTCTACATCCTGGATGTTAACTGCAAAAAGTTTACAGACCTTCCTAATACATTTCTTCACTTGTAAGGAGGATATGTGTCTAACGAAAACTTTCTTTGGTATGCCTTGAATATTTGTTTGATTCCCTTGGTTGTCCCTGCATAATATTGATTTTTTTACACAATCAAGCATGACATGGTTTTTGTTCCAACTAGTCCATGGCTGTAAGTACGTCATACTCTCCTAAGGGTAATATATTTAAATCTACCTTAGCTGGAAAGCCATTCATGTCCTTTACTAGTTCTGAAACCTTTCTTTTTCTACTGGTGTCTAGTTGTACCAGCCGTGGTTTCTCATGTTTTAGTTTGTTTAGTTTACATGTGTCAACAATATTGGGGGAAACATAGCTTCGAAAAGCACTGTGACCAATTAAAATTGAAATAGATGTGTTTCAAACCTTACCTTCTATTTCGACCATAGTGGCCTGATGGTCTACTTGTCGGTCTTCGAGTGCTGCATAGATATTAAGTGTACTAACCATGTCTTCTATAGTTGGGTTTTTGTGTAGGTTGTGTAGGAATCCATTAGTCTTGTTTGGACAATATTTGGCCTAATGGGGCCCTACAGTGGGGCAGCCTTGCCTCCTTAGTTTGTTGCTGGTCTATTGGTATTTGATGCGGGCACATTTGTTCATGCACATGTCCTATTGAATTTTTTGTTATACGAAAAACTATTGTTTTGTTTTCTATATCAATGTGTTTTAAAACAAGGTTTTTGGTTGTCTGAGAAGGTCCTAGACCTGTCTCAACTTCTATTTATATTTTCATGTCTCATTTGTGCATGCTAATAACAAAGTCTATCCTTTTGTAAGGTACTTTCTAGCATTTTGGGCATGTTAAACTCAATTCTCTCTTGACAATTTGGAGGAAGACATCCCAAAAACTGTTGTACCTTG
The DNA here is from genome assembly GCA_001517045.1 of Pseudotsuga menziesii. Lineage (NCBI taxonomy): Eukaryota > Viridiplantae > Streptophyta > Pinopsida > Pinales > Pinaceae > Pseudotsuga > Pseudotsuga menziesii. The sequence goes on along the minus strand of LPNX010467306.1, from coordinate 649,022 downwards.
ACATTTTCATGCTTTATGTAAGGTACCTAATGTAGTAGATCCAAAAATATGTTTATGAAGGAATCCTCCATGGTCAGGGAGACCATTTTGAATTCATGAAATACTTTCACTTTTTTGTCAAAGAATATTTCAGACGTGTACTTTTCCTTAAAAATTCTATGGAAAGTACTCCATCTGATTTCTTTTACTTCATATATTTTAGTATGTTTCAAGTATCTACACCATCTAGCTTATTTTCCATTTAAGTTGTAAATGGACAGCCACGATTTCATCTCACTGGAGTAGTTATGTAATCGAAATTTTTTATTCATACGTAGGAGTCATTCTTCAGCCTTCCCCCCTATATTCATTTCTCCTTCATAGGTTGGGGATTTGATCTTTCAGAATTCTTCTTGAAGGATTTCATCATTTTTCTACAGTTTCTTGCAAGCCTAAGGGTGAGCCATCACTTGAAGAACTATCATATTATTCTTCTTGAAGATTAGGGGTGTGTTCTTCTTGTCGCTCTTCCTTTGGACTGATGGTCCTTCTTTTATGATGATAATTTTCCTTGGACTTGTTTGTGAAGTGGGTAGGCAGTCCATGAGGGTTTACTCTGGTCAAGTTCCAAAGTAAATATTCAATTATTTCTTTATATTCTTTTCTCTCATTCATGTTATCATCTTTAAATATCTGTACGTCTTCTTATAGACTCTGTATAGTCTTCATTAGATCGGAATTCAATTCCACCACAAGTACTTCTTCTTGTGTTGGGGAATTTAGTTTCCCTTGTCGACTATTGTCATATTCTATCTCCATGATTTGGATTGTTCTTTAGATATTCAATTTAAACATTTAGTAACAAATAATCTTTTGTTAATTTACAAAATCACAAATAATGTTTGAATTATTTGTTTTCACAATGCATGTTCAGTATCGCCTGTAAGGTCTCTAAGTGTTTGAAATTTGGATCTGATACCACTTGTATTGTCCCTAAAATATGTAAATAAAACAAACAATTGTAGCTCTAATGACACTGCTAAGATCTAAGGGACATCTTATTCTTAACTTTAAAACTATAAAAATTTAATAGGAACTATACCTCTGTTTATGTTCTATTTCTATTCTTGTATGTTTTCCATTTTACGATGATATTTATTGTCGTTCTTTTATATACTGATGTACTTGTATATTGATATCTTCTATCTGGTTTAATGCTGATATGATGTTGTTTATTCATGTTGGATACTTTTTAGGTTACTTATTTTTTATTTACTAAATGACGAGGCTAACTTAACTCTGTATCTAAATGGGAGGAGTGGTTGGATTCTACCTAATGACTCACTCATAAAGGTAAGAAAATCTCGTTATTTGGGCTTACTTAGTTCTCGTGAACTAATGCATTATGTATCCATGTTTATTGTAAGTGTTCCATCGCTAAGCATATGCTTCATGTGTGTAAAAGAAAATGAATAAGGCCTAGAACTTAGAAGTTCTATAAACCTAAACACTAAGGGGTTGTGGCATGATGTTAAAACACAACAAAATCTATTTGAGGCAAAAACTATAGAAAATGGATTAAAATCTAAAATATGGTGGGTGATAGTTGTTATATTAAATTAGTCCAAGTGAAGGATGTCTCGCTTCCTCTACGCTGGCACAAACATAAAACCAAGGCTAGGGTTTTTGTAGCCATTATTTGGCACAAGGATTTGTTGTTCAATGAAGAGTGAGAGAGACTCATCATTGGGGTGTCTCTTACAAAGGTGTGGTTACAACAGTTACTCGAATTTCTTGAAAACTATGCAAATGCAAATATGAGGTTTCTAAATATTACACATTCGTTTTGGTATTTTTTTAAGCATACCTTTGATGCCTCTCTGGTTTTGTTGCAGGTTTGATGCGCGTGGACTAGCTTGCGACTATGGTAGGGAGAGGCCACAAATATTATTATCTGGTAGGACCATACGAAAGGGTATTCTACCATATGATTGGTCATTTATGAGTATTACAAAGAAATGGGGGTTCTCTGTTTGTAGTTTGTAAAAGGATTCCCATTTGGGATTTTCCATGGTTTGGAAAATAGTAACAAAGCTTAGGTTTAATGGTGGGTTTGTGGATTTTATGGATTATGGCCTATTTGGGCATTTCTAAAATGGTAACAACTGTGGTGGATTTACTATGTAATTAAAATTTTATGTTTTGAAATTTTATAATGGTGTTTCTATTCTATGTTCCCGACTCTTTGTTAGTTTAATTTATGAAATCGCAGTTTAAGTTTCAAACCTGTGTAGACTTTAATGGCGATAGCGATATCTTAAGTGGTTGATCGCTTTAATTTTTTGTACACTCTGTGTTTAAATCATGGTTCTTTGTTTTTAATTGTAGCTCTATATGTACAAGAGCGTATCTGGAAAATTGGGGGTTGATTTTATTAGTTTAATTTGGAACATCGTTTGCCCAGAGCACTGTATTTAATTTTAATATGACTATTCTGAGATATCAATGCCATTGATAGCAATAGAACTATGATAATGATGTTGATAATTATTACCTGAATGTGGATGTAATTTGGGTTTATTCCCATGTTGTAATCTATGAATCATTTTGCATTTAAAGAATTTTACCTCTCTTAAATTACAATGGTTGTTTTCAATTTGGTGTTTCTCTTCTGTATAGAAATGAATGGGAAAATCCATAGCTTTGTATTGTATTTAACTCAGATAAATTCCTGACTGTTTGTTTACTTATTTGTTGTATCGAAATATTAATTTCGTTTCGATATCGTAGCAAAGGGAAATATTACCTCTGTTAAACGTTTATATTTTTTATATGATTTGCTTAAAGGTTATAATACCATTGATGTTACTATAACCCTATGGTTTCTACGGTGGTCGTATTATCCTAACTCCTAGATTTCCTATAATGGAAAATCATGTGTACCTGGAATTGTTATATAATTTATTTATTTCCTGTAGTACATAGGAAAACTCATGACAAATCCTTATCAAATTCGATGTTTGGTTTGGCATTATTTTTGTTACTTTACTTGAACGTTTAAAACTCTCTTAGCAAGAGCTTATGGGATTTGATAGTTTATATTATCGTTATGTTTGTTATTTCTTTCAAATGGTTTAAATGCTCTCAGTTGGAGCTTATGGGATTTGATATTGGATTATCGTTTTTGTTATTTATTTAACTTGTTATATGATCCCAGTCAATGTTTATTTAGTGGTTATTTTGTTTATTGAATGGCATGTCCATCGCTTATTTTGATTTAGTTCTTTTAATAGTTGTAAGCACCGAATGTTGCACATATTTTTATATAGAAATATAGTGGTGTTGGAATGTTGATAATACACTGGGTTTGATCCATGACTCTCATTAATTTATTGTTGAAATTTATTTCCTTTTAAGAATCGTTAATAGGATTTCAACCTTTGTTAGAGGAATGGTGGTTTTGTCATGATTTATTTATTTTGATGTGACTTTAGATAATTTATTTGATAATTTGTTTAATGGATATTTTATTTGATGATAGTTATTATTTTTGTTAAAGTTGGGAGACCTTTTGAATGATCTGTAATATTATACTTAAGGGTTTTATTTTTACTCTGGTTTTATAATTATGTGTGAGGAAATTATACACGTGCTGGGATACATGGTTTATATATATATGGCTTTAATACTATTTCTATATTTTGTGAAATATCTAGTTACTAACTTTATTAGAACTAAATTTTGAGTCTAGGATAAACCCTAACACACACACACACACACATAAAGTTTTTAAACTAGTTTAACATAAACCTCATAAGAAATTTATCCTAGAATCTATATAAGAATTTAAACTAAGATTCCATCTTAACTAATAAAACAACCTAAAACATTTATTCAAACTGATGGAGGGTGAATTACAACTCTTAATACAAAACCCAATGGTTGTAATCACATCCTGTAAACATAATAAAAACAGAGATAAGACATGAAATGTAGAAATCTCTTACCTGCAATTATGTAGCTTGAAATGGCTTAAGAACCCTGTACACTTCAACACTCAGAATCAATAAAACACTTCTTATTTTTTACCTTAGGAATGATAATAGGATATCTTTGGAACTCCCACATTCCTCCAAACCATGACCAGGAACCGTTCCTAGTTCTAATTTAGATCCTGTGAGATGGCTCCAACATGCATGTGATCTAGAACTCCTAAAGGTGAGGTTGCTGCTATTTGGAAATCAGGCTCTCTATAAGAGTGCTTGGCTTTGGAAAATGCTCTTGAATTCCATCTAGGAATAGTAATCAGATCCCTAATCCTTCTCTTGTCTTTGTTCTTATAGGAAATCTTTTCGAAAAATGGCAGTTGGTTTAATTTCAGTTGAATCAAGAATTCATTATTTTCTTAAAAATAATCTTTAGTTTGATTTTTATGTAATAAATATTTATTTTTGTTTAACTAAGAACTTTTACTAAGCTTTAGATTAGAATATTTATTTAAATATTTTAGTTTATGATATAATATCTACATAGACTCTCACTTATTATTTTAGTTACCTTTATTTATTTATACATATACATATACATATACATACATACATATATAGATAGATAGATAGATAGATAGATAGATAGATAGATTCTCATATATATATTATATAAAATTTACTTATTATCTCTTATTATTATCCATGCATCATATATCATAGTTATTTATTTTGTTGCTTATCTTAGTTTACATTATTTCTTTATCAAGGCCTCGGGTAGGGTTTGGTCGGTCATCTAGGTTAGGTAGCTCTAGATCCTCTTTGCATGTTGGATTACCTCATTTTTGTGGCAGTTCTTTGAGTCCTTGATGAGAAGTAGATTTGAAATTTTAATTAATCAACTTAAAATAACTATGAGGAGGTTTGATGCTATTCATATTCTTTCCAACTCAACACACTTAAATTATAGTAAGCCCTAGTGCTATTCAGAGCCTAAGCTCAACACTATAAATTAGGAATTACACTAGTGCAATTCTAGGTCCTCTCGCTCAAAACTAATACTAGGATGCACTTGAACAATACACCTAGAGATACAATGACCAAAGATCTGATGCTCAAGAGATTATGCTCAACATCAAGTTGGACTTATCCACGACTTATCTCCAACACTTCCAATTTTATAACTCATGTTCTCCATAGCTTATGGTCAACACAAAATCTCATAACTCATGTTCTCCAAAGATTATGCTCAACAAAAAAATATCATAACTCTTATGCTCTAGGAATTACACCCAACACATCATAGAAGTCAGTCATGCATTTAATCTTCTACGTAATACATCACAATAATCATCTTAGTATATATTAGGCCTTTTTCTAAATCGCATAATGATAAATCCAGTACATTGGGGTCTATGCCCAGTACAACAACAATAGTCTGCTCCATTACGGCCTATTCCCAACATATATAATCATATACAAGACAATAAAACATGTGCATTGGTTCACACTCAATATATCTATCTAATCAAGATATCTCATGTGTAATGGGGCATACTCCCAATATATAGACATAAACATAATCATCAAAGTAACTCATATGTAGTGGGGCTCATATGAGTTATCTACGTATCAGCCCCAACCATTACAGATATCACAATAGCGACCAACCATCGAAACCTCTTAAGAATTAGCTAGAATATGATAATCCATTTAAAAACAAAATTTAAAATAGTGAAAATCCATTAAACATTGAATCCCATAAGTGTTGGTTGAAGCCATACATAAAACACGATAATCCAACATTCTTCAAATTCTATAAAGCATTAGCGATGAGTCCTCCTCTTTCCTTTTAAATGAAATAACTAAAATAATGAAACCAATCGATCAACCTTTGAAACCCCTAGGGTCGTGTTTCTAGCCCCGTGTAGAAGGAAGGGCCATGCTTTCATCATTGTAATTATAATTATGGTAAGACACATAAAAAACTTAAGTAAAGGATGGAGCTAGGGATTTTCCCTTTGCTTTATGCTTAAAACAAAACAAACAGGAGATTTTCTAAACACCCAGTAACACTTTCCCAATTAAATATAAGTAATATAACCACATATAAAGACACAAAGCAACCAAATTTAAATGCACAGTAAGCGTAAACCCAAAACACTCCTCCTGACAATGCTAGCTACATAGATACACAATTTACATCATTTTTCACCCAACAAGAACAAACAATAAAAAAAAAATACCATCGTGTCATTGCTGGCAATTGCACAGCTAAACGCTAAACGCCTCCATCACAACAAATTTCCATTCTCACAGTAAAAGCTTACTCAGGAATCAACAGACTATGATTTCATTTCTAAAATTAACACAGAGTACATAAACAAATAGAACAATAATACAACTATCGAAATCTACATATAGGGTTGTAATTAATTAGTAAATGCACCATAGTTAAAATTAAATTTAAAATTCCACCAGTTCCTGAACAACATTATAATTCATTTAAACCCCTATAAACTCTAACGGAGAAGCCATTACAAATTATAGACAGAGCATTTCCAAATCTAATTCACAAAAAAATGACTAAACAGAGGCTAGGACCCATGCGCATGGCTTACCATGATGTGGTTCGATGGTCTCCTTCTTCCCCATGGCTACAAGCTACTCCAAGACACAAAACCTGCCACAGAAACCAGACAGATATCAGAATATGAAATAAAGGAAAATTATTAAGCAGTTAAGGAAGATATTCATATAGGAAAAATGCATATATTATTGTTTTTAAACAACCCTGCAACACATTGTCCATGATTTTCCTCTGCCACTGAAACCCCAACTAGGCAGCTTGCTCCCCTTAACAACTTCACCATGCAAAAGAGAGTTCTTTGAAACCCTAGCTTGTGGTTTAATCCTACACCTACGTGGAGGGATCCATGTTGCGATCACATAGATCACATTTAATGTCAGAACTATTATGCACTAAGGTATAGGTTTTTACACTTCCCCTATAATATCTTGTGTTTTGATTATATTTGGATAGGTTTTAATACCAAGAACTTAAAATATTAGTGTTTAGGGTTTAGAAACCTTTTAGGTGCTAGGTCGTGTTCCTCCTTTAGTACACTTTTGCCGCATAGGCTCAGTGACATAAGACCAGAAAAATCATGGATACATCATGTATTAGTTCATAAGAACTAAGTAATCCTAATATGTGGGAGTTTCCTTACCTTTCTGTTTGAGTAATTAGGTAAATACAACCACTCCTCTTATTTAGATGCAAAGCACGGGGTCTTCACTTAGTGAAAGTATGTCATAGTGCCTTCATTCATGGGATATTAAAAAATACCCATAATTTCACTAGATATTGAAAACTACTTACAAAAATCCTTTTGTTAAGCCCCCCTACCAATACATATCTCCAATTGAAAAACCCCTATTTTTACAATATATTCCTTATTTTTACTAAAAACCCCTTTTTATACCCCCAATACCTATAAATCCCCCATACCCTATTCCCTTCCCCCCAATACCTACAATATATTGACCTTATTTTTCACAATTAGAAACCACCCAATATGAATGAATGTGATACGATATTTCTCAACAAGGTGAATCCCCCGTGAGGCAGAGCAAAGTCAGCCATATGATTTTAGTAAACAAGTCTATGTTACATATTTAAAAATATACATTACAAGTGAGTATGAAACAAATAAATGACATAAAGATAAAAGAACATCAGTATACAAATGAATGACCATAAACATCATCATAATTGAAAAACCAGGTAACGAGAAGAAAATCGGAACATAAACATAGGTATTTTTTTTCTATTAATTTTTTACAATGTTGAAGGTTAGTATAGATGTGAAGGTTAGTATAGATGTCCCTCTAATATTAGCAGTGTTTTTTTTTAAACTAGGGGAATTGACATATAGAGTTGGGATAGTACTCACATGATACAGGTTCCAGGGATCCATTCCTGCTACCACTATACCCCTAGGTGCCCCACACCCACAGCAAGACATGGGACAGAGGTAAAATCGGGTGGGATTTGAACTCGTGGCCTCCAATTTACAACAAGTGACTTCATAACAACTGAACTGCTAACAAGCCCCACTCGTGTGGGCTCTCTAATCTTAGCAGTGTTATTAACCTTACAATTTTTTTTTATTTACGGTTTTTAG
>LPNX010467306.1:612949-640830 GCA_001517045.1 Pseudotsuga menziesii | reverse complement strand
ATATATATATATAAATGCTTCCTCAATGTTTACTCTATAAAAACAGGTTTGTACCTTGGGAGATTTGATCCCCCTCAAGGCTTGGTAGATCCCCTTTTAGGGTGAATTTATGTTGATATTTTTTAGCACGTGGCTCACACCAGTGATAAGATTTTGAAGCGAGCTGGAAGAGGGGAACTAACCCATCCTGATTTGATGAGATGACAAGGTGGATAGGTGGAATCAAGGAAAAAATCTCGCAGACATGTTTAGATTCCACAGACCCTGGAAAGAAAGGACATGAGCACACATCCAAGTCAAATCTATGACAAGAAAATTTATCCATAGGGAAGAAGCGCAACCTATTTAACTGTGAAGGATGATGAAATTCATACCTCCCTTCAGAACCATCAACAACCATGATCCTCTGCATTAACGATCTACAGTGGGAACGCAACTTGCAGCGATGACATGCACGATGGTTAGTAGGATAGAGTGTTTCGATGGGATAGTAGGGCCTGCACATATGGATGGCCAATATATTACGGCGCGTTGGATCCACGGTGGTGGTGGTTTTCACGCGGTGAAGGTGCATGATGGTTAGCAAAGGAAGTTGTTACAACTTTGTCAAAGGTCCCTCATCTATCAACGATCGATATTTGATGCAGTTTGGATCAACGATGTACAGCGCCTTCATAGACAAAAGTTGTAGGGAGACTAACCAAGGTAAAGACCACAAAATCGATAAAATGGTCGTAGCAAGCGACATATGATATTTGCACAGGAGAGATCTGCATCCAAAAAACAACGTTGCGCTACTCAAGGTGCTTGAGGGAAAGGGATCTACACAAATGCGATGTTAAGCTCGAGTATTGGTGAGGTTCAGTGAAGCAGGTCATGCCTGAGTAACTGAAACCGTTAGGGAGATCTTGGGGCAACACCATCAAGGCAAGTGAGCATGCTTCTTATACTCTGCGTTGTTGTTTTGGGTATGGAGTGGATGTTGTAGTGAAAGACCGATTTCGAGAAGAGATTTATGGCTCAACTTCCACCTTAGGAAACTGTTAGGATTTGAAATGATGATCTAGGATTCGATTCGCAATTTTTGTAATAGAATTGGGCTCTATTTTGGGGTTGGTCCGAGGAGCCGCAGAATTATAAATAGGACCTTAATTGATGAGTCAAGGGTTGGAATTTTCATTTAGAAATCATTCTAATCTCATTTTGTCTCTATAACTCTCTTGGAAGTATTAATGAGAAATATGATCCTGTGTTTCTGAGGTTCATCACAACGGTTGCATTCAGTCTATGTTTTATGTTTATCGCTTTCATTTTTTTTTATTTCTTCTAATGCACTCTAGATTAGTATACAAGGAATTCACTCTCAGTTAAGCGCTCTTGTATCAAATGCTGCATTTGGTATTGTGTTTTGGTAAATGCTTCGGAATTCATATCCTATTCTCCACTACAGATACTAGCCTCTACTGCAGGGATGATTTTAAGGAACCATACTTATTTAAAAGTGTATAAATGTTGGCGAACATTACCAATTCTTAAAATGCCAAATATAAAATGATTGGCGATATTTTTCAAAAAATATTTTAATTTCCAAGGATTTTATATCGTTTATATAATGATTTGGAAATTTGTACGGTGAAAAAATTTAGCCCCATCAAAATTGGGCGAAACAGGGCTTCAAAAAATGCAAAAAGGAGAATATTTTTTGGGAGAAAAACATGGAAAAATAGCACACTGGGCTAAAATTCGCCCCTAAAATTATCCCTGCTCTACTGTTCACTCTACTAAAGGTAGTGCAAGAAATTATCCCTTAGGTAGGTGCCTCTTGTTTCATCGGGCTTCTTCCCCTTTCCTCTCTCCACTCGTTCAATATATTTGACTATTTCCGCTCCTTTCTTTGCCTTAGGATACAAAGGAAATTCCCTGTCTCATTTTTTCTATAATACCCTTGATTGATTCAGGATTTGACTCCATTTTCCAATGATTTCCTTGTATTTCTATTCTACCATTTTTTAAATCTATCAACACCTCGTTACCTAAAGAAATCTATCCTTTTGCGAAGTGTCCAAATATTTATGCATATGTGTTTCTTTCCTCTGTGACAAACAAAGAGCCCTCTCTAACTGTATCAACTAGAATAGAGTCTAAATTTGGTTTAAATGGTTACCCCTGTGACTTCCTACAGCATCCATTGGAAAATTATAGGGTGCTAACAATATTACTTGCAATTGAGAATTTAAAATATTTTCGTATTATGTGTAGAAACTTAATACGAGTGCCTACTAGTGGACGATTGAATTGAAAACTAATTTTAAAAACCACAATCTAATTATTTAATCACTATAGAATATAAATAACTTTCAATTTCATACTTTCTTATAAGAATAATTATTAATAACTAACTCTTATCACCATATCAAGTTCAGTGATATTTTATGTTTTTGTTTATTAATGGTAACTTTGGTTGTAAATAACATGTATGAATATTCTTTTGTATTTGATTAAAAGTATTGTATATAAGAAGTCTACTTCCCTAATTTATTTGCATTTGATTTTTTCGTTATCTATTTTTTCTTATATAATAATATTCGTACTTGAATTATGTGACGATGGATATAAATGTGTAAGATATGAAATACATTTAGAGGGTGCATGCATGCACGCGGGTTACAATTTTCGGCAAGGCAATTTCAGGGAAAAAAAAAACAAAAAAAGTACCTCAATCGAGATTTTGCCAAATGCTCGATTGAGATCTTAACACCTCGATCGAGGGTTTATCAAATGCTCGATCGAGGTTTATTTAAACCCTTGATCGAGATTTTTCTAAACCCTCAATCAAGGTGTTAAGACCTTGATCGAGGGTTTAGCAAAAGGTCGAATGAGGGTTTAAAAAAAACTTGATTGAGCATCTCAAATAATTAAAAATATAAATAGGCAACAAACCATGATTTAATTCACTACGTTTGTTGCATAGAAATTTAGTGAAAGAATATTAGAGACGAGTTATTGATATAATAGATGTTTATAGATGAAAAGGGTCATTTATATTCCTTTGTAGATATGAGTCATAGAGTAATTGGAGTTATAGATATGATTGATCACATCTATAACTCCAATTTATTCGCAACTAATATTTACACATAAAATCTAGAGGAAGTGGTGGTAGTAATGCTTTTAGTTGTTTCTTCTTCAAGGTATTTACTATTACCCACAAGTGTCATTCTTCTAGTCGAAATTATGTTTTATTAAATTTTATTATCATATAACTCTATGTTTGATTTTAATTGAATTCGAAGACCTTGTTTCCATGAACAACAATACGAGATTTTAAAAATTTTGAATAAAGAAATTTTTCGGTGTCCATATTTGTGTCCACACACGAATATGGGAACTCAAATATTTTTGTAGTTAAATTTTTGAAAATCTCGATTAAATTGCTACCTCGATCAATCTTTTCTCTAACCGTGCATAAACATTCAATAGAGGTATTTAAAAACACATGTAAAAGCTTGATCGATGGCTTTAGAGACCTTGATCAAACTCATAGCTTGATCTTGACATTGTATTTCCATATGCATCATGTAAAGTTTCATTTAATAAAGTCTTCAAAAAGATGCTTGGACACCTTGTATTTCATTATATAGCTTGTAGTTCTTTAAGTATTATAATTCCTTTTGTTTTTTTCAAAATTTAGTAATAAATGGGGCTGTTAAAACTTGGGATATTACATCTAGATAGAAAGTGATTTTAAAATATTATATTTAACTCAACCTCCCATATTAAATTGGAATATTTAAAGTGATTTTTTTTTAGGGTCATCTCAAGGTGAATTACCCAACACACTATAAAACTTAGCTAAGTTATATTCAATTAAAAAATAACCATTAAGAATTGATGAACCTATAGATATATTTCGTGAAGTAGTAGATAAAAATTGCGTAAATAGAACCTAGAGGAGCATATATATTTGTTTGGATCATGGTTTTCCTCTACCATAGGGATGGAGGAACATCCAATCCATTTTACAAAAATGCATCAATTGGGTTGTTTTAATTAGAGATCTATTGTAATTTTTAATTGGAATCCATGATTCATGTATTGAATCCAAACATAAGTCTATTATTCAATATTGATAAACTCTCATTGACATAGATATAAATGCACTCTCTTTTCCATTGTAAGGAGCCTCTCACTAGGGTATTGGTTGAATGTAGAAAGAACAACATTTTTCTCTTTGCATGGATTTGATTTATCTTAAATGATGAAGAAATTTTCTTTGATCAAGGGTATACACTATTAATCATCAAATCAATTCATTTCCTTTAATTCCTTAATAGTCTAGATGGAAGCAATTTCCACATACATAGAGACTCAAAGAGAGATTATTAGAGGTAAAACCTTCATCCTTAAACCATACATAAATTAATACTTAAAGATATATAGTATATAATTTGTTGGGAAATGTTTACATGTTAAGTCCCATTGTTAACCATTCATAAAAATGTACTCCCTTACTATTACATCGATTTAATTAAATACACTATAAAAATACAATACGTATGTGTCCCTCACTCCTATATCTAAACCATAAAAAAACGCTATAAAATAGTAAAAGAATGTTTAAGAAAATTACCATGTAGATTATGTAACTTGTGAGAAGTTAGTCATTTTCTCTTAATTTGATGAACCACGACACTAGGAAACAAAGAACTAATATTGATTTATGTTGTGAACCGTGAAACATAAAAAATGGTTTCATATTGCAGGACATTTAAAAACGATTTCGCTTAATTTCATAAACTAGAAAACTTAACAACTCCATATAAAACTAATGTACCAACATTACGCTAGAGCATAAACCATATGGAATGAACATTATTCACATACCAATTCCCCTTAACGATTGCAATCTAAAAGATAAATAGCACACTACCTTTAAAGACTCGATATCCCACATATAAGGATTATCTCATTCGAAATATGAAGCTGCAACTAGTTGTATAGTGGGAATACCCTAGCTATATGGTTATGCTAGTATAAAATTCCTATCTCTTTTACTCGGTGGGACTTTTTCAAATTCTCTTTCAAAAGGGATGTATTTTAACGTGAGTTGTTTATGGTCAATAATAAAACTTATTGTATTTAGAGTAGCAAGGTGTTGTACAATTCAATTTGGGAGGATGTTGTAAACTAATGTAACCGTTACATTAAAAAAAAATAAAAAGTAATAAAAAATTTCACATCGGCTTACAAAATAAAATAAAAAATTACAATCAAGATTTGCTACACTATGAACCAACAAATTTGATTAACAACTGATATTTACAATTTTAGTGGTGTCAAATATTTTTATTAAAAAGCTTCATTATAAATATATAAATTCAGTAAAGGCATATCTTCGTGCAAAATTAACCAAACTTATATTTGATAGTTAACACGGTTGAATGATTTAAAATTGATAATTTTGTATCTTAAATATTAATATAATGTATTTTATATTAGTTATCATTATCACAAATAATATTTTATCACTAGATTTTCTGAAATATATAATGTAGTGGTTTAAAACATTTAATTCACAGTTCGAAACGTAGAGAGGTAGAGTATGTATATTTGTATGGATTTTAGCATCAAATTGTTTAAATTATTATCATTATAACATTTTTCTCAAATCACATCTTTGTTTTTTTAAAGGACTCGCGAGTTAAGTTGTGTAATAAGCATATCTACAACCAAGGCATCACTCTCCATTAACATGGAAATACTTCTCATTTAGTCATCATCTTGGCGAGATTTCAGAGTATGTATCACAAGATTATTTAGTTATGGTTAGTAATCATCATATCAAGCTCAATGAGGTTGAATCTATTGGTGAAGAATGAAGAGTTTTTCACTAGTGGGAAAGGTTCAATTCCAATGAGGGTCGAACCTAGAGCCATGGGGTGTCCTTGAGGAATGATCTCATAAATCATCAACCATTTGGTTAAGGTGTGGGTCTTATTAACAGGGAAATCCTAGTTTAATTCCCCTTAGGGATGAGCTAGTTGGGAGGAGACACCAAAATATACATCCAGTTTAATTCCTCTTAGGGGTGAGCTAGTTGGGAGGAGACACCAAAATATACATCTAGTTTAATTCCCCTTAGGGATGAGCTAGTTGGGAGGAGACACCATAAATCATCAACCATTTGGTTAAGGTGTGGGTCTTATTAACAGGGAAATCCTAGTTTAATTCCCCTTAGGGATGAGCTAGTTGGGAGGAGACACCAAAATATACATCGAGTTTAATTCCTCTTAGGGGTGAGCTAGTTGGGAGGAGACACCAAAATATACATCTAGTTTAATTCCCCTTAGGGATGAGCTAGTTGGGAGGAGACACCAAAATATACATTCAGTTTAATTCCTCTTAGGGGTGAGCTAGTTGGGAGGAGACACCAAAATATACATCCATGTTAAGGGTTGGTGTGACCCAGGATGGGTGCGATCACTTAGCAAATTGACCAAAATCCATAATTCACACAAAAATAATAAATTGTATATGTTCAAACTCAAATACAGCACACTTATATAAGTGTTATCAAATATAAGTTATTCCAATCTTGGAGAGATCGATTAAGAGAATATCTCAATAATCTCCAACAACACTAACAAATATCAAACCAAATCTAGATGCAGGAATGGAAGAATTATCTCTAACACATCCCTTTAATGCTTACATTACAAAATACAATTGCAAAACAAAAAGTAAATTACTAAATCTTGTCTTACTCGTCTTCATTAGCACTTAGGCACTTTGAAGTCTTTGGTTTACGCTCTTTCTTATAAAAAAAATTGATCTTCCTCCTTGAATCATTTAAACTCCAACAGCTTTTGACCTTAATAAATTAATTGTAGTGAACAATAATATTAAATGCTTAACTATGCCAAAGTACATAGCTCATTCAGTTTTACAAATAAGTATCTAGGTAACTCAACTTATATATGGAGGTACTTCCATATATTGAACACACAGCTTGTTGAATCCAATAAGAGAGTACTTTAGGTACTGAACATATCCATAATTTAGTCATACAAGGGACTTTTACAAAC
The DNA here is from genome assembly GCA_001517045.1 of Pseudotsuga menziesii. Classification (NCBI taxonomy): domain Eukaryota; kingdom Viridiplantae; phylum Streptophyta; class Pinopsida; order Pinales; family Pinaceae; genus Pseudotsuga; species Pseudotsuga menziesii. The sequence continues at coordinate 633,745 of LPNX010467306.1, read as the reverse complement.
TTCCAAACACACACCTACCCTTTCTTTTCCATGAGGAAACACAATTTTCTTGCTGACAGACATAGGCCGTTGTATTCTTAAAGAAACAAAATATCTTCATGGATGGGAAAGAGGAAGAGCACCCAATAAAAATGGGAAAGAGGAAGAACACCCAATAAAAAAATATATAGTTAATAAGAATCTTATAACAATTTGAACACTATATTCATACTGCACATCGAATAAAAGAAAAACACAACCTTTTACAGATTGACATAGATATTTATGTAGTAGCACGCTTCAAAATAATAATCGACGATCTTTGTATTAATCCTCACTGCATCCTATAATAGATGTTAGGCCCATCACCATATTTAATTTGGCATCCATCAATCTCTCGAGCAATTCAATTCAAATCGATAGGCGTATTATGGGTAAAAGATTTAATCGTAAATTCATAATTGTTTTGGTCGTGACTCCTTTCTGGATCTCAAATTGTCATGAATCACTACAACAACATGATCCTTGTGAATAGCCAGTGCATTCATTTCAATACCAAAGAAAAATAACATGTATTCCATGGATTGGAATAACCATCAATATGAAATAGATCTATTGGCCACAAATGTTCGTATGAGACAACAATCTAGCACATATTTCAATGGACAAAGGAAGAATAAACCAATCGTGCAACTGGTATCTTTCATGGCCAATCTCCTCTCCAATCAATCATTCTAAACCTTTATGTAGAAGATGAGAGAAGGAAGGCCTGAAAGAATCCCATTCATACATTTGTAGCTAAAATTTCCGCATAGAAAACAATGCACAACAATAACTCCCACAGACAGATTTGATTCAAAAACACACACAAAAATTTAACACACAACAACACAACCTATGCCTACAACAGATTACTACTCACAACTTATATTCTTGGGCACTCACATGATGGCTTTAATCCCATACAGGCTCTCATACCAACTTAAAAAATTGAATAGAACCTATAATTCACACAAACTCATAAATTTTATATTTTCAAACTCAAATACAACACACTAATATAAGTGTTTTATGAGATATAACTTATTCCAATATTGAAGTGATAGGTTGAAAGAATATCTCAAAAATCTCCAACAACCCTATCAAATCTCAAACCAAATCTAGATATACTAATGGAAAAATTATCTCTAACACTATCCATGGATAACTTTAATGCCTTAGATGACCCTCCGTTGCAGTTTTTAACCAATAATTCATTGTTGTAATTCATTGTTATCAACAGGAAATCGAACAAAAATAAATAAACAAAATAATTTTCATATCAAGCCTATCTAATGCCTATCTAATGGATACTTGGAAAGGCATGCTGGTATTGTGGATTATCCAAGTAAGTACGACATCATTCTATGTAGAATAATAAAAAAGCCTTATGCAAAATGGAAATGGAATTTTTTTCCCTAATCATGTGGTTTTCGTTCTAAACTATATTCCAACTCGCTTCATATATCCACATCCATCTCATTTACCCTCCTACTCGTTGTAGTGAATGAACTAGTAAGCCATCGGTTTATCTTGAACTAATCATGAGATGAGAAGGTAAAGATCAAATTTTCAACATGCAAGTATTTCCTTGGTTCTCTTTTACATCGTTTCACGTAATAGAGTTTATGCTTTTAATCTTCTACTCAATAAATAGTTATTTGTTTTTCATGAAATTAGTAATGAATAATGACATGCAAGTATTTCCTTGGTTCTCTTTTAACGTAATAGAGTTTATGCTTTTAATCTTCTACTCAATAAATAGTTATTTGTTTTTCATGAAATTAGTAATGAATAATGACTTGTTTCATAAGAAAACAAGAGGGATTGCTAAAGGAAGCAAGTCCCTGCCATGAGAAATATAATACTATGCAATAGTTGAAGAACTCAAACAGCTTGGTTTCAGCATTGCTTTGAGTTGATCTTTGATTTAATTATCTTTGAATCTCTATACGCATGATTCCTTTTGTCAATAGTATGATGAACAAGAATCACATATGGCTCACCAAACATGATATGCAACTGAATCTCCAGTTGAAACCCGTCTACTGTCTCTTGTTCTAGCTTATACTTTAATGTTGCCTCTCTAATGGTCTATGCCTTTGCAACGAGTATGAGTGAAAGTGAAACAGCTGAATCGGGATGGATAAGGGCGAATTTAACTTATAATTATGTCCTGAGCTTAAAAAACATGGACGTTCGGTCCATCTAACGGACCAACAGCAAAGTCAATCATTGACTTAGCTGTTGGTCCATTAGATGGACCGACTGAACGTACATGTTTGTTAAGGATGGCCATAATTAAGTAAGTGTACAAGTGAACGTGTTTTTCTGACCTTGGCTATGTTTTTGGTTGTGTTTTAATGATCATGTGTTTCTATTGATATGTGGAGGTAGTGTTCATGTAAAATTACAGTGATAAACGTTATGGATTGCAAGTTCTATGGGCTTTTAGTAAAAAAAGAAACTACACGGAAGTTCATCACATTATAACAAGATAGAACTTTGTCTTCTGATTCTTTAAGAAAATAACACCTCGATCCTCACGTTTTCACCAAATGTAGCTATTTGCTCATTAAATAAGATTGATGTCACCAAAAGGAACAAAAAGAATTCATACATGTGGCACCAAATTAAACTTTATTATAAAAAAATATCCTTGCATCGTTTGAAATTGAATTTGACGTTGTCACGTTCGACTGATTAAATTTTAAATCAGATTGATGTTGTAAATATGTTTGGAAAAATACACTAGTGTGAATGGAGATCGAGTCTAAAACGAAATGGCATATTAGGTAAATTTCAAGTTTAAATAAAAATGGCATATAACTTATCAAATTAATAAAATATCTTGAAGTTTAAAGAAAAATTGTATATAAAGATAGTTTTTCTTCTTAAATCCAGCTAGCCACTAACAAGCCACTAGCCACAATGAAAGGGGTAGTTCCAGAAACCGTAGAAGCGTCTGAGCCAGTTGATCCAGTTGACTGGAACAACATCAATGTCTTCAGCAGCAACGTTAACCGCCGAAGAAGTTAAATATGATGCTATGGATTGCTAGGGTTTTACACATTCATCAAAAGCAGGCTACTCAAATGTCGTAGATTCAAACGTTGCAGGAACCATAAAATTATATCTATTTAAAACTTATATATTACATAATTCTAAACTTTATTTTGGTGGATCATAGTAGATTCGAATGCCAATGATTTGGATACCAATTATTAATTAAACTTTCAGCATGCATGACGTTCCAAGCAGTGGAATTGAAATAGGAATGCCCTAGAGTCAAAAGTTGCAGGAACCATAAATTATATCTATTTAAAACTTTTATATATTATAGAATTCTAAACATTATTTTGGTGGGTTAGAGTCGATTCAGATGCCAACCAATTATTAAAACTTCGAGCATAAGTGACGGTCGAATAAAGAGAGAAGCATAGTTGCCATGTGCAGTATGTGCATGTCGTGGCATATTTCAATTCACGCAGAAAATCGCAAGTGTCCTCTCTAGTCATAAGCTACAAGTTAGTGCTAACAGTCATTAAAAAACTTGTAGATTCATATTAATACTAAAAATACCTGCAAAGACATGGGAAAGCTCTGGTTATGAAGCCTTATTCTGAAAGAATATGATTGTTAAGGTCTTGATGAGAGTGGAAGCTGCGAGGCATTTCTGGTTACTTGCCAAGAACAACACAAACACTTGTAAACGTCTACGGCCTTGCCTTACTTTTCTTTGCAATGCTCTTAGAAAACGACAAAGGTGTAGCATAAGAGAAACCTTGCTCATCATCCTTGTATTATATATCAAACCTGCTATTTAATATACGTAATTAGCTATGTTCTATCATCATCTGAATACAAGACTCATATATAAGCTCATATAATAATGGACTTCATCTATATGTCATAAGCTGATCGCCATTGCCTTTCGTCCAGATACTAATTTAAATAGCCAGTTTCAATCTTACTATCCAGTAGTAAAAATAAATTTAGATGCGTGCCTACAGGGGCTCTGAGGAAAACAATAAATATATTTCTCTAATGAATCTATCTAGAATCGAACAAAGGGATGTTGTTGGTTCAGATGTAGACTTTGTTAATGATTGCAACTGGATTAGCTTCAACTGATTATGCCCCATTCATTGTTGTCACCTATGGATCCACCTATAACGATGGTTCTCGAAATGAAAGGGATACTAGGCATGGCGTTGCTCACATCCATGGCTCTGCGCTAAGTTTTCCTATGTTTACCAAGGTATAGCTTTTAGTTGATCAGCGGTGTATCAATCTCGATCAAATGCTTCGTCCAGATGTCCCAGTCAGGCATTTCCCTGCAAAGGAAACGACACCCCATGTTGTTCACGCCCACGGGCTTCGAGCCGATCTGGATGAAAACTGTTCAAAGATAAATATTAATAAGCAAACAAAGTTATTCAGTTATTTTCAATGCATTATTAAAAGCCTAAAAAAGGTGTCATTCATCTGAAAATAGTTGCATATTTTGGTGATAGGAAGTCCGATATACCTCAGAAACGTCTAAAACTTCTGAGAAGCCCACTCTTGCTATGTTGCCTAGCTTCCAAGTTCCCACTAAAGCTAGCATTAAAACTCCAGCCTCATCTATTAGTCACATGAATAATATATTCATGTATCTTCAATTGGAAAATAATGAATGACATGTGGCTATGTTCTATCTCGACTCTAGTTTCATCTTTTTGTTATAATTTTATAATCTGTTTAGTAATCAATATCAGTTACAGGACCTAGAACTTTCAGATTCTTTACCAGCATCATATAAAGCGGAATTTGAACATTAATGAATTTATTACCTGACTCCATTTTTTTTTGTAGATATTTGACTGCTTCAGATCTTCAGATCAGTAAACCCTTTGCTTCAGTCTTCAGCACAGTAAATCCTCAGCTTCAGCCTTCTTTAAAATAGAAAACCTGTTTCTCTTTCTTACCCTATTCCAATACACTCTTTCAGATATCAATCGATGGGTATTCTGAAGGTTCATTTTATGGGTGGAGAGAGGACCAGTTTCCCCAGACCGTTATTCTCCACGTGCCCATCATAGTTGGAGACCATTCCCCTGAATTCATTAGCAAGAACTCCATGAAAACGTAACTGCTGCCAGTACATGTGTCTCATCATGTGGGTCATTAAGAACTGATTTAGAAAATTAGTCTTACATTCTCCCACTTGGCACGTATGATAGCTTAACATTAGAGTTTAACAGATTAGACATTAGATGCGCCATAAGTCATATTCATCTTGGTTTTCAGTGGGTCATCATAATATTATAATTAAATAACCTAGTAATGTGAGCCATGATGGTTCCATGTCAATAAAACAACATAGTCCCTTTCATGTACCACAACATTAGTAACCTATTTAATTAGTCTGTAAGAAAGGAGTGTGTTCATAAGGTCCAACAATAATGTCCCTTGTCAGAGACTATTCATGTCATCATACATTTTATTTTCATACATGTACGTACACATTTAGAACAGAATGTTTCAAACATTAATAAACATCTTTATTAAGATCTCAAAGTGTCAAATAAAACAAATAACATAATGCGATTTATTTCATAAAAATAGCAACTGTTATGTGCTACGTTCAATACCCATTCTATTAACATGTTCCTTAAATGTCTTTGGTGGTAATCCTTTTGTCAATGGATATGCAACCATGAGCAGTGTGCTTATGTGTTCAATTGACACTCGTTGTTTTTGAACTTCTTCTTTAACGGAAAAGTATTTCAGTTCCATGTGTTTAGCACCATTAGAATACTTGTCATTCTTAGAGAAAAATACAGCTGCGGCGTTATCACAATAAATCCTCAGCGGCTTGGCAATAGAGTCGACAACCCCAAGTCCTGAGATAAAATTTCGCAACCACAATCCATGAACTGTGGCCTCAAAGCATGCCACAAATTCAACTTCCATAGTGGATGAAGCAGTGATGGTTTGCTTCGCACTTTTCCATGATATTGCTCCTCCAGCTAATAGAAATAAATAACCAAAAGTAGACTTCCTACTGTCAACAAATCCAGCAAAATCCGAATCTAAGTAGCCAATCACCTCTAGATTATCAAACCTCCTAAATGTGAGCATGTAATCCTTCATTCCCTGCAAGTACCTCATCACTTTCTTTGCATCTTTCCATTGATCCAATCCAGGATTAATTTGGTATCTTCCCAACATACCAACTGCAAAACTGATGTCTAGTCTAGTGCAAGTATGTGCATACATTAAACTTCCTACTGCAGAAGCATAAGGAATTCCTTCCATCTGTTTTCGTTCCCATTCATTCTGTGGACATTGCATAAGGCTGAATTTATCCCCTTTCTGAATAGGGGCATCACCAGTTGAACAATTATTCATTCCGAATCTTTCTAGAACTCTTTCGATATAAGCCTTCTGAGACAATCCTTACAATCTACGTGATCAATCTCGGAATATTTCAATTCCTATCACGTAAGATGCCTCACCCATATCTTTCATTTCAAAATTCATAGAGAGAAACTTTTTGGTTTCAAGTAATAAACCAAAATTACTGGTGGCAAGCAATATGTCATCAACATACAAAATCAGAAATATAAATACTCCCACTAACCTTCAGATATATACACCGATCAATAGTGTTTTCCTTAAATCTAAAAGAAGTAATGGTATTATGAAACTTAAGATACCACTGCCGGGAAGCTTGTTGAAGTCCATATATTGATTTCTTAAGTTTGCAAGCCAGGTGTTCTTTTCCTTTAATGGAGAAACCCTCAGGTTGATCCATATAGACTTATTCCTCTAAACTCCCATTCAGAAAAGTTGTTTTCACATCCATTTGGTGCAGTTCTAAATCATAATGAGCTACCAATGCCATAATGATTCTAAGTGAGTCCTTCTTGGACACACGAGAGAAGGTCTCTCTATAATCTATGCCTCCTTTCCGAGTGAAACCTTTGGCCACAAGTCTAGCTTTATGTCATTCGATATTACCCTTAGAGTCGCGTTTGGTCTTAAAGACCCATTTGCAACCAACTTTCTTGTATCCTTCAGGAAATTCAACGAGATCCCAGACTTCATTTTGGTCCATTGATTTCAATTTATCATTCAGGGCATTAATCCTTTTAGTAGAATCATTACTTTCTATGGCTTGTTAAAATGAAACCGGATCCTTACATGTTCCTACATCAAAATCTGATTCTTGTAGATAAACCACATAATCATTTGAAATCGCAGACCTCCTTTCCCTTTGAGATCTCCTTAATACTACTTCTTGTGGTCCATCTACCATCGGTTCATCGATGACAGCCTCATTATGGAGTGGTGGTTCATTAATTTGTTGTTTAATGTTGTCAGGTTGTTTATCAATGATAGGAACAACAATTTCCTTTGAAGCCATAGCTACAGGAACTTGTACCCTAATTTCTTGGATAACCACATTTTGTGATTTATCACTCTCACTGACTTCACCATTTTCAATGAATCTGGCATGACCGGTCTCTACAATTCTCATACTGTGATTAGAGCAATAAAACCTATACCCTTCGTATTTTTCAAGATAACCAATAAAATAACCACTGATCGTTCTAAAAGCCAATTTCTTTTCATGTGGATTGTACAATCTAACCTCTGCTGGACAACCCCAAACATGCAGGTGTCTTAAACTCGGTTTCCTTCCTGTCCACAGTTCATAAGGGGTTTTTGGAACTGACTTACTAGGAACCCGATTTAATAAATATACAGCGGTCTTAAGAGCATACATCCACAATGACTTGGGTAAATTGGAATTACTTAACATACTCCTAACCATATCCATTAAAGTTTGATTACGCCTTTCAGCTACACCATTATGCTGTGGCGTTCCAAGCATAGTATACTACGCACATATGCCATGCTTTTCAAGGATTTTAGCAAATGGGCCAGGGCACTACCCTGTTTCATCATACTTTCCATAGTATTCACCACCTCTATCAGATCTGATGATTTTCACTTTTCTGTCTAATTGCCTTTCAACCTCAGTAATATATACCTCAAGGGCATCCACCGATTGAGATTTTTCATGCAGCAAATAGACATAACCATATCGTGAAAAATCATCAATAAAGGTGATAAAATACTTTTCTCGACCAAAAGATGGATTGTCAAAAGGCCCACAAATGTCTGTATGGATAATCTCAAGAAGCTCAGTACTTCTTGTGGCACTTTTTCTAGTGTGTTTGATTTGTTTTCCCTTAATACAATCTACACACACTCCAAGATCAGAAAAATCTAAGTTCAAGAGAATCCCATCTTTTATTAATCTAAGTAACCTTTCTCTGGAAATATGTCCCATCCTTTTATGCCACAAGTACGAGGAATTTTCATTCATTAGACTACGTTTAATACCAACATTATGATACAGGGTAAGAATAGTTTCAGCAAATTGATTATCAAGTTTTAATTTGTACAAACCATCAGAAAGAATGCCCGAACAAACAAAAGAGGTACTCTTAAACAAACTGAAACTTTTATTTCCAAAATTACAGAAGTAACCATCAATAACAAGTCTGGGCAAGGAAATTAAATTTCTAGAAATAGAAGGAACATATAGAGCCTCAAAACAAATCCAAATGATAACTAGAATCTAGAAATAAACGATAAGTCCCAATGGCTTCAACTGGAGCTTTAACCCGATTTCCCATGAATAGAAAATTCTCATTTGGATTTGTGGTCTGGGTTGTAAGGAATCCCTGCATGGTATTAGAAACATGAGTAGTAGCCCCAAAGTTAATCCACCAAGTATTAGAAAGAACTTCAGTTAGGTTTGATTCGAAACAAACAGAAACGAAATTCATACCTTTTTTTTCGAACCATTCCTTACGTTTCGGACAGTTTTTCTGATAGTGTCCCAACTTTTTACAGAAGTGACACTTATCATTGTTCCTTTCCTTCTTATAATTCTGAGAACCTTGATTAGGCTCATTAGTCTTGGATGGTGTTTGCTTCATGCCCTTTCTAGGCTTTTTCCCTTTCCTTTCGGCTCCTTGAGTTGTGAAATGAACTGAATGTTGTCCATGTTGCTTAAGTCTTGCCTCTTCTTGATTGAGCATACCGGCCAACTCATTCACATTCCATTTGTCCTTAATAGTGTTATAGTGAATCTGAAATGGCCCATACTGAGGAGGTAAGGAGTTTAAAATGAATTGCACAAGAAAGAACTCATCCGTATTCATCTCAAGAGTCTTTAATTGAGCAGCCAAGTTTGTCATTTCAAGGACATGCTCATGCATTCCAGGCATACCATCAAACTTCATGGTGGTAAGCTTATCCATCAGTGTCCCAGCAAGAGACTTGTCTACAGTTTTGAAACGCTCTTCAACAGATTTCAGAAATTCTTTAGCATCTTCAGTATTAGGAAGAGTTGACTTAATGTTGTTTGCTACAGTCATCCGCATAAACTTAAGGCTCAGTCTATTCGATCTTTCCCATGCTTTGAATGTAGATTTTTCATCTGCACTGCTGTCACTAGTAATAGCAGCCGATTTTTCAGATTCGAGTGCTACATCCATATCCAGAATACCGAGGTGAAACTGAACCTGTTCTTTCCAATCTGAGAAATTCATTCCATTCAGGATCGGGACAGAAGAGGCATGCGAATGCAGCGAAATAGGAATTGATACTGCAATCATAGATACATGCTTGTGACATTAATGCTAAGAGTTATAAATAATTTGAAAAACATGGTTAAAAAATAGAGAATAGTATTACCATGACCTACCTTTGGGCTAATCTTATGGTAAACTATTAACAATTATGGTGATTTTTGAAAAACATGATTAAACAATATAGAATAGTGTTACGGTGACCTACCTTTAGGATAATCTTATGGTAAACTATTAACAATTATGATGATTTTCTTTCACCTAATAGGACTAATTGATAAAATATTCACCACTAAGTAAGTATGTTACCTTTGAGTATCCATACTAGCCTCAATCGTGAATACCCATCAACCATCCTACTCCAATTAATTAATCTTTCAAAAATTGGTGCACCTTTGGGTCAACCTAATATTCTTGTGACTAAATAATTGTGATTTGCAGAGTCATTATTTTAACACCAGGGAAAACAAGCATTAAATTTCATTAATTTGACTTAATATCTACGTGTCTTTCCGGTTGGGCTACTTTGGTGGCTACCAAACCGTATCTTAATATAGACCTTAAATCAATGTAATGACTTTGCACATTGAATTAACAGTAATGTGTTTTACCAGAGTAAAATAAAACATTCTATCATCTTTCACTATAACAAAAAGAAAGCATTCACTATAACAGAGTAAAAGAAAAATTTACTATAATAATTATACTTATAATAATTATATTTACGGGAAACTAAAACTTGGTTGAGTTTTCAACTTTCCGTAACTGGATTCATTAATAGTTAATTTTGTCTATAATTTGCACACTGTATACCCTAATTTCATACAGTGGCTTTCAACCTTTTTATTACTATGTATTCATGAAACTGATCTATCACTGTGCATTCATAAAACTGATATATGATTTCACAGGATACATTTGTCAGATAAAAATTTATGGAAAGAGAAAAGAAAGTTCTATACACAGGCTCTGATACCACATGTTATAATTTTATAATCTGTTTAGTAATCAATATCAGTTATTTGATTACAGGACCTAGAACTTTCAGATTCTTTACCAGCATCATATAAAGCGGAATTTGAACATTAATGAATTTATTACCTGACTCCATTTTGTTTTGTAGATATTTGACTGCTTCAGATCTTCAGATCAGTAAACCCTTTGCTTCAGTCTTCAGCACAGTAAATCCTCAGCTTCAGCCTTCTTTAAAATAGAAAACCTGTTTCTCTCTCTTACCCTATTCTAATACACTCTTTCAAATATCAATCGATGGGTATTCTGAAGGTTCCTTTTATGGGTAAAGAGATGACCGGTTTCCCCAAGACCGTTATTCTCCACGTGCCCATCATAGTTGGAGACCATTCCTCTGAATTCATTAGCAAGAAATCCGTGAAAACGTAACTACTGCCAGCACATGCGTCTCATCATGTGGGTCATTAAAAACTGATTTAGAAAATTAGTCTTACACTTTTTGCATGAGAAGAACATATGGGGTGCCTTTGGGATTCAGTCTAACTGTTTCTTTTTTTGGTTTTGAAGCCTGCCACTTCTACTCTTCATACAATACAATGTTCAAAAAATGCTTTTTCCCTAGTTCGTGAAAATGAACAAGTTCACTAATTGATTTTCGTTGTTCTGGGTTGAACATATTTACTAGTGGGTTTTATCCCCGTCCTCTGATAGGATGATGGGACATTTTTTAAGGATACTTATCATCTAAATGCTTTGTCACCTGCTACTATGATGAAATATTGGGTATCACTTGTTTGAATCTTGAAAGTTTCAATTTCTTTCAACGTTTATTAGCGTGACCTGTAGAAATTTCAATAGATCTACAACTGCTCATAAAATTTATCTAAATCATGAGACACAAATCTAATCTACTGCATAAATAGAAAAATCATCACACATGGAAACAACGTACATACAGAGACAAGATATATCAAAAACGGGGAAAGCTTACTACCCAAAACCCCATTTGCTATGTTTTTCATTAATCAAATGGAAGAGATCAATTACAATTGCTTCCTCTATACACTTAATTAGTTTATAGCTGTTGTCCTCTGCCTTTGAAATTCCACCACAACTTGAGTTCGAATTATGCACATGCATGAGCAAAAAAATGGGTCGATTGATCAGTTAACTAAATGATCATTGAGTTAGACTGAAGTTTAACCACCTAACTAATCATTAACTAGTTCAGTTTCACTCGAAACTAGTTTTAACTGATTTACAACTCGAATAAACTCAACCCGGCTCCTAAAATATAGGAATCTCTGTAACTAACTGATCTCATTGTCTCAACTCGAATTTACTGAGCTAACTGATTGCTAATGACTCAGCTAACACATCCAAGTGACCTATTGATGTGGAATTTCGAGTTTCCTCCTCAATTTAATTTAGACAGAAAATTAAATTGAGTTTCTTGCTGCTATTTTCAACGCTCCCTCTCAGCAAGAAAGGGATTATCATGGACCCCAATCCTGTCCCTGTGGAATTCAAATTCGCCTTTTGACAAGGCCTTCATCAAAATATCTGCATCTTGTTCCTCTGTCGGGATGTACTGTAACAACATAATCTTCCTCTGCACACAATCTCAAAGGTGGTGATACCGGATATCAATATGCTTGGAATGATCATAAAAAACTGGATTCTCAAAGAGTTTGATACAACTCTGATTGTCATAGTGAATCATCGTAGGATCCATCAACTGACCAAATAAACCAACAAGAATCTTTCTCATCCATATAGCCTCACATGCTGCTTGATTTGCAGCCATATATTCTGCTTCTGCTAAGCTGAGTGCCACAGATCTCTGCTTCCTACTGTACCAAGAAACTCCTGCTGACCCAACACTGAAAATTCCTCCTGATGTGCTCTTTCTGTCCGATGGACTCCCTGCCCAATCTGCATCTGTGAAGCCTTGCAACTTCACTCCCTCTATCCATCTGTACCAAAGACCAAACTGAGTAGTGCCTCTAAGGTATCGTAACACATGCTTTGCTGCCTTCCAATACAGTTTGGTTGGCTTAACCATGGCTTGACTAAGCTGGTTAATAGCATAACACATGTTCGGTCGTGTGTTCACCAAATACATAAGTGAACCTACAAGCTTCCTGTAAGTGGTAGCATCTACTACTTCACTTGAAGTAGCATCCTCCTTCCTCCAGTTTCCTGCAAGAGGTGTCTCCATGGGCTTACTCTTCTCCATGTGAAATCTTTTCAGCATCTCATTGGCATACTTGCCTTGAGAAACAAAAAGTTCTCCATCTCCTTGCCATACTTCCAAACCTAGGAAATAATGCATGAGTCCCATGTCCTTCATTTCAAATTCTCTTGCAAGATCCTCTTTGCAAGATCTGATCAACTGCTCATCACCGGTTAGAATTAAATCATCAACATATAGCACAATAATCAATAATTTACCTTCAACAACAATATGATAAAGGTTTGCATCTGCTTCACTTTTGGTGAAGCCCAACCCGGTGAAATAGTTGTCGATCCTAGTGTACCAAGCATGGGATGCTTGCTTGAGCCCATATAATGCTCGCTTGAGTCTGCACACATGCGACTCTCTATCAAAGGTCTCAGACCCCTCCGGCTGTTCAATATACACCTCTTCCTCAATCAATCCATTGAGGAATGCTGTTTTTACATCCATTTGGTGGATCTTCCACCCCATCTGCGAAGACAAAGAAAGAATAGATCTAATGGAAGAGTACCTTGCTACTGGAGAAAAAGTCTCCTCGTAATCAATACCTTCTACCTGAGAAAACCCCTTGGCCACAAATCTAGCCTTGTGTTTCTCGATGCTTCCGTCTGCTGCATGCTTTACTTTGTAGAGCCATCTTGAACCTACCACTAATTTGTCTGCTGGTCTTGGGACCACTTCCCAAACACTATTTCTGACAATGGGATCAAATTCCTCTACCATAGCATCAGCCCATACTGGTTGCTCTACAGCTTCCTTAAATGAGGGTGGCTCAGTCTCTACACTCTCGCTCACCAGAGCCATGTAGTTAGTGTACCGACTCGGTAACCTTGTCTACCTACACTGAGATGTGGGTTGTCCCACTCTCTCTCTAGCATCATGCAACAATATATCAACTTCCCTGGTTCACTTGCTGCCTTCCCTGGGTGTCTCTGCCTGAGTGGTTGACTCCATTTTCTGCCCCTCTATATGTGGCTACTCCACATCTTCATGAGGTTCTTCTTTTGCAACTAAAAGCTCCTCTTCTGATGATATCTGAAGCTCCCTCTCAAGAGAGGAACGCATAGCCTTCTCTTCATCAAATTTTACATCCCTCCTCATAACTGTTTTTCTAAGGGATGGCATGTACACAAGATAGTTATGAGGTGTTTCAGTGTACCCCACAAATATCCCCAACTCAACTGTCGGTTCAAGCTTCTTCCTTGAATCCTTGGAAACATGACAGTAAACTGATGATCCAAAGATCCTGATGTGTGATACATCGGGCTTCTTCCCTGAAAAATCTTCTTCTGGAGTGCGCATGCACAAAATCTGATGAGGGCTCCTATTCTGCAAATAGACTACTGTGTTGCATGCTTCAGCCCACAAATGCAATGGCAGGCCTTGGTCATGCAACATCGCCTTTGATGCTCCCACAATACTTCTGTTCTTCCTTTCAGCCACCCCATTTTGCTATGGGTTGTGGGGTGCTATCAACTCTCTTCGAATGCCTTCTTTCGCACAAAATTCTTTGAATGCATTTGACACAAATTCACCTCCATTATCACTTCTTAGAGCCTTCACTTTCCTGCCACTTTTTTTCTCAACAAATGTTTTAAATTCTACAAACTTTGAGAATGTCTGATCTTTCTTCTGCATGAAATAGATCCAACATTTTCTAGAAAAATCATCTACAAATATAACATAATACCTGTGATTGGGAGTGGAAACTGTCCAAAAAGGTCCACAAAGATCTGAGTGGATCCTTTCCAGGACTGCATGCGCCTTGCTGTCCCGTTCATGGAAGGTGGGTTTTGCATACTTTCCCAAAGTGCATCCTTTGCATACATTTTGCTGGTTCAAAGCACCTTTGGGAAGTCCAGTTGTGATTTGTTGCATGATCTTCAAGGCTCCATGGTGTAGGTGACCAAGTCTTCGATGACAAAGTTCTTCGTCATCTTTGCTCTGCACTTTTTCTGCCTTGCTAATTGATGCAACACAATCTCCAACCTCCAACTTGTAGAGGTTCCTCACGCGGACTCCAATTTTCTTTACTTGCCCCATGGTTATGTGTCTCAGAAATGCTTTTCCTTGGCTGAATACCACACCATAACCATGGTCTTCGAGCACTGCTACCGAGATCAGGTTCTTCTTCAAGCCTGGCACATACATGACATCTTTGAGTCGAAAATCTGATCCTGACTCTCTATGGAAGGTTACAGTGCCTATATCGGTTGCACTGTACCGCCCGTCATCGCCTAGCTTGATATTTATCTACAGATCCTTCTCCTCCCTTTCACTGAAGAAATCTTTGCATCCAGTCATGTGAAAAGATGCACCCGAATCCAAATACCACACGGTACTCATTATTGTGCTAGCCATGCATGCAATGAGTGTGAAATCAAGCTCGAACTGTGAAGCTAGAGCTTCACCTACAGCTGCAGTTTTCTTGCTGGATTTCTTCTGCGGACATCTAGTTGCGTAGTGCCCAAACTCGTGATAGTGGAAGCACTTCACCTTTGACAAATATCCCTTTTTGCCTCCATGATTAGAATCGGGCTTGGGTTGGAATTTCTTCCCTTTCCCTTTCTTCCCTTTTCCCATCAATGCGAAGTTTTCCTCTTCATCAGCTTTGGATGAGGATCCATCTCTTGTGCTTCGCCTAAATTCTTCCTGCTGAAGATCAGACCACAAGCGTGACCAATCAGGTAGCTTTTCTCGACCATTTACAGAATCTTGGTAACTGTGCTAGCTCTTGGAAAGACCTAGGAATGCTAGACTCACCAAATCATCTTCTAGAATAGTAACTCCAACACCACCAAGCTCATCACAGCACTGTGTGAGCTTGCTCAGATGTTGCAGAATAGTATCGTTCTTCTCCATCTTGATCTTTCGAAGTTTATCCTTGAGTGCCAGCTTTCTCTGGTCACTCTGATTCTGGAATAACTTTGTCAATGTTTTCCACATTGCGGATGGAGAAGTCTTCCCATGGATATTTGAGACAATATGATCTCGAACCCCTTCGAGGATAATTCTTCTTCCTTTCGCCACATCCTTCTTCCACTGAACAAGCTGGACATCTGTTGCAGTTGCCTGTGGAATATCAGACTCGATATATTCCAACAACCCATTATCTACAAATACTACCTCCATGCGATCCTTCCAAGCTACGAAGTTGGAGCTTCCCTCCAAGGGAAATTCTAGCCTTAACCTGCTGAAAGCCATCTTCCAAGCTCTGTAGAGATGTTTCTGCACTGGCCTGTAGACCTGAGGAGAAACTTCGAATTCCCTGTTCTTCTGTGATTATGGCTTTGATACCATGTGGAAATTTCAATAGATCTGCAACTGCTCATAAAATTTATCTAAATCATGAGACACAAATCTAATCTATTACATAAATAGAAAAATCATCACACACAGAAACAATGTACATACAGAGACAAGATATATCAAAAATGGGGAAAGATTACTGCCCAAAACCCCATCTGCTCTGTTTTTCATCAATCAAATGGAAGATATCAATTACAATTGCTTCCTCTGTACACTTAATTAGTTTACAGCTACTGTCCTCTGCCTTGGAAATTCCACCACAACTTGAGTTCAAATTATGCACATGCATGAGCAAAAAAATGGGTTGATTGATCAGTTAACTAAATGATCGTTGAGTTAGACTGAAGTCCAACCACCTAACTAATCATTAACTAGTTCAATTTCACTCGAAACTAGTTTTAACTGATTTACAACTCAATAAACTCAACCTGGCTCCTAAAATATAGGAATCTATGTAACTAACTGATCTCATTGTCTCAACTCAAATTTACTGAGCTAACTGATTGCTAATGACTCAGCTAACACATCCAAGTGACCTGTTGATGTGGAATTTCGAATTTCCTCCTCAATTTAATTTAGACAGAAAATTAAATTGAGTTTCTTGCTGCTATTTTCAACATGACAAACTTTAGGCTTCAGTGAGTATTTTACCACTCACTTCATTCATGCACGCAGTCGTAGCCTTAGGCTTCTTATGGGATGACTTAAGGCTTGTTGTTGCTTGAGGGGTCAATGGGTAAGATAAGCCATGCCTAGATATGGACACACTCTCTAGGAATCCAAACAAGGCTCCAAACAGCTGCCAGCATTGTGACCCAGAGGTAATCTAGCAGGTCATATTTAATCTGTCTTCAAAAAGATAAGCATCAACATGGGAGCATCGAGTGGTCACTTCATAGGAGGATCCTCTCTCATATCTTCAACATACAGAAGGTCCGTAGTTCAATCCTTCCTCGATTGAAATAGAAAAAATGTTAAAGAATTTGTGAGGGGGCATCGAGTGGTCACTTCATAGGAGGATCCTCTCTCATATCTTCAACATACTGAAGGTCCGTAGTTCGATCCTTCCTCGATGCAAATAGAAAAAATGTTAAAGAATTTGTGACTATTTTTTATTTTCTTTATGTCGCTCTTAGTGATTTTTCCCTATATTTTGCACCTTTTATTTCATTACCCATTTTATTGGAGTAAGTAAGGGGTAGAGGAATCATCCTTGATCTAAGGAAGCAATACAGAAAATGCTTTACATTGTGTGCAAAAGAGCTTAATTTTTTAAGAAACCGTCTTAAATTGAGATTTCATATTACTACTTTTCTGTAATTTCAATTTTCATTTGAATTATATATATGATGAAAGAGGGATAGCGAGGAAACAGGAAGAGATCATGGGTTGTTGGTTGGAAATCTACTTGCACAAGGAATTCTAGGAAAGAGGAAGAGATCATGGGTTGTGAGTTGGAAGTCTACATGCACAAGGAATTATAGATGTATTAATTTGGAATCATCTAGTACAAAGGATTGATCTTAGTTCTCACAGCTTGAAAAGAACGCATTTACTAAGATGTCCAAGCAATAATCATGTCAATGGACAGCTACCACCATTCACTCGTATGTCTCTAAAGATTAAAGAAATTGATTTCATTATGTTGTATGTTCAAATCATCACTATAGTTGAAAATATGACATACCTGTCTCCTTGGAAGTCTTCTTCAAGGACCATGTAGAAGCTAAGTTCTTTCTTCCATGAAATAGTTGTTCGACTTCTCCTTAAATTCAAAAGGAAAAGAGAACCCACAGAGCATCCACAACATGTGGAAGGTAAAGATGTAGTAGAGAGGCAAATATGTATATCAAAAGATGGATGGCTAGACAAGATGTTGCCTACCAAAGCATGCACACATGGCCAACATGCAATAGCATGCCAAATTAAATATGCCAGGCAATACAAAATATGCAAGGGGATGCAATATGCAGAGAACATATTAGAACAGTACAATTAATGAAGTAATGATACAGTAATTTCTAGCATTACCTAGGTCCTAGATTCATAAAAAATACACAATATCGTCTACTTTAACCTTAAGTTTCTGAAGATTGATGGGCAGTCTGCCTAGAGTTAAGACCAAATAAAATTACCAAATTTATCATTGGTTGATAAAAAGTATTTCACAATTTGATTGGTTCTTAGAAAGTGTTTTTCAACCTTTACATTGAAAACATAAAATAAGTTTTGGTCATCGTGCAAAGTAATCGAAACCACTGGTGAATCATAGAGTCCCTGCCAGACAGAAGGCAGAGACTAATAGCGATATCTAGATATGGATGGTGGTTTCGGGCTCAGTATATATGATTTTATTCATGACTTGTTGTTGGTTTATGTGATTCGATGAAAATGTCTTCTGCTTAGTGATTTTGTCTTCCATTATTAGAATGGTCATGGCGTTACAAATGGTTTCCACGAGTAACCCGATTATAATCTCTTTGTTGCGCATTAACATTTGGATGATGGCATTTGAACATTCTATAGGACGAGTAACCAGTCTATAGGATGCAGATTGAACATTGATGATTTCAATCGCTTTCCCCGAGTAGAGATATTTCGAAAATATTAATCGGTTGTGTTAAATCTGTCCAATGGAAGCACCGACAAATGGTATACGAACATCATTTTATGGCCTTCGATGCACCGACAAATTGTATACGAACATCATTTTTTTTATGACAATGGGATGTTCAGTTAAATCAGGACTAACATGATCATGATGACAATCAATGGACCACCCCTCGGAATCCATCACGTCGCACCTTTTTATATCGCATTCAGTGAGTCTCGTTACTTCGAGGACGGCATTTGGCTCAGCTTACTTTACTTATTGTGACGTAGCCATTTGATACAGTGTGCTCAGATCGTTTAAAACTTCTAAATTAAAGTCTTCTCACCTTGATTCCTCTTGAATAACAGCTCTATAATGCAGGTGTTTAGCATTATATAGATGTTTTATAAAAATGTTTGGCAGTAAAGTGTGAAAAGAAAAAAAATATTATACTTTAAAACATCCGATATCATTATGATCATGATTAACTTGTTAAAATTAATATTATTATGAAGTATTATTAAAATTAAGATATAAATTGAATTGTTGTACAAACCAAAAGTGAATATATATATTACATTGCATTACATTATTAGTGACAGGTAAAGTGAAAAACTTATATAGTTTACATTACATTATTAGTGGCAGAGTTAAAGTGAAAAACTTTTTTAGTTTACATTCCTTTAGATTTTATAATTTTATTTATTGTTTGGATGAATATTATTCAAGTTTTTTATATGTTTGGTTTATGATATTAAAAGTTTTTTTTTTTTAAGGGATTGGAGGAACTCACACACGATACGGTAAACCCCTTCGTTAGATTACGGGAATTCTTTTGGCACTAAGTCTGTTATCAAAGTTATCTAAAGGTATTCAAAGTGTATACCTTTAATATTGGAGGGCATTCTTTTGGGACTAAGACTAATATCAAAGTTATATAAAGGTATTAAAAGTGTATTATCAAAGTTATATAAAGGTATTAAAAGTATATTTTAGATTTTTGTTTCTTTATTTTTTTAGCATCAAGTGATGTAATGATTGTTAAGTGGACTATTCAAATCATGAAAAATTCGTTAAATGTGACGATAGTCATGAAATTTTTTCAATTATTAATAACATGCACTACATAGTTAATCCCAAAAATGATATATCTTATGGTTGATTGTGAAAAACTCTCAATACATATATAAAAAAATCGAGATAGGTATAACCAAATAATTCATAAGGAGCAATACTTGACAAGGTGTTGCAAATGGGGTAGGAAGCTAAGTCACGGTCCTGATTGTGGGGAAAATCCTCACAATTAAGTGTGCTTGATCAAGAAGAGTCTTTGCATGAGTAACGTCTCAAAAAGTCTTGGTTACTTGGTGCAAGCCCACCGAGTTTGATGATTGATGTTATGTGATTTGTTTTGCGATTCTCAATTCTACTGCTTTTGTCATGTGATCCCAAAAATAATATATCATATATTGGACTATGAAAACATCTCAATACTTAAATAAAGAGAGTCAAGTGCAACCCTCAAGAATGATGATTGATGATATGTAACTGATTTCGCTAGTCTCAAACACACTTCTTCACCATTGTGAGCATCACCCGAAATGAGTGTTAAGTGGATTATTCAAAACCATGATAAAATGGTTAGTTGTGACTATACTCATGGGATATTGGTGAGGGATTAATGATTTACAATATGCACATAATCTAAAACATGATATATCATATGTTGGATTGTGGAAACCTTTCAATAGTTAAATAATAAAAATTAGACACAATAATTCATAAGGTATTGAAAATGAAGTAGCAAACTAAATAAACTTGATTATACAAAAAAACTCCATAATAAACTGCCCTTAAACCCCCAAAGATAGTAAAATAAATAACAAAAAACTGATTAAAGGTGAATGTAAATAATTAAACTCCTTTAAAATTAATTTGACATTTCATAATAAAAGAACCTTTAATATATATAAAAAGAAAAATTCATAAGGATTCGATCCAATAGTATA
>LPNX010467306.1:569656-612943 GCA_001517045.1 Pseudotsuga menziesii | reverse complement strand
ATATTATTTTATTATTTTAACCATTATTTTATTATTTTAAATATTATTTTATTATTTTCCTTAGGAGGCCCATTTTAGACCCCAAAATTCCTCTAATGAAGCTTGATCGACTCTATATTATGCATTATGGTCGATTTTGAAAAGATGAAAACAATCCTTTACCTTTTCTAGCATTTATTATCGAGTGCGATGTCAATATTGGTTTCTTCGATAGCCTTTTGAAGAATATGTATGGTGTGCTTTTTTAGTTTGATCGTTATTTTTAAAAAGGGGCATTAATATACCCCAATTCCAAAATTTTGTTGGCTTGCATCTAACATGCCTTGTGCATTCCATCCCATTGTTGCGATGACCATTGAAACATTCCAAATAGTTTATATAACAAAGATGTACATTCAGCCCACTTATTCTTAGTGTATGCCATCAAATTGCTGCTACGATGATCATTGAGAAATTCAAAAGTATATATACGAAAGATGTACATTAAAGCCACCTAATTCTTAAACTCCTGATATAAAAATCAAATTTAAAACAATTTTTTAAAGCATTTTTCTGATCAATTGATTGATCGATATATACCCATTATTTTTTTATTTTATAATATGTTAACTCTAATTAATACCTTTAAATACCATCTCATTTTCTGGACTATTTTTTAAGTAATACGTCGCACGTTGGGAAGCCTTGCATATTATAATGCATTATATATTTTAGAAAGTAAATGATAAAAAGTAAACGATGACTTCATTTGGAATGTATAGCAGAGTGTACACCTATAACTTAATGTAAGTGTACATGTATAAGATATGTTTTACAAGTCTTTCAAATGGTTTTTTTTTTATATATATAAAATGACATTAAATGTGGGAGTTGGTTAATCTCTAAAACATTTGTATTTTTTTTAGTAAGTTTGGTTGGAATCCACCAGGATTTGTTGTTGAAAGTGAGTTTTACAATGTTAAAATTGCAATTTTTATTGCAGAAATGGATTCAGCACCTTGATCCGGGCAGCCTATTTATACAATTCCAATCACTGAAAACTACCCTTTGAACAATTTCTACCTAATTTTAACCAAAAAAATAGTCCAATTTTAAATACAAATAGTCTAGAAATTAACCAACTACAAGTAAGCTAACCTCCAGTAAAAATAAATATAACTATTTTATTCTCTTCCGAAATCATTTAATATGCATTATGAAATTAGCCAGTTAAAAGTTCGATAATCCGAATAGTAGGAATATTTATAAACAATTTTGAAAAACTATAATCGAAATTTTTCAAAATACAAATTATAATTGTTTTTCAAAATGCAAATTATAATTGTTAAAATATAGATTATAAATGTCGGAGATTTGGGTTTTTCAAAATAATTTATAAAGGTGTTAAATCAATTAAAACACTTCAATTTTGATTAGGATCTAAATCATTCAATTTTTAGAGAACTCTATATGAAATTGAGTAAAATATTACAAATTTAAACAACTTGGAATCTTTTAAGCTTATATATATAATCATGCCAGTTTTAACTGCGACACAATACGAAATTAGCAGAGAGTGCAATAAGCACCCAGCCAATTGATGGAGCAATTAATACTGCATCTTTTAAGCATCTCACAATTAGGTTAAAATCTAATGACGGTCTACCCCACAGCACCACCATTAATTATTGTGCTGGGGTGCTTATTACACGAGCTGCTTATTGCACACTGAGCATCTCAGCCGTTGGATTAAAATCCAATGACTGTCTACCCCTACCCCACAGCAGCACCATTAATTATTGTGCTGCCTGCTTATTGCAGGCAGATATAGATGGGGTTTGGTGCTCCTCGTTCTCAACCATATAGGCTGTTATGAGGTACAGAATTGGCTCATCCCGTGGATTTATAGCTAAGCTACACTGGGCCGGGGTCAGGAAGGTCATCGAGGAGGTGTAACTGAATTATTGGAGGTTGATCATTAGCAAAATCAACATGGCTGAACACAGCACTAGCACGTTGATGCTGGGAAGTCATAATTGGGTTCAGTCAAAAGCCAACCCGGTTCTCTTTTAAACCATAATATGTCAAACTCTGGCATGGCACAAAACTTAGTGGATTCAACACGTAGACTAGTTGAGAGGATAAAATCTGACGTCTACGAAGCTTTTGTCAGCAGGTTAATTATATTATAGAGATCGGTATCGTAATACAACAGCGATGTTGTAGCAATAGAAGAAATACCAAAGGGTAAAATAAAATGGAACGGCTCTCTTTCTCCTCCCCTTGCCGACCTTGGTTTAATGATAAATTTGATGATTGGACGATCTAAACTTGGCATGATTGAACTAATTAACTCTGACCGCGTGCACCTTTTATAACGTTGCCGCGGATTTGGATTCTCTGCACAAGAGGAATAATTCTCTGTCGGCAAAATCCACTGTCTCGTTCGCGTTGGAGGCAGTCATGGCGAGGAGACTCGAGAGAAAGTTAATGGCCACCGACCGACATATTCTTCTCTAATTTCAGTAGAGCTGCAGATGAGTTTCGTACTAACTAATGGCCACTGAAATACAAAGCAGGAATGTTTGCATTGACTTTTGTAGTCGTGGACGCGAGTCGACAAGAAAAGCAATTAAGGCATCAACATGCTTTCGGAAAGTCGGACATTTCAAGTGGTTTTCCCTGTGGAGAACATGCACCTGGAGAAGTCACCTTCTGGTCAGTGGGAGGGAGTTCAATTTTTTACACCCTTTAAATTACTAGGAATTTAAAACATTATTTAACTGTACAGCGACCAACATCTACTCTTGTCTTAATCAATGGCCAAAATGGCCATTGAAATAAAAATCAGGAATGATTGCATCAGCTTTTGTAACCGTGCAGGCGATTTGGCCAAAGCACAAAAGCATCAATGTATGCCTTTGAAAACCCTAAAAGCAAGCCTAAATTTAAGGGCGGGTGTTAATTTCAGATAGAAGGTTATTTATTCCGCACTTATATCTATGGTGAAGGTTATTTATTCAGCACTTCTATGATGAAGGGTTTTAAAAAAAAATTTCATTTCAAGTGGTAATAACACATTAAAATGCATTTCAATTAAATTTATGACACAAAAAAATTTGAAAATAAAACTTGTGGCATCCAGTGCCAAAATGCAGCCCTCCTTAGGAAAGCACTAGTACCTTTGAGCCAAAATGCCAAAGTGCCAAAGTGTCCAAGTGAGGAAGAGCGAAGGCAGAGTGCCCAAGTGCTGAGAAAACAGAGCCGAAGGTACCAGATTGTACCAAAAGTGCTGAAAGAGTCTAATGAAATCAACAAAACACCATAAATAAGATTAGGAAAAACACCAAAATCAAGACTCTGATAGGCAGGGAAAGAACTCAACAATACAATCACAATGATATTAATGCTAGGCTAAACCAAACTTTATCTAAAATAGTAAAACTTAAAACATTAAATAATTGATTGAATAATGATTTATATTAAAAAACTCAAAAAAATGTGAAAAACAGGTGAAAAAGTTTTTAAAAATTCATGAAAGATGAACTGAAACTTCTATTTTTGCCTCTGCTCCCAGAATATAATTTTTAACTACATGCATATATATTTTCTATTCTAGAAAGCCTCCAATTAAACAAACCTTAAATTAAACAAACCAGCATTCACATGTACATTAAGCAAAACATCATTCACATGTAGATTGAACAAGCCAAAAAGCTTGAGTTGATAACCATACCACCATAGTTTTAAATGGCCCACTAATGGAGAGCTCAAGGTTATTAGCATGCCACCATAGTTTAAATGGTCCACTAATAAAGAGCTAAAAGTTATCAAAATGTCCCATTAATGGAATAGGTAGGTATACCTAGAATTTGGGGAAGATCCTTAAAAATTTTGTCCATCAGAATTATGGGAGAAGATCCTTCAAATCATGGAACCGCATATTGACAACAAGGAAGAAGACAAAGAATTAACTGAAGAGCACATTGACAACGAGCTATTTGACATACAATTCACCACAAAATCATGAACACAATTTTTGTCCATCAGAATTATGGGAGAAGATCGTTCAAATTATGGAGAAGAATTTAAGGATTTTTTTATGTGTTTCTACTATAATTTGGGATTAATTTGGGATTGACAAAGAAAGTTGATCTTTTTAGATTATAGGAAAATGAATATGCAGATTAAATAAGTGATCGAAATATATATATAAATACTTTGAGGATGAAGATGAAGATGAGACAAGTGTACTCTTGAGATTGATTTTATGACAGTAATTTAAAATTCAAAATAAATAATTATAGGAAAAATGAATATAAGAAATAACTAGTAGTTAAATGGATAACTTGTAACAATGCATGGATAACAAGTTGGTGAATGGATAACCAACAATTTAACTAAAATAATGTGATATATATATATATATATATATATAGTAATTGATACCTGATAAATGGATAAGAAGAAGAATGCATAACTGTAACACCCACTTTTTGACCCCGTTTGCATTAAAATGTATAATGATGTATATATTGTAATTAATCATGGTGTGGAGGTAAGGAAAAAGTCCCACCATCGATTTAGCATGTTACGTTCGGTCATTAGATCGGTGTCCATGGTATTTTGTGATAGCCACTGATGTTATAATTTTGATCATCATGTACATATGCACTTTAATTAAACTACCCACAACCATCTATGCCAATGCAACAAATAATGAGATTGGGGCATGATTTCTTAAGGATAAGGGGGGGGACATTTAACCTATGAGCCAATGGGGAGAAGCCAAGTTTCAAGAGGAGAACCCATCAACTACCAACCACCTTTCCTTGTCTTATTCACCAACCAATTAAATTCTCCATGAGTTAGTTGGGCAGTTATTGCCGTGGAGCTTGGGACGCATGGGAAGTCATCAAATCTTATAGGTCCGTCATCCTTCACCACACGTATGCCCAAAGGGGAAGATATCATTCAATTTCCCTCACATGGAGCAGACAACCCCATTCGGATTTTCCTTATGCATTCACGTTATGATTTTCCTCACGATTTTGGAGAGCAGTTGGAATTTTTTCAGCATCCATCCTTCATCCACGTTGAGCTCTCATGCAATTGAACCCTCTTGGGTTATTATCCTTCACATTTTTTTGTTGTTTCCATATTTCCACGGTTGGGAATTTCATTTTTTGTGGTGTTGCACAACCAATGGGGGACAAACCCACGATTTCAGGAACTAAGGGAGTCGTTTTGGCCCACGTGAAGCCATAGATCATTTTTGGAAATGAATTGCACGTGCCAGGCTATTTTACTCAATTTCCATTTCCAATTTTCTCCTCCGTGACATTTTTCATCAATCCCAGAACTTGAATTTGCTGTGTATGACTTTGTTGTTTGGTATGAACTAATTTGGGAGTGGAAATGGGGTCTGTTATAGCTCAAAATGACACTTCTCTACCTATGACCACTTTCCCATGATTCCGTCGCATGTCGACACTTCCATAACGACACTTCATGAAAGTCACTGAAAAAACACCTAACTTGGAGGACCTATATCTTGAGTTTGGTAACTTCGTTTGACCTTATCTCTACACCGTTGGAAATATATTTCTGTTAGCTAAAACTTTCGAGAAGACACCAAAGTCTGAAAATGCCCAGAAATGCCCTAAAAATGAGTTTTTTGTCTATACGCGACTTGCCCTTAAGGAAACCCGCGTATGACACGCGACTTGTCAGTTACGCAACCCGCGTGTGCTTTTATACACGACTTTCTGTACTAGCAACCCACGTATATTTTTCGTGTATGCGACTGTGGTATTCAGCAACCCGCGTATGCCTCTTAAAAATGTAAAAAAAATTCCTTTTGAATTTCGGGTAGTTTGGGTAGTTATGCAACTAACTCCTTCAGTTGTAACTACTTTGTCTTCGCCCCTACCTCTTCCTTAACCATATAAATAGAGGTAGGGAGGTCCATGAGAGCGGACTTGAATTTTTGCATTGTTATGCTGGAGGATTTGGAGCTCTCTTTGCCCACACCTTTGCCCTGGTGGTCATCCCCTTATGTTGCAGAGCTTGGAGGCTGAGTTCTTTGGAGAAGAGAAGCAGCAAAACCAGATCAACGTTTTATGAGGTGCCGAACTTGAAGAGAAGGTATACTTGTACTTGTTTTCAAGATTAATAAAGATGTGATGTCCTTCTTCTTCCCAAATCATTGTTCAATGTGTGATTGGATCTCTGTTTATGATCATATGATGATGTTATTCAGATCATTATTTCATGTTTATTTGATTATCATTGTTTTATATGTGGTCATAATGGTTTGAGGAAGGTATAATTCATTTTGCAGCACTACTACATTTCGACCAAAAATCCGACGTCCATATTGTCGGATTTTAGACACTTCCCTGTCGCATGTACGACACTTTGATTTTTTTTAAGTGTTGGAAACTTGTCGTCGGTTAAATGCAAGGCGTCGGTTAGGCGACATGAGAAACCGTCGGTTAAGCGACGAATATGAAGATTAAGCATCGGTTTAGCGACATGCGAAACTGTCGGTTAAACCATGAATATGAGCTTAAGCGTCAGTTAACCGACATTAGAAATCGTTGGTGAAGCGACGTCTCTTACTATTTTTTTTTTTAAATCACCTAGAGAAGCGTCGGTTAAGTGACGAATATAAAGCTTAAGCGTCGGTTAACCGACATTATAAATCATTGCTTAACCAACAGATATAAATATGAAGCGTCGGTTAAGCGACGTCTCTTATTGTTTAAAAAAACAAAAATCACCTACAGAAGCGTCAGTTAAGCGACGTCTGTTAGTGTTTAAAAAAAAAGTCACCTACATATATTACTAGGAAGCAAGGTATACCCCCCTCACATGCACGTTACTTAGTATTGAATGTGGAAAATATTAAACTCTTGAATGTTCCATGCAAAAATATGTTATGGAGAATTATCCCTTGTGGAAAGGTGATACCTCCATTGGAGAATGGAAAAAGAATATACCTGTCAATTATGAAGTGGGGGATGGAATAAAAAGTTACATAAAAATATAGTGACTAGATTTAAGTTTACAACAAATTAGGATATGACCCAAGTCAAATAAACACATGTATAACTGCTAACAACAAATTAGGATATGACCCATGTCAAATAAACACGTGTATAACTGCTAACAACAAATTAGGATATGAACCAAGTCAAATTTTAATAAATACATGTATAACTGCTAATGATTATGGAAATGGATCTTGAATTCATAACCCACAATTGATATTTTTTTCATGTCAAGATGTAAGAAAAATGAAAAATAATTGTGCATCTATTAAAAAATTCAACGTGATCTTGGTTCTGGTC
Source organism: Pseudotsuga menziesii (assembly GCA_001517045.1). Taxonomy (NCBI): domain Eukaryota; kingdom Viridiplantae; phylum Streptophyta; class Pinopsida; order Pinales; family Pinaceae; genus Pseudotsuga; species Pseudotsuga menziesii. The sequence goes on along the minus strand of LPNX010467306.1, from coordinate 605,609 downwards.
AGTGATTGACAGCTCCCCAGTGAAGTAGGGTCGTGGAAATGTAAAGTTGGCATTCACTGCTCTTCACCAATCAAAATTGTTGGCTAAAGGATTTTAAGATGAGAAATATATGGATTACAAAAACATAAACAACAATTTCTAAACTAAAAAACATCATTACCTATATATATTCATTCTAGGAATTTGTTGAAAAACATCATTACCTATATCTAGTCATTCTAGAAGTTTGTTGGATTTTATTTTGATGTAGGGAGATTGCAATGTAGCTACTAGGTTTCAAAGGCAATCCATCGTGGATGACATTGTTTTACTTCATGTCTTCAATTTCACTAATTTAATTTTACAAAGAAAAAAATATACATCTTGAAGTTTGTACCAACATTTGGAAAAATATTGGAAAGACTGAACACAAAAACAAATTGCTTAATAAAATACAACTTGCAAATAAGGCTAGAACTCATTGGAGCTTCTAAAGCCAAAGATGCAACCAGGACACAAGACATTCTTGGTTTCCTAGTAATAAACATAATCAAAGAATGCAATCTTTTATGCAGCCAGTCCTTCTGGTGATCGCAGGATTGAATTCATTGGCACCTTTTGTTGCAAAAAAAATTGTACCCACGGCTCTGATTGCACATTTTCTAACTCAAAACAAGACAGGCCCACTTCAATGCTCAAATAGATCAAGTTTCGTTCATAACAAGTTCAGTAAGAATGGGGCTTCCATCCTCTATTATCTTCCTGTTCACCTGGGACCTCTATCTCTGTAATGGGCATGTTCAAAAATGTTATTTAAAAGATGTCAACAAAGCCTATGGTTAAATACAAAATTAAGGCAAATAATTTCCACAACACATTTTGAGGGTAACATATTTACGAAATAATGCTAAACTTATCTAGCTATATGAAATAGGGAATAATGCCAGAGTATAGAATTTAATGGTAGCCACCAAGAAGTCATCACGCTACATGAAGAAATAGGAATTCTGATACAAGGAATAATGCACAAGTAAAGAATTTAATGGAAGCCAACAAGTTCGATCACATACCCAGTCAGGTGAGTCCCCTGAATTGCCATTCATGAGCTTAGGGTGTTCTTCTTTAGTTCTGTTGTCCTTGTCTTTACCATTTAAAGGCAATAAGGGTACTGAACCCCCAGGACCTGAACGTTCTGTTCCTTCTGTAATCATAGAAAACATATGTAGTTCAGCTATTCCATTAGGCAATGCTTACTAAGAAGAGGCACCAGACATATGCACTCGATAAAAAACAGATGACTAAAAATTCCAAAAGTAAACCTTCAGGCAGCTGTCGATCCACAAAATATACCACCAAATTCATGGTATACCTGCAGATCCTCAACATGGTTAAAAGAATGTAATATATTGAACACTAATACCAGAGTTCTACAAAAGGTTTGTTACATCTACTTCAAAACATAATCCATCTAGGCAACATGCAAAAATACATTCTTAATTTGGAACCAACAAGCAAACACAAGGGGCACTAAATCATGTCCAAAATAAAACATATGTTCAAATCAACTGGCTTACCAGGAAACAACAACATCCACTATGTAGTGCTTACGAGAAGCTATAATCAGAAGGCTTTGTATAACAGCCACCAACCAAGCTATCTGTTTAATCCACCTGCACATGTTACAGGAGAAATGATCCACATGCAAGGCAACATTCACTGATTAATAGCTTATATACTATATAAGAACATATACTACAGTACAGACCACTGCTAATAAGACACAAATGCTGTAAAATCCTAGCTCTTTATTGTTTCCTTCATTAAGAACATACCCTAAAACAAATCTCCATTTGAAACCAAAACTATTCTACATAAATACATCACAAAAAGACTGGATGCATGAAAGGTAGAGCTGAATCATTGTAACCATAACCAACCAGTAAGGATTAAGATAACTAATTAAAAAGGCTTGAGCTATGGATTAAAAAGGTGGAAGTCTGTTGCCTTTCACTCATTGATCAAACACTAATACCGGGGCCAAAAAAAAGCAAATCAAGTTCCTGTTTCCCTGGGAGGGTTAAATTTACTCTGTCATGATCTTCCCTTTCCTGCGTGAGATCCAATCCAACAACAATAACCACAGCATCTACTTTAGCTACAATATCTATTGCTTCACCGAATTTAGCATTGGAAGAACATGCCACATTTTCACACCCTTTGGAGAATGATATATTGCAAATGTAATTCCGAAGGGCTAGAAATGGAGTAACAGGATTGCAAGGGATGCCTACAAAGCCAAGAAAAGTCAATTCCATCAGTTAATCCAAAATTTAAGGTTTAAGAAAATTAATCTTGATTTAAACATTAAAAGCATGTGCAAACCTATATAATCGCCAAGCATTTCTTCTGTAGCATTTGCATTAGGTCCTATAACAACTACAGAATTAATTTGATTTTTTAGCAGTGGTAAGGTATTGCCAATAATCTTAAGAAGCACGATCCCTTCTCTGGATCCATCTAATGCTAGTTTCCAGTGTTCATTAGTACAGACATGGTCCGGTCCAACATGACCATATTCCTGTTGTTTAGGATCACCATCGAAAATCCCAAGCCGCATCCGTATTGAGAGTAGATTGAAAAGGGCTTGATCAATCACTGATTCATGGAGCTTTCCTTTTTTAATTGCTAACATTGTGTTACGAAGCAAATAAGTTCCACAGTTGATGTCCATCCCTGAAATACAAAAAATTATACTAGAGGTTCCAAGGACATGAACAATCCATTTAGGAGCTAGCTGTTGAAGAATTAGGAGCTAGAAATGTCCAAGAAGCATAAAATAGTAAAACAGTAGCAATTATCTCAATATATGTTGTTCCATTTTTTTAAAAGCCCACATGGATCAATTAGATATCTTTGCCAGCAAAGATGATGAAGTTGTAAGTTGATACATCTACCTGCTTTCAAAACATTTGTGATTGCATCTTTTGCACATGTAGCATAGTGCTGGTCTTCATAAATGATTGCTACTGCATCACAGTCTGAAGCAATACCTGGAAAGTTCCATTTTTGTCAGAACAATTACTGTTTGTGCAAAACTGTATTATTTTGCATGCTTCTTCAAGATGCAATAAACAGACAGGCACACAATCTATGTTGTCTAGAAATAAAAAATCATTAGACGTTCTAGAGTGTCACTATCTTCAAGTAAGCAAATAATTTAGGGGATTCAAGAAGCATGCTCACCCTTCAAGGCCCCAGTCATGTCTTGTTATTTGTGTGAGAAGGTCATAGTTTGCACATACAGGGACACCATTTAGTTGATTATATGAGCACATCATACAACTAGCATGACCATCTTGCACACATCTATAGAAATGTGGTTCATATGTATCTTTCAGGTCTTGCTCAGACACCTGATCAAAAAAGTAGAAGAGTGATCTGACTTATCTAGCTAAACAAAGGGTTTATTGTCAATATCAATCAAAATACTATACAAGCTTAAAGTTTGAACTCATGCACTGCTCATTCACATATGATTATTTGCTAATGCTGCATTTTAAGGCAGTGGAAAGATCCATAGCAGAGTTACGAAATCTGGTAGTTTTTGCCACATTATTTACATGTATTTGGAAATATTGCATATTGTCCACTGTACAGAAGTTCTGCAACAGCACAACCTATTGTCCACTGTATAGAGGGTCTTTAGATACGATTGTGTTACAACTGCACAACCTCTTGCATCTCCTATTAGAAGAGTGCTTTGATTTTACTTGCCATTTGATTTGGTCCTAGAAATACCAAGCCTTCTCCATAGCTCATGTGCACAGGTATTTTCCAGGAGTTCAGTTCAGAAAGGCTTGTTTCAGGTGGCAAGATCTTTGGGACAAGGACACTAGACATGGAAAAGTTGGATTGACCTTTCCCATGTTTCAATCCTATCAATTCTTTGCAATATATGCAGCTCTGACTAAGATTGGCGGCCACACAAATAGTATACAACCAAGCACAAGACTACATAAAGATCAAAAGGACAACATTTTTGTCCAGCTATACTTCAACATCACAACCTCTCAGATTTCCTAATGGATGAGTGCTTTGATCTTATTTGCACCTACATTTGGTCCTGGAAAGACCAAGCATTCTCCATAGCTCATGTGAACAGATATTTTCCTGGGTGATTACCACAAAATCGGCTATTCTAGGGGAAAGATCTCTGGGATAAGAACTCTAGAATGTAGAAGAGTTGGGTTGACCTTGCATGTGAGTTTGAATCTTGCCAATTCATTGAAAAATATGCACCACAACTGTCTACGCTAGGTTTTTCATGGAGAATAAGTGATGGAAATTTAGTATTTACAGACCCACTAATGTTTGCTGATAAAAAATTCAAACTATCAACACAGATTATGTTGCTGAAATCAAATGGCGCCAATTATCAAACGGTGCTAAAATCTACTCCATAACCAATTCTCTTATGGGCACAACCAACATAGAAGCTATTTGTTCCATTTCTAGTTTCGACCACATACTTCAGTAGAGAAAAACAAACATTTCAAAATTATCCATTCAATATACATCTCAGTGACCACAAACTTTAAAATTGGTTAAAAAGGCTTGAGACATATTTTGACACTTAGATAAATGACGTAGAAAGAATTGCATTCATCCAATTAAATATCTAAAACACAGCCCCACTATGGTGAGACAGTTACTAACAACAAGAAGGCCAACAACCTTCTGCCTAAGCACCTCTGACTGACCCAATATGCTATTGAAAAAGAAAGATTACCCTGTAAGTTGAGTAATATCCAAAGAGAGAACTGGGCTGCTAAAGACTGGGCATGACCTCTGTATGGACTGTCAAGCTAAGCCATGATCTCTTGTTGGACAGTTAAGCTGGGCGTGACCTCCTTATGGGATACCAAGCTAAGCCATGACCTTATTGGACTGTTGTAGGGTGAATTGTGAGCCTATTGTTGAGTGCTGTGAGCATGAATTTGAAGTCATGCGTGAATTTTGTTGAAAAGATTACCCTTCACTAGAAAGTATTCCAATGATCAATGATTAAGATTATTACCCATGATATAAACCTCAAAAGGTTAACATGAAATAGATCATGCTTGACCTTTTGTAGTTAATGAATGTCACAATTACATAAACTTTAGGTAAACAAAATCTCTAAACCTTTGAATAAGCATGCTTGAATACAACTTGACAAGTGGAGTAATCCAGCTCATGTACCCTATTGGAAATCTATGTCATAGATTTAAAAATATATTCCATTCCATCCACCAAAAGAGATGTCTGTGCCAACAAGCAAGTAAATCACCATCTAGTTTGGTTGGAGATTTGGCAAATGGAAGTGAAAAGTGTGGTTTTTAAGGGTGATTTAGTTGAAAATGTCTACATGCAGCAAACAGAAGGTGGTATATTCAAGGAGGAAGTGTTAATTTTGTTGCTCCTAATACTGGTGATGCTCTTGTTCTTGTAGCTCACATTCTTATTATAAGGACATCTACAGGGTCCAGTTTGGGAGATGACTCCTTAAGACTCAAAATCTGCAAAGGCTATGATAGTTTTATTATTGAGAAAGTGAAAGCTACATATTCAGGGTGCTTAAATATCCAAGAAGTTTGTGCAATTCTTCCATCCCTATTTCATTTGGAAGTTCTTCTCATGGATTTTTCAAAACACAAGAACACAGTCGGTTGTGTCATGTCTACTACAAAGAAATTCCACACAAAAAGCAAGAGAGTTATGGAATTTGAAGGCAGTCCTCCTTTCAAGTTTTATTTTCATACCTTCCAACTAGGTTGACCAACTTTGTCACCCATGAATATTTGACAGTATTGTCATGTTGAGGCTATTTTTCAACAAGGTAGCAATGCTTATCAAGTCACTTTCCAAAATCTTCTGTTAAACATATGAAATGCAAAACCTACATTCGAGGTGGAACCTCCTCATGTGAAGACAGATTCCTTTATGTTTTGTGAAAAACAATACACATTTTAAACATCAATGCATTTATACAACTAACAGTTTGGCCACATTGCATGGTAAAAATATGAATCTGTTAAACATACACATCAATTTGGATACAAATAATCTTAATCTTAACCTTAACCTTAATATTAATCTTAATCTTAACTTAATCTTAACTGGATACAAATACCTTAGCTTGGAAAAGCTTGGTCAATGCCTCAACATGTATACTTTGAAGATCTTCCAAACCATAAATCTCCAGCCCATCAAGATTCTCACTTTGCAATATAAAGAAAATGCATGTCTATAGTTAGCTGGAAGAAAAAAACAACGTATCTGGTCATAAGAAAGAAACATTGTAATAATGCATGCATTTTACCTTATTGATCTCCTCTCTGTTTCAAGAATAGTTTAATATTCTCTACTAAACAGGGCCAACCACGTGAAGGTGGAAGCTCATATGGCCCCTCCCCCCCCTCACATCACTCTCAATTCCCCATACCCAATGCACATGCTTGGAAATAAATGATATTTTGTGCGAACATCGTGAGTTTCTTGTCTTAAAGGAATTATGTGCATTCGATCATTAATTAGTTTATAGCATTCATTAATTAACTCATTCATTCATTCATACATAGAAAAAAATAAATAGTTGAAGACATTACTCCATAATATCAAAAATAATATCCAAGGACAATGCATAAAAAAATAATGTAATAGTGTACTTGTTACAATCACTACTTTTTTTGGCGCTTTTTTCTCTCCACATATTCTCTAAGTGTTACATCCTCTTCTACCAATTGTTTTTTGTTTCCTATTCCCTTTGTAGATGTCTATGATCGTGTTTGTCGACGGGTCGTGTGCTCACGATGTGTATGTGGCTACTGTAAGGTGCCAGGATGTACTGGAAAAATGAAGAACTATTAATTACTTGACATGTTTTTATTATTATAATTGTAAGTCCTTCATTAAAAAAAAAACATTAGAGCAGTGCTTTGTACCTGGCAACTCATGGGTGACATGAATTTCATTCGTTTGATCTTTTGATGCTGCCTCAAGTTGCACATGAAGACCCTCTGCATTAAAACATCAACACTTACAACAATATAGTATTTGAAATTTAATATTAGAGACTTTAATCCATACTAGTTTTTTTTTAACACAGGAATATTTATTACCTGGATTTCGATCAACATGAACTCCAATATCTCTTTCTCCTCCATCCTCCACATTTTCTCTACTTTCGTTGTGCGGCTTAACACAAAGAGACTCAATATTTTATGTACTAGTTTATTAATGAATATAAAACACAATGAATCAATCTTAAATAGAATTTGTTTATTCTAGTTACCTATTCGCAGGATGGATCACTGGAAGACTTTGCTTGGCTACCACAGCTGCTTCTTCAATGTTCAACAACACCTAAAAACCCGCGTTGGTAGTCGATCCTCATGTCTTCCTCCGTTGGCAAATCATGGAATCTTTGAGCATGTAATTTTCAATTAGATCATCACTGTTGTTGTTATATCATCATGAAACAATTTTAAATGCAATCTATAATTTCTATACAATAAAATAATTATTGATCATACTTACGATTCGTGCTTGCAGGTTGGAATATCCACTAGGGCCAAGCTTGTGTTTCCCATGTTTTTCTATTCTTGCTCGGGTGGCCTTCAACGTATCTGGTAGCCTATAAAAGTAATTTTAAATATGTTAAACATTGCAAAAAAATGGAAAATAAAGTGTAATAAACATATAATTGCATTGCCGAAAGTATTCAATACCTTCTAGCTGACTCGGGTACTGGCTTGCCCACTATTTTCGCAGCTTTCTCCCTTGCATCATCCAGCAAGCCTTTCCACTCCCTTGTTGGAATCATCAGAGGGCACTCATACTTTGGATTAATTGCTAAGTTGTTCCGATATCCCTCTCGTACATAATGTAAATGTTGGCCAGCTTTTTCGAGAACCTTTTTTTGGTTGAAGGTTTCGGCACCAAACAACCCAACCAAGCGAGCAATAAGCTCATCTTTCAAAACTTTACTCTGTCGGTTCCACCATGTGTGGATAGTGGGCCTAAATAGCTCTAAATACCAATCATTAATATGTTTATAAAATACATCATTTCCTACAAAAACGAGTATGTGTTAATTAGTGTAAAAAGAATGATGCATAATTACATTCCAATAAAATTATAATATATAGTTAAAACATTTTGTCAATAGTACCTGGAATCTTCTCCATCTTGTAGGGAATGAGATCTTCGTCCACCAAAAAAGTAGTCTCAAATGTTCTCGTGCTAGTGACACGGAAAGATCCAGGAAATGCTAGGACGACAGCATCAAAGTCATGCTCTTCTACATGTACCGGCCCCTGATCCTCGCCAGCACTCGCATGCCCCTGATCCTCGTCGACACTCTCATGTTCTATCTAGGGTGTCTCATTTTGTCTTTCCGACTGGCCAGATGGCAAGGATACATGATCAGTGGCGAAGGGGGTGTCATGCTCAATGGTATCAGCATGCTTCTCACCAGGGAAAAAATATTCCTGTAGAAACAAATAATATTTTAGTTACTCGTATATGAATAGGAAAAAAAATTGCATTTGGAATAGACTTATAATTAAAGATTTTACAGCTTACATCCAAGCGCTTTACTTTAAGCAACACATGATCTATCTTTGCTTGAGTCTCATCCTGCGTCATTTGCGGATCCGATATAAGTAGATTGATGACCTCCTGATTTAATTTTGTTTTTGCTTTTTGAACTGCATCCTCGATATTCTTTGAATTCTTGAGGTCAACATCGTCAAGAATGTGCCCCAAATCCATATCCTTCGGATCCATCTATAGATAAGTATCATCCGACATAAAAATAGAAAACATTAATATCAATTTGAAATCATTAATATAATTAGATAACATAAATATGTATAAATACAGTTTCTGAAATTCACAACGTGATATATACCTGCTCATGACCCGATGAGCGTGGCGTGTAGGGGGGTGTCGGCCTCCTAGGTTCCATTGGGGACTTGCCCCAATCAGCTGACTGCAACAAAATAATTAAAAACATTAATTTCGAACTGAAACCAATACACAGGGAAAATCTTATTTAAAAACATATTTAAATATTGACCACGTTGATATCATAATTAAACAAATGTACTTTCTAAAGAAGCAGGTAAGTAAAAATGTGGTATATATACCTGTCGCCTGTAGGGGGGTGTCGGCCTCCCCGGCTCCATTGGGGACTTGCCCCGATCAGCTGACTGCAACAAAGTAATTAAAAACATTGATTTCGAACTGAAACCAATAGATGGGGAAAATCTTATTTAAAAACATATTTAAATATTGACCACATTGATATCATAATTAAACAAATGTACTTTCTAAAGAAGCATGTAAGTAAAAATGTGGTATATATACCTGTCGCCTGTAGGGGGGTGTCGGCCTCTCAGGCTCCATTAGGGACTTGCCCCGATCAGCTGATAGCAACAAAAAGTAATTAAAAACATTAATTTCTTACAGAAAGGAAAGCCAATCAATTAGCTAAAGGTTATCTGTCAGGCTATGCCATAGTGGTTAGAGCAGTGCATTGCCATGCAAACAGCTTAAGCTCAATCCTCAGCGAGTGTAAAACCTGTGCATGTGTGAAGGGAGTTGTTTGACCTCCAGGTTTTGGTTTCCCTCCATCATCAAAGGGACTTGGTTTCCATACTTGATCATACTTCTAGCACTCTCGAGTCTGTATTCTAAATGAATAATTAAGCTAGTAATTTTATCTGTTTTTTCCTAATTTATCCTGTCAATTGGTTTTGCTAGTTCTGAATCATCTATAACAAGGATTATAGGGTTCGTAGAAGCTTATTATACTTCATATGGACAACCTGAATCTAATTAAATTATCTTTTTTTGTAGTTATCATTGCAAGTTCTCATTGTTGCTTGTCTACGTTCAGTTTGTGTTTTTCTCCCATTTTTTATGTTTCAACTATATGGATTCTTAAATATTTGTTATGGAGAGCCATCATCCAAAAGAAGCAGACCTTGGTTCAATGCAAGAGTACCTTATCTATATGGCTTTATTCAAAGTCATTACTGGTAGGTTGTTTCTTGTATGGTCAAATTCTAGCTAAGTCAACTGAATGGAATATTGCCATAATTATCCAATTCACAAATTGCTTTGTTTTCTTTTACCACAGGGAAGTTGGCTTCTTACGATATTTCCAGCTGAAACAATTACCAAATTTTCTTCTTGCATTACCTCTGTTGTTTCTTGGAATGTGCTCAATCATTGCATATGCAAAGCAAAATTATCATTCTCTTGTGTCATTGGGATTTCAAGTTTCTTATGTGGAGAAGGAGGCAGCTGCCGTGTTTTACTTTGTACAAAGGAGGAAACTATTCAAAAATACTGCTGTGAGCTAAGGGAAGAGCTCTCAAATCCATCTACATCCTCATCAACATCCAAAGGTAAGAGATTTCTCATTGTTTCATTGTGTCTATAGAATTAAATTAGAGAAGGTTATTTTAAAATTAGGCCTCGATTTGAGAAAAAAGTGGTGGCTTCATTACTTATCATTTGTTAGAATGGTTTGCCAACTTCTCTATTGCTTGTATTTGGGAAAGAGATTGTACTGTTTATTGATGATCTATAAAACATGGAGTAATAATATTATCCATAAAGCTTTATTGGATAAAGTGCGATGTACAAGAAGCTCATTGTGTTGTACAGACTAGTCTTGGTGCGTTGGCTATAGAATCCAGTGGTAGATCATGGTGTAAGGTTTCGTAAGGCAAGCGATAAGGTTTTGATTAGCTTCTTACAGAGTTAAGAGCACTTTATCAATGTTTGAGAAAATTATTCTTATTCCACAATAACCATAGAGGTATTGATATAGATTAAACAAAATAACAATGCACATAGATGGAAAAGCTGAGCATTGAGCATAACAAAGTTATCATACCAGACAGATGAAGGAGTAGAAACTCCTGTAACTGGTGAGTTGCCTCAGATTTAGTAGATTAAATAAAAGCATGGTAAATCACATAGCAGAGTGGGGAGAGGCACCCAAAATAGATGCAGAGGAGAAGTCACAGCTTGATACACACTGCAAAGAACACAGACAGAGCTACCATAGAAGAAATGTTGGCCATATAAATCAGAAATCAAGGGCACACATTTGTGTAAAATATAGAAGAGATGTCCCTAAGGAAAGCGGAGGAGCATTAATTTTTAGAAATATCATACATACAGAATGTGAGAATATTCAAAACATGCATTCTGACAGTGAATCCAGATGCCCCATATTGAAAGATATTGTGTTGTTTGTGAAAAATGAGGAGACCCATCCTAGGGCAGACATGTTAAAACAGTTGATTCTAGAGTTTATGCTGTTAATACATGCTACTACGAATCGATAACAGGTTTCCTTCAAAGTGCTAATGCTTAGCATTATTTCTACTTGAAGCTTAAAATATCCCGATCGAGGGCAGCTAATATAACGCCCCATGTTATCTAACCTCCACCCTACACAAGAAGGTACGGAAGAACACTATACATGTTCACCTTCAACGCATGCTACATCTATCATAGGGTCCACATTGCATGGGTTCATAGCTACCGATTATCTTAGTTATTTCCATGGGTTGCTAGTTGATCATAGTTGAGGGACATTGGTTATTGACAGCCAGTTGTTACCAATAGCACTAAGTTACATAGCTTAGTTAGTAACAGCGAACAGTGGAACCTACCTGCTGATCGATTATCTTTCCGCTTACCTCCATATTGATTGGGAATGATCTTGCTGCCTTTAGTCCTTAGGATATAGAGTAACAACATGTTCCATTAGGCTGTTGGCATAGGGGAGGGAGGGAAATAATTAGTCACTTGATTCCTTGTTGGGGAATGAGAGCGATGGCTTGTACGGTACCCTGTAAATTGCTAACCTCATGGTTTTTAATCGCTACCACCCCAATACTTGACTAGCATTAAACTATCGGACCTGCTTGAATGAAACTACCTGATCTGCATGAATGGCTCAACCTAGCCCCATATTTAAAGATATTGTGTTGTTTGTGAAAAATGAGGAGACCCATCCTAGGGCAGACATGTCCCTCAACTAGTACACCACCAAATGGGGTTTGGGGTTTTTGAGAATATTTTAGAGAAGCATAAGTATACGCATACAAGAGATATGCCCTATTTTTTCCAGACAGGTAATACAAGGATGTGGTGTTCAATCCAAAACAGTGGTATTTATTAGATATTTGGAATATTATTATTTCTAAGAAAGATTATTATATTGAATTGTTTCTACAGTGTAGTAGAGAAAACCTAGAATGCCTTGAAAACTTAAAGGTTTTCAGAAACAGTCTTGGAAGTAATTGATTGTCTGAAGATTGTTTTTTTCAGTCATATAAAACGGGCAGAGGAACATGAGAAAAATCACAAACTCCAGGAAAAACTCGCAGATTCAATGGCTTCAAACTTACCCCAAATCCTCCGCCTCCACCAACGATTCCGCGACCTGCAGCTGCTCTTCTTCTTGCCTGCGCGCTCTTGGGAACCTGATAAGATAATCCCACTAAAATACTAAATCTTGGCTATAAGGGGACATTGCATATTTGTTTAATTATCAGAAAAAAAATTTCATGAGCTTTTCAAAAAAAATTTATATCCCTATTGTGTCAACTCAAAGTATCTCTTGGTTTCTCTTAAAGAGGGCATACCTTTGTTGCTCGTGAAACAAAGATTCCATTTCCTTTGTTCTGTTTCACCTGTAGGCTGTCCTTCGATGGAACAAACAAATATCTGCTAGAAACATTATGTCTTTCTAGATCCGCTTTCTTAGCGTGCCTAGTTTAAAGAATGTACAAAGGAGACATTTATAATTAATTACATTTGAAGCAGGTTTATGTGATGCCCTTTTCTTCCTATGCGTAGGCAACTCTTCCACCTCTTATATCGATTTTTAACACCGTTTTCTGTGTTCCATTCTATCATGGTTGTGTCTCTCGGTCATTAGGGTTTTCATTAATGTTCTTTATGGGCGCCTATTGATAATTCTCTTTGCGGGATTGACTACTTGATCTCAGCTACAGGGAATCCTCCTTAACTTTATGTTTCACTTTGTACATATCCACATGGAGGAGATTCCAGGTATTCCCTCATATGTAACGATCTGCAATTTGTTGGTTGCAGCCTCCCCCTAACATTTTCTCTTCTATCTAACTTTGTCAATGTCCACTACTATGGAGCGATCCTCCATGTGTTTCTCTATCTACATTTTCATCGTTACCCCATGCATTACATTTATGGTTGCATTAATAAGTTAGTATTGCAATCTGCTCAGTGAAAATCTACCATTTTATTCTTTCTCTCAAATGTGTGTCTAACTAGTGGACGATTTTGACTTTCTTGTTGATTTTTAGTTGAAATCTGGTGAATTTAAGTCACAAAATCTTGTAATTTTTGTTGTTTGTTGGACAATTTTAAATACAAAAATGAAATGATGTGACCCAAAAATCCCAACCACCCACACTTTGTAACATCTAGCAATATTTTTACAAGTTTTGAAAATTCTGTAAAGATTCATATCCAAAAACTGATAAAACCCAAAAATAAAGAAAAAAACATACCCTAGTTAAAAAAACTGGATCAATATTCTCTTGTCACCTACATTATAACGAGACCACGATAACATATTTAGTGGATATACATGGCGATGTCAATGATGAGGATGATGGCAATGATGATGATGAGGATGAGGATGAGGATGATGGCGATGTCAATGATGATGATGAGGATGAGGATGATGGCGATGTCAATGATGAGGATGAGGATGATGGCAATGATGATGATGATGATGAAGATGAGGATGATTGCGATGTCAATGATGATGATGAGGAATATGATGGCAATGATGATGGTGATGATGATGCTAATGATGATGGCGATGATGATGATGATGATGGCAATGATGATGGTGATGATGATGCTAATGATGATGGCGATGATGATGATGATGATGCTAGCCATGATGACGATGCCGATGAAGATGACAATGATTATGATGATGATGAAGATGTCAATGTCGATGATTATGATGATGGTTATGATTGTGATGGTGATGGTGATGGAGATGGAGATGATGATGATGGAGACTTCCACTGTTTTTGCCATTTATTTAATAGTACTTGTAGAAATTGTAGAGAGATTAGGATTTATTAAATGATAATTAAATGAGATTCTCTTTGTTTCGAGAATATTTTAATATTCTCTACTCAACACGGACAACCACGTGAAGGTGGAAGCTCATCTACCCCCCCCCCCACCCCTCACAATATATCACTTGGAATGATGTTCAATGCACTTCATGATCATCTTCATCTGTATCCAAGTTTGCATCTGTATCATCTGATCCAGATTCAACATTATAAGGATTAAAGGCTATATCATCATCGTCATCATTGTTAGTTTCAATAAAGTGATAATCGTCAATATCATCTTCATTATGAACATTGTTGCTAACATCATCTGCTTCAACTAACTCTTCAACATCTTCCTGCGTAACATTATGATCATCAACATCCAACTCATGTTGATCCTCTACATGATCACCTTCTTCTTCCACACCGTCTTCAGCTTCCTCTACAATATTATACTTTACCGGCCTTCCTCTTGGATCATGTCTAATAACAAACGACCAACCCTGTCTACCAGGAACTTCTGAGTAAAATACCTGTTCACATTGACTTGGAAGAACATAGGGCTCTGACGTTCGTGACTCAAGCGACCTTGTATTGACCATGGTAAATCCATTAGCATGTTCAATAACAGTTCTATTGGGATCAAATCGATTCAATCGTAGCTTGTACCATTTCACAACAAAAAGAATTATTTTGAATGATTTAAAGTCACAGTCAATGATATCTTCCAAATATCCATAATATCGATTTTCTGACAATTCTGGACGTCTGTCACTTCTAGATGAAACATTAGTGACCTCAAAGACTGCACTTATCCTAGAATCACATGTTTTCTTTGTTTCATCCAACTTTTTAATGTGATAATGATGACCGTTGCACCACATGGCCTTGTGGTGTTTTACCTGCAATTGATAGTAAGTATTTTATGTTCTTAAAGTATGGAAATAAAATGAAATTCATCAAGATGAACATGAATATCGACGTAATTGAAAATATTATGGATTATATTTATAATATCATGCTTACCTGTTTATCTTTTAAACCATATGCTAAATCGATTTCCCTTTCTGTTAGATTGCCATCTCCATTGCGATGTGCTTCTTTAACCAATGAAGCCACACCTTCCCATGATAGTCCTCGACCAGATTGATTACATCGTTCAATCCATACCTTCATCCAATCAATATTGTTTGCGATGTACAAATGTAGTGCATCCCACTCGAGACCAACTGCATGAAAATAAAATTACATAAATCAACTCAGAAATTTATAATTATTTAACGCAATGTAACATTATAAATATTAATGATGCATATCATTAATGAATATTAAAAATGAAATAATTATGTATAATTAATATTAACATTAATATTAATCTATAACACCATTTAATAATTACCTTTGATCTTCCTCGATTTACCTTTCCCCATCAGGTAGTCTCCTTCTAATTTCTTAGTGGAGTTTGGATCACTAATGCATCGATCTAATTCCGTCTTAATAAATGTCAACCCTGGAAGATATTCAACAATATACACCATGGCCTGAAATACCATATATCCCTCCATCATAGAACCCTCTGGATGTGCTCTTTGTCTAACTAAAGCCTTCATAAATTTCAAGTGCCTCTCAACCATCCACATGGACCTTGTGTGTGTAGGTCCACACAATTCAATCTCCTCAACTTGGTGTATGAGGTAGTGTTCTTGTGCATTGAAAAATGTCGAAGGTATAAATCTATGCATTTGACACATTAAACGAGGAATTTCTCTCTTTCAATACTTTATATCTTCTTTGTGGATTTCTTTAGATAACAACCATCTACATGCAAAGCAAGAAAATAATGATATCATTTAACGACGAAAATTTAACATTGTAGTACAAATCTACATGATTGACTAAAATAAATGTCAATTCATATAAGTTATACAATGAATTAAACAAAATACATGATGATGTGTGAAAAATATTGTTTCTAATTACCTCATGTATTTTCCAAGATCATATATGACCTATTTGACATTATCATCAAAGTTGTCTGGGAGAGATACAGGTAGAACATACTATCACAATGAACACGTCTCATCAATATATTTTTCAAAATTAAGCAAAAAAGTAAACCAAAAACATGCAGTATTGTAATATACCAATATATATACTAGAAATATAATTACCTTAATGAAGATATGCCAATCATGCATTTTTACCCCACCAAAATCACCTTTCCTTGTTAAGATATTCTTTATGTTCGAACAAAATCCCGTGGGAAATTTTTTTTTTTATCACTTCTTTTACTGCATTGCTTTGTTGCTCAGTCAATAACCATGGAAGTGACCTTATATTAATTTGGTCTCCATCATTGTTTAAATGTTCAATGATATCTTTCATTGCATGATTGGATTCATGAATGTCATTGTAAATTTTGACAATTTTTTCTTTGTCACTCCTTCCGTCTAATATTCGTCATAGTGTTTCAGCTACATTCTTTCCGATATGCATTGTATCAAACAAATGAACAACTAGTAAGTGCTGATAGTAAGGCAACCTACTAAATTGTTTGGGATAACTTTTCATTCCTCATGGAAGCCCATTTACACCTTCATGATGCTCATGCAGACCATCAGTAATCAATATATAAGTTAAAGAGATTAAAATGTCGTATATTACAATAAAAAATTAATATAATCCAAAATAAAACATTAAAAGGTACATATAAGAGATGATCAATATGAATATATAAGATAGACAAATTGAATCGTACCTTGATGATTTCTATTATATTGCAACTTCCATATGTGAGGTGTCATTATTTGTGGTTTTAATGCGGTCTCCTCTTTCCCATTAAAAAGATGTTTTTCGATAGTTCGATACCTATGATTCTTAGAGAGGAAGTGCCTATAGTCATCCAACACTTCCTTTGACAAACTCTTTGAATGACGTGATTTCATTCTGGGACCACAAACTGGACATGCAAATTTTCCTTTTGTTTGAAGACCACAAAAATGTGTTAGCCCTGGAGCATCGTGAATTGTCCAGGCAAGCATTGCATGGAATTGAAATTCCCTTTTCCCTACTGGTCTAGAGACATCATACATAGTGACACCATTCCATAGCTTAACTAGTTCATCAACAAGAGGCTAGATATATACATTCATATCTTTAACTATGTACTTACCTAAAAGAAAACAACAAATACAATACATATAAGTAAATGAAATATATATATGACATGAATATGCAATAATATTTATCTTCATGACAAATTAAATACTAATGCATTAAAAAAGCATTCTTCTAAAGTACAAATTATACCTGGAACAATCATTGACAACATTATATGATCCCTCTTTATTGATATCCATGGAGGAATGTTATTGTTGATAACAAAAACAGGCCAAACCGAGCAAGTAGATCTCATCTCTTTAAATGGATTGACACCATCCGCTGCCAAAGAAAGTCTAGCATTACGAGGTTCTTCTTTAAAGTGTGGCCATTTTTCCTCTATGTTTGTAAATGCAGAACCATCTGTGGGCATTCGAAGAATATCATCTCCATTGGTAATCCATAAATTGTGCTATGTTTTTGCACCTAAACAGTCGTTGCAAGCATGGAATAATGGGAATATAACGAAGAACCTTACGAGACACCTTTTTGGTTACTTGATATGTTCAGTATCTACTGCTATGACATATAGGGCATTTTGTTGCAAACTCATATTAATTATAATATAAAATATGATCATTAGGACATGCATCAATTGCTTGATAGTCCATTCCAACATAGTTCATGATATTTTTTAAATCTCGGTATGTGCGAGGTAATTTATTTGATGGCAATAACAAATATTCACCTATCAAACTATTACAACAAATTTTAAAAAAATGGTTAGTATAAATATTTGAAGAGCATAATATTAACGACAACAAATACATCCTTATTATTTTTATGATGAAGTACGTATACCAATACAAATATTATAGCAACATAAATCAAATCATATATATGCGATCGATGAAACATATAATCACATACGTACCTTAACACCATCGTGATGGCTGTGTTTGAAAAACCATGCTTAACCTTCAAGTTCATTATCAGCAACGCAGCAGAGAGAACACTTATGCGGGAGCCTTCAAAAAACGGTTCGTCTTCCTTCTCAAGTGTAGGTAAATCATGAAGATATTCAAAGTCATCAATTGGTGGTGCATGAGGTTGATCATCATCCATTCTAACATTAAATGCATCATTGATTAATGCATTTGCACCATCATCCTCAATTATGTTATCGTCATGATCATTGTCTAATTCCATGTCATCATTAACTTGATCATGATCAGTATTCGTAGGACCTACATATTGACGTTCCTCCTACGCTAGTTGTTCCGTAATTACCACATTCTCCATGTTCGGAAAATCCCTAGGAGGCCCTTGCTTTATAATTAAAATTAAAACATCAAACAAAGAACGTTAGTCATGTCGATTAAGTAACAAAAATAAAAATGATACAATATAAAATTACAAAAACTCACAATATAAAGACCGCATGATATATAATCATGAATTATATTGACTTACCAATGGATGATATTCATGCCCCCCCTCAACATGTCCATGCTCTCTACAATGTTTTTTAGCTGTTCTGATCACTAACCTTCTCATATTAAATCCCCTACATCGACTGCAAGGACAATAACATTTTCCATCACCCCTTGTTTCCACTCCATCCCACAACCTAGCAAGCAATTGCCGATTTTGTTCTGCCGGATCTTGATGACCTGTAACATTATTGTTACATGAAATTTTATTACTCAAACCCTAAGAACAAAGTTCGAGCAAACCTAAGTATATGATGAGTCTTCTTTTCCACAAGGGTTAGAACCAAATCCAAAGAGCAAGACCAAAATCCAAGACTAAGTGGGAAGATCCCCACAAAAGAGCAAGACCAAAATCCAAGACCAAGTGGAAATATCCCCACAAAAGCACAAGGCCAAAAAAAAACCCTTAGGAATTTCACATTTATTGAAGAAGAGATAAGTGCGAGATTGAGTGTGTGAGATAATGAACCTAGGCGGACATCTATTTATATGAGTGTGTGTAGGAAAATGAACCGACGCGTCGGATATACGATGGCGCTTTCCATTTTAAATAATTAACCAATTAAGTGTATTTGATTAAATGATTGACCAATTTATGCGTCGTCACTTAAGTGATGATTATGAGGCTAGCCATCGCTTAAGCGACGCTTATGAGCATAGTCGTCACTTAAGCGACGATTATGAGGCTAGCCATTGCTTAAGTGATGCTTATGAGCCTAGCCGTCGCTTAAGCGACACTTATGACCACAATTTAAAAAAAAAAATTATCTTTGTGATTTTTGGTACAGTTAAAAGAAAAAATCCACGCACCGTCGGATTTTGGATCGAAATGTAGTAGTGCAGGTCTCTTGGAGCAAGAGGAGCAAGAAGAGGATTGAAGAGAAAGCTTGGACCAGCCTTCAGTTAATCAGGTGTGGACCTTTCTTATCTCTGAAACTTACTTATATATGCTTTCTGAACATTATGCATCTCTCTTCCAACCGCAGTATGTTGATGGCCTCTTAAACCCTAGCCATAGTACACTTTCCTTTACAACAGAACTGGCGACTCCGCTGGGGATAGCCTTGTCTGTTTGGGGTTTCTCTTGATTTCTTTCAGTCTTTTGCATTGTTTCAGGTCCTTCTTGCCACTTAGGAACACCTTATAAGTCTGATAGAACACCTCCCCTCCCTTCCTAAGGCATTGTTTGATCTTTTTTGGGATTTTTTCACCCATACGTGACTTACATGACTGAAGAGTCACGTGTCTGGTTTTGCACATGCGACTGCCTATACTAGAAACCTGTGTATGATACACGACTGGTCTGCTATACAACCCGCATGTGCTTACATACACGACTTGCTGTATTGTCAACCCGCATATGAAACGCGACCTGTTAGTAGTGCAACCCGTGTATGCCCCTAAAATAGTCTTTTTCCTCATTTTTTGTTGTTTTTTCTGCTGTTGTGGGCTGTTTGGTAGGTATTTTGGTGTCCTTTGCAGGTGCATGACTCCAGGGAGTTAGTGTCATCCCTTTTGGTTGTTCTTTATCTATGTGGTAAGTCTTTTTATAGCATTAAGGTTTGCTCTTTGCTCTTTCCCCCACCTCCTTTGCTTGGCATGATTTTTGGCTTATGTTTTTGGTCAACCTCTGTTAGTGATCTTTGTTTGATTTCAGAATCCTTTTGGTGTTGGTTTCCTTCTTCTTTTGTTAGTTAACTTCACCATGCCAAAATAGTTGACTTATCTTTTATGGAAGCCTTCCTTCCAAGTAGAGTTTATGCTGACTTTAGGGCATTCTAGAATTTGTTTGGTGGTTGTATAGCAAAGTTCCTTTTGCTTTGTTCTTCTTATCTACATACTTTTCTTTGTAGGTAGTTTTTCTTTTGCATTTATAAAAGAAAATTTAAAAGAACATATACTTGTTTTTGCTGCTTCCCCCCACTACCTCCTTCTTTGGCTTGACCTTGTTGGACAAGGTACTGAGTAGCCTTTGTTTGTAGGTTTAGATTGATACTTGGGACTTCTTGACCTTTTTTTATGTCAGTGTTTTTGCTCAGTCTCTTCATTCCAAAGTTGTTGGCTTGTTTACTTTTGTAAGCCTTCTTTTCAACAGAGGTTGATATCTAACTTTAGGGAAACCTAGGGTTTTTTTGTTGGGTGTAGAGTAGTTGTCTATTTGCTTTGCTTACAGTACTTGCTTGCATTAGTTGATAGGCTATTTTTTCTTTTGCATTTATAAAAGAAAAATACAAAAACACATGTTTTCTTTATATGCATGTAGATTAGGTTTTTAGTCTAGATTGGATGGCATATCATTGTTTTTGATAAAATATAAAAAGATTTGGAGCTCTCTTTGCCCACACCTTTGCCCTGGCAGTCATCCCCTTGTGTTGCAGAGCTTGGAGGCTGAGTTCTTTGGAGAAGAGAAGTAGCAGAACTGGATCAAGGTTTCATGAGGTGCTGAACTTGAAGAGAAGGTATACTTGTACTTGTTTTCAAGATTAATAAAGATGTGATGTCCTTCTTCTTCCCAAATCATTGTTCAATATGTGATTGGATCTCTGTTTATGATCATATGATGATGTTATTTAGATAATTATTTCATGTTTATTTGATTATCATTGTTTCATATGTGGTCATAATGGTTTGAGGAAGGTATAACTCATTTTGCAGGTCTCTTGGAGCAAGAGGAGCAAGAAGAGGATTGAAGAGAAAGCTTGGACCAGCCTTCAGTTAATCAGGTGTGGACCTTTATTATCTATGAAACTTGCTTATATATGCTTTCTGAACATTGTACATCTCTCTTTCAACCCCAGTATATTGATGGCTTCTTAAACCCTAGCCATAGGACACTTTCCTTTACAATAGAACTGGCGACTCCGCTGGGGATAGCCTTGTCTGTTTAGGGATTCTCTTGATTTCTTTTAGTATTTTGCATTGTTTCAAGTCCTTCTTGCCACTTAGGAACACCTTATATATCTGATAGAACACCTCCCCTCCATTCCTAAGGCATTGTTTGATCTTTTTTGGATTTTTTCACCCATACGCAACTTGCATGACTGAACAGTCGCGTGTTTCGTTTTGTACACGCGACTGCCTATACTAGCAACCCACGTATGATACACGACTTGTAAGCTATAAAACCCGTGTGTGCTTACATAAGCAACTTGCTGTATTGGCAACCCGTGTATGACAAATGACCTGTTAGTAGTGCAACCCGCGTTTTCCCCTAGAACAGTGTTTTCCACATTTTTTGTTGTTTTTTCTGCTGTTGTGGGCTATTTGGTACGTCTTTTGGTGTCCTTTGCAAGTGCATGACTCCATGGAGTTAGTTTCATCCCTTTTGGTTGTTCTTTATCTATGTGGTAAGTCGTTTTATGGCATTAGTGTTTGCTCTTTGCTCTTTCCCTCACCTCCTTTGCTTGGCATGATTTTTGGCTTATGTTTTTGGTCAGCCTCTGTTAGTGATCTTTGTTTGATTTTAGAAGCTTGTTGGTGTTGGTTTCCTTCTTCTTTTGTTGGTTAAATTCACCATGCCAAAATAGTTGACTTGTCTTTTATGCAAGCCTTCCTTCCAAGTAGGGTTTATGCTGACTTTAGGGCATTCTAGATTTTGTTTGGTGGTTGTATAGCAAAGTTCCTTTTGCTTTGTTCTTCTTATCTGCATACTTTTCTTTGTAGGTAGTTTTTCTTTTGCATTTAGAAAAGAAAATTTAAAAGAACATATACTTGTTTTTGCTGATTCCCCCCCCTACCTCCTTCTTTGGCTTGACCTTGTTGGACAAGGTACTGAGCAGCCTTTGTTTGTAGGTTTAGATTGATACTTGGGACTTCTTGACCTTTGTTTATGTCAGTCTTTTTGCTCAGTCTCTTCATTCCAAAGTTGTTTGCTTGTTTACTTTTGTAAGCCTTCTTTTCAAGAGAGGTTGATATCTAACTTTAGGGAAACCTGGGGTTTTTTTGTGGGGTGTAGAGTAGTTGTCTATTTGCTTTGCTTACAGTACTTGCTTGCATTAGTTGATAGGCTATTTTTTCTTTTGCATTTATAAAAGAAAAAGACAAAAACAAATGTTTGCTTTATATGCATGTAGATTAGGTTTTTAGTCTAGATTGCATGGCATATCATTGTTTTTGATAAAATATAAAAAGATTTGGAGCTCTCTTTGCCCACACCTTTGCCGTGGTGGTCATCCCCTTGTGTTGTAGAGCTTGGAGGCTAAGTTCTTTGGAGAAAAGAAGCAGCAGAACCGGATCAAGGTTTCGTGAGGTGCTGAACTTGAAGAGAAGGTATACTTGTACTTGTTTTCAAGATTAATAAAGATGTGATGTCCTTCTTCTTCCCAAATCATTGTTCAATGTGTGATTGGATCTCTATTTATGATCATATGATGATGTTATTCAGATCATTATTTTATGTTTATTTGATTATCATTGTTTTATATGTGGTCATAATGGTTTGAGGAAGGCATAATTCATTTTGCAGGTCTCTTGGAGCAAGAGGAGTAAGAAGAGGATTGAAGAGAAAGCTTGACCAGCCTTCAGTTAATCAGGTGTGGACCTTTCTTATCTCTGAAACTTGCTTATATATGCTTGCTGAACATTGTGCATCTCTCTTTCAACCCTAGTATGTTGATGGCCTCTTAAACCCTAGCCATAGGACACTTTCCTTTACAACAGAACTGGTGACTCCACTGGGGATAGCCTTGTCTGTTTGGGGTTTATCTTGATTTCTTTCAATTTGTTTCATTGTTTTAGGTCCTTCTTGCCACTTAGGAACATCTTATAGGTCTGATAGAACACCTCCCCTCCCTTCCTAAGGCATTGTTTGATCTTTTTTGGGATTTTTTCACCCATACGCGACTTGCATAACTGAAGAGTTGCGTGCCTGGTTTTGTACATGCGACTGCCTATACTAGCAAACCGCATATGATACGCGATTTTTCATCTATACAACCCACATGTGCTTACATACGTGACTTGTTGTATTGGAAACCCGTGTATGACATGCGACCTGTTAGTAGTGCAACCCGCGTATGCCCCTAAAACAATGTTTTTCCTCATTTTTTGTTGTTTTTTATGCTGTTGGGGGTTGTTTGGTAGGTCTTTTGCTGTCCTTTGCAGGTGCATGACTCCAGGGAGTTAGTGTCATCCCTTTTCATTGTTATTTATCTATGTGGTAAGTCTTTTTATAGCATTAGGGTTTTCTCTTTGCTCTTTCCCCCACCTCCTTTGCTTGCATGATTTTTGGCTTATGTTTTTGGTCAGCCTCTGTTAGTGATATTTGTTTGATTTCAGAAGCTTGTTGGTGTTGGTTTCCTTCTTCTTTTGTTGGTTAACTTCACCATGCCAAAATAGTTGACTTGTATTTTATGCAAACCTTCCTTCCAGGTAGGGTTTATGCTGACTTTAGGGCATTCTAAAGTTTGTTTGGTGGTTGTATAGCAAAGTTCCTTTTGCTTTGTTCTTCTTATCTGCATACTTTGCTTTGTAGGTAGTTTTTCTTTAGCATTTATAAAAGAAAATTTAAAAGAACATATACTTGTTTTTGCTTCTTTCCCCCCCCTACGTCCTTCTTTGGCTTGACCTTGTTGGACAAGGTATTGAGTAGCCTTTGTTTGTAGGTTTAGATTGATACTTGGGACTTCTTGACCTTTGTTTATGTCAGTCTTTTTGCTCAGTCTCTTCATTCCAAATTTGTTGGCTTGTTTAATTTTGGTAAGCCTTCTTTTGAAGAGAGGTTGATATCTAACTTTAGGGAAACCTAGGGTTTGTTTGTGGGGTGTAGAGTAGTTGTCTATTTTATTTGCTTATAGTACTTGCTTGCATTAATTGATAGGCTATTTTTTCTTTTGCATTTACAAAAGAAAAAGACAAAAACACATGTTTGCTTTATATGCATGTAGATTAGGTTTTTAGTCTAGATTGCATGGCATATCATTGTTTTTGATCAAATATAAAAAGATTTGATCTTTTGTGGCTTTCAAGTTTCTATTTGAAAAAGAAAAATAAAGAGAATAGTTTTTTATTTTTGCATTTCATTTATCTTTGCTTAGTCATTTTGTTTGAACTTTTGAGTGAAAACACCACATAAGTTTCACGCCATTTACCCTCTGACTAAACAAAACCCTTAAAATAAATGATATAATTTAAAAATTATTAGTAAGTTTTATTTTATAGGGTCATACACCATCTAGATCAGGCTAGACTTGTGGATTAGGGAGTTTCAACTCTCCACAAGTGTTTAAATTTCAAACGTAGTTGGCCAATCACTCGGTAAATCCTTTTTTATGTTGATTGTATCTGGGAAGGTCCTCTCAAACGGGAGTTAAGCATGAGGCCACGTGGAGACCTGGACTAAGGAGATAACCCTTCGATTCCTTGTCAAAGCGTAGGGAAAGGTTTTTGCACATCTGGGGACTCTGTCTTAGACAGAGTTTCGGGCTCAGCTACCCTGCCCATGCATATGAATCAGGCTTGTGACTGTCCCCCCAGTCTGTCAATATAGTTAAGGTAGCCTTTAGTGTCTTTGACATTTAGGTTTCATACACAGGTACACCGAAAGGCTATTTCTGGTTGACCTTGGACAGACTTGGAAGGTAACCCTAGTAGAAGTTGTGGGAGGCTGGTGGGTGATTCCTCCGCTTGTGGCTAAGAACATCTACAGGGACGCCAAGTAACTGTCTATCAGCTTTCTTGTGGAAATTATATCTTATACCTGTTTGTTTGTTTGGCTTTAGGAATTTTTAGTGAGTGATGTGTGGTTTGTCTGTACTTAGTGTGCCTTTAGGTGTGTGCTTTGTAATTTTGGTTGCCTATCAACCTCGGATTTTGTATCCTAGTTTGAAGCTATGGCTAACACCCCTTTGAACAACAACCAAGAGATCCCCATCTTGGGAACTCCTTGTACTATTCCTCTCATGGGAAATGTTGGTGTTCCCTTGATGGCCACCCTGAATCTACCTGAATTCACCCTAGGGCTACCGATGTGGTTGTTTTCCACTCCAACTGTCCTGAATGCTATTGATGCTTCTCAAGTAAGCTCCTTATATCAAGGGCATCAAAACACTGCTTCCCCTTCACCTGTAGTTGATTCTCCTCCTCCTTCTACCTCATGCAATGAAAGTACTGATACTAGTAACCGATAGTCTAAAAGGAGTAAAAGAAGGAGGAATTGGAAGAAGGCACATAAGCAAGGGGGCACCCATTCAACCTCTGTAGGTCAAGTTGAACCTCACCACCCAGCCTCTGTTGTTCATGCTGGGGAAACCTATCCAACCTCTGCAGGTCATGTTGGATCTAAGCACTCAACCTTTGCAAGTCAAGTTGATCTTCACCATCCATCCTCTGTGTTTCATGATGGTGGGATCCTTCTAACCTTTTTAGGTCACATTGGATCCAGTCACTCAGCCTCTGTGGTTCATGCTGAGGGAACTCATTCAACCTCTGTTGTTCAAGTTGAACCTCCCCATCCAACCTCTATTGTTCATGTTGGATCCATCCACCCAGGCTCTGTTGTTCATGCTGGGGGCCAACACTCAACTGCTATAAAGCATGTTGATCCTAACCACTTAGCCTCTATGGTTCATGCTGGTGGTGCTCATCAAACCTATGCAAGTCATGTTGGACCCAGTCTCTTAGCCTTTGCAAGTCATGCTGGGGGCAGTCTCTCAGCCTCTATGGTTCATGCTGAAGATAATCCGTCAGCCACTGCGAGTCATGTTGACACTATTGAAAAGACTACCCGTTCAAAACACAAGCCCAAGTTTCCTTTTGAGCTTTGTGAGGGAGAGCGCCTTACTTATAAATTCCCTTCTATCACGGAGGTGCAAAGAGTTTGGTTTCATGGTCATCCCGTTTTTGAACATTCTGAAGCTTTTCAACAACCAACCTCTCTTAGTTAGGTTGGACCCAGTCACCCAACCACTATACTTCATGCTGGGGGCAAACTCTCATCCTCTACAGGTCTTGTTGAGAGAAAACAGTCAGCCACTGCTAGTCATGTTGACACCATTGAGAGAACTGGTTGTTTGAAGTGCAAACTTAAGTTCCCTTGTAATCTATGCGAGGGAGATCATCTTACTCACCAGTGCCCTGCTATCGTAGAGGTGCGAAGAGTGTGGTCCGAGACTCAAGAATTTCCTTCTCCTGAACAACCTATAGTTTCTCAACAACCTACTCAACATTTGGTTGATCAAGTGGTCGAACCAATCTCATATTTGATCGATCCCACTCTTCTTTCGGAGAGTGATCTTGATGTGATTGAACCAATGCCATCTTTGGTCAATCCCACTCTCCCTTCGGAGAGTGAATTTAACAAAGCGGTTGAACTGATTCCATTGTCGATCAATCCCACTCTTCCTTTGGAGAGTGAAGTGTCTACTAGTCACATTTTCTTCACTACCACTTCAGAACTTACTAAACAAGGGGGCATTGAACTCATTTCTGATCAACCCCCACCAAGCTCTTGGATTGCTTCCTTTGATTGGGATAGCCTACTTGAGCCGTGCCTTCCTTCCAATGCACCTTTCCAGATAAAGGTCAAAGTTGAACCTTATACGATTGCTCGTTGTATTGTTGATCAAGGAGCCTTAGTTAGTATTTTGTCTGCTCATGCTTGGTGAGGCATGGGATCTCCCAGCCTTGTGTCGACTGCTAGTCAGTTACTGGCGTTTGATAGAAGAACTTGTGTAGCCTTGGGAATTATTGCTCAAAAACCTGTTACTTTGGGTGGGAATACCATCCTAGTTGACTTCATGGTGATAGAAGACCCCTTGGACTTCAATATGCTCCTTGGAAGTGATTATGTCTATGCCATGCAAGCTGTGGTGTCAACATTCTTTCGTGTGATGTACTTTAATCATGGAGAAGAAATTGTCACTATCGATCAGTTGGATTTTCTTGATCCGTCTCCTAACCCAACTAGAGACCAGGTCTTTCCTTTATTAATTCCCAGTGTTTCTATAGACACTACCCCACCACAGGTTAACTATGTGGCCTCATGTCCTCTGTGTTCAATTGCTACTGAGAAGCAGCCTCTGTTTTAATGCTTTCCTTCTTGGGACTTGGTCCCAGCAGTTGACCAGGTGAGTCATCCTATACAGACTGTGGGGCCTAATCTCCACTCTGTCAATCCATTTGAAAGTTTAGACATGTGTCCTATCTCGGATGATCTCCTTCCTTCGGACGAAGTATTCTTAGAGTCTTTGATACAGTCTGACCTTCTTTTGGATGTTGGTTTAGTTGTGACTAAGTCTAACCCTGATTTGCCTAGTAAGCCTAACCTTTCTTCTTATGTTGGTCTTGTTGAGTCTTTGGACTCTCCTTTCAAACAGCAAGTCAGTGATTTTGATGAGTTTGATTTTTCTTATGAATTTTCAACTCCTATGATATTGAGTTTGTTCCTGTAGACTCTATCTCCCTTGTTGATTTTTTCTCTCCTTCTGAGGTTGATCTTATTGATTATAAACCCTCGAGCCTTGGTTCTATAGAATCTTCTTTAGTTGATTCTGCCTTGAATTTACCTTTTATAGAAGATAGCAAAGTCACATGTGTTTCTGCCAAAGTGACCCGCGTCAGATCGTTTCTTGTGAATATGATTCTGATGTTGTTGTTTCTTGAAGACAGGATTTTTAGTTGGATTCACAACTATTTACTGGCCTTGTCTTGTTGTTCAATTTGTAATTGCATTTTCATGTATCCTGCTTGCGCTTATGAGCTTGATGCCGGCTTCCACGCTTTTAACTCATTGTATAATCCCTCATCTTTGTTCTCATTGTTGCTAAGCCTTGTATCATTTTGCCTTTCCAACTTGACACCCTTTACCTTAAGGAGACATTCCCCAAGTGTCCTTATCTTGCTCACTTTCCTTGCATTATGCATAGGTTTGTTCCTTGCGCTTGGAACTAGTTTCTCCTGTCTATGACACTCGTCTCCTCGCTTTTAGAGCATTCTTTCTGCTCTCCTTCGAGCTCGTTAAAAATAGTAAGGGGGCCGTGAGTTGACTTTTCTGGACTCGTTAAAACTTCATGGGAAATATTTTGAGTTTCTTTAGGCCCAAGTCTGACTCCTCAAAATAGACTTGACTGCTAAGTAAACTTGTCCATTCAGGCTCATTAAGAATATGTGAATGGGAATCCACATTGGTGGTAGGTTATCACTTTCTCGGACCATGTGGAATAATACAAGAAAGGAACACTCTCTTTTATTTGGAATTGAGAAGAGTATTCTCAGGCATAGGTTTATCACTTTTCTAGACATGAGGGACTAAACTTACGGAAAAGGAACCCCCGATATGAGCTTAGTTTTGTCTTTTTCATGCTCTAGATCAAAACATGAAAAATATTTCGAGTGTACTTTATGTCTTTATCATGCTCGTTAAACCCTAAAGAACAAAGCATAGAGTTTATTGTTGTAAGCCCCATTTCTCGTAATCAAATGGATCTTTCCAAGTGATATTGCCTTCCTTCACACTCGTAAAACTCAAGCTATATGTTGCTTTTGAAGGAGCATTGGGTAGGTGCTAATTTAACCTTTTTCGGACCTTCCTGACTAAGTACGAAAAATGTGCACCTTTTCTTCTTTGGAAGTTAAGAGAGTTCTTCTTTGGTATGTTTTATACTTTTTCGGCCTTAGGAGACTAAATTGTATGAAAAAGGACCCCCCTGGAGTCTTGTTTGGAGTTTTTAGACTCTCTAAACTATGAAAACACCGTCGAGCATGTACTAGTTCAGGCTCGTAAAATCCATGAATTAGTGCTTTATCAAGCATTCTTCTTTCTTTTCTTCGAGCTTGCAAAAAATGAAGATGGTCCCAATTTTTCTTTCTTGGACTTGTTAAACCTTTACAAGAAAGAGGGAAGGGAAGTTCATTCACATGTTTTTTACATCATGGCAGAAAGTCTTGTTTCCTTGAACAAAACACCAATTTTGAGTCTATCAAACAGTAGGGTCTTAGTATTTTGACCTTATCCCGATTTAGAGTTTCTTACTCCTCCAGTTGGTTTCTTTTCCAATTATATGGGGAATCTGTCAATGTCTCCTACATTGTAGATTTGTTTCGTTGGTCCTTTTTGTGTCAAAATCTGCCTAAGTCACTTTTGTGTCGTGCTCACTGTTCAAGGATTAAACCTTTGTTGGCCATTCTACAGTTGCCTTGAGCTCTTGTGTCGGCCATTCCCCTGTATCAGTTCATTACATCATGTCTTCAGCGTTCCTTGTCATGAAATTCAGTACCAATTCTAGATCCAATTAGTCTTTGACTTACCTCGTGTTGGATGATGAAGGATGCCTTAATGCCTTCCTTCCAATGGATCTCTTCCTATCGACTACAACACATCTTGCTCTGGGAATGCGATTTAGAGTTTTATGACAGTACCTTGGGGATTGTGGTCATCAGTGGCCATTTCCCTTGCTATTGGGTAGTGGGAATACCTTAATGTCTCATACTCAATGGATTCTTCAAGTGTTCAACTTCAAGTCCTTGTAATCACACTTGTTAGAATGTACTAGGTAACTTGGGGACCATTTTGATTAATGGTGGTTTCCCTCGCATTTGTTGATGGTTCTCATTATTGACCGGTAATCAAATGGTTTCCTCCATGTTCGACTTCAACTCCTTTATTCGCATGGTTAGGATTCATACCTTTTTGGGCGGCTTGGATTGAAGACCTTGGGCCGACAGTAGCATTGTCATTTTTTGCTATTGCCCAAGTTTCTCAAGACCTTTTTACACTTTATATGACATTTTGCTGAGACATAGATCCACCTTGTATTTTTGTGGCTATGATCGATTGTTGAGTATGGATCCACCTTGTTCATTTGTGGCCATGACTCCTTTAGATTTGATATGGCGCCTTTTTGCATATTGAGCGACCATGATAGTTTCCTTAGTTATACATATGTTGGATCCGCCTGTATCTTTATGGCGATGTTTTGTATATGGATGTGTATGTCCCAGAGATCATTTTTTCTGACATTTATCTCTCTTTCAGGTACCTTTGTTCGAGCCTTTCGATCTTGGATTCTCTGCTCTCTCCATACTCAGCTGTTTCCTTTATAATGTATTTCGGCTATCGTCTTCCCCTCTAACCTCACACATTAGGGGGAATATTTTATAGCTCAAAATGACACTTCTCTTCCTGTGACCACCTTCCCATGATTCCGTTGCATGTCGACACTTCCATGACGACACTTCATGAAAGTCATTGAAAAAAAAACCTAACTTGGAGGACCTATATCTTGAGTTTTGTAACTCCGTTTGACCTCATCTCTACACCGTTGGAAATATATTTCTGTTAACTAAAACTTTCTATAATACACCAAAATCTAAAAATGCCTGAACATTCCCTAAAAATGAGTTTTTCTATCTATACATGACTTGCCCTTAAGGAAACCCACGTATGACACATGACTTGTCAGTTGTGCAACCCGCGTGTTCTTTTATATGCGACTTTTTGTACTAGAAACACACATATACTTTTCATGTACGTGACTGTGGTATTCAACAACCTGTGTATGCCTCTTAAAAATGTCAAAAACATGCCTTTTGAATTTCGGGTAGTTTGGGTAGTTATCCAACTGACTCCTTCAGTTGTAACTACTTTGTCTTTGCCTCTAACTCTTCCTTAACCAGATAAATAGAGGTAGGGAGGTCCATGAGAGGGGACTTGAATTTTTGCATTGTTATGCTGGAGGATTTGGAGCTCTCTTTGCCGACACCTTTGCCGTGGCGGTCATCCCCTTGTGTAGCAGAGCTTAGAGGCTGAGTTATTTGGAGAAGAGAAGCAGCAGAACTGGATCAAGGTTTCGTGAGGTGCCGAACTTGAAGAGAAGGTATACTTGTACTTGTTTTCAAGATTAATAAAGATGTGATGTCCTTATTCTTCCCAAATCATTGTTCAATGTGTGATTGGATCTCTGTTTATTATCATATGATGATGTTATTCAGATCATTATTTCATGTTTATTTGATTATCATTGTTTTATATGTGGTCATAATGGTTTGAGGAAGGTATAATTCATTTTGCAGGTCTCTTGGAGCAAGAGGAGCAAGAAGAGGATTGAAGAGAAAGCTTGGACCAGCCTTAAGTTAATCAGGTGTGGACCTTTCTTATCTCTAAAACTTGCTTATATATGCTTGCTGAACATTGTACATCTCTCTTTCAACCCCAGTATGTTGATTTCCTCTTAAACCATAGCCATAGGACACTTTCCTTTACAACAGGGTCTGCCTAGCTTGATAAACCTAGTGTGAGAAGGAAACTCACAGACAGATCTAGGGGGATGGTTTTCTTCTTTGCACACACTGAATAGCACTAGAAGGGAAGGAATAACAATAGGGACTCTGTAACATAGAATGGCATGGTTCCTTGTGTTGGGTGTGTATATGTTTTAGGAGCCAAGCTCGATCTCCTGCAGGTGTCCCTAGCTCTGTGGTTGGGCTCACTAGCTTAACATTCATCATTTCCATCTCCTTATCATCTTGATAAGCCCAACCGTGTTTGGCTTGGATAAATTTGTTATATCATTTCTCTATGTGTGAGTCTGCTAATGTTCCCTTATTTCTAGTGGAAATCATGCCTAGCTCAGGGGGTCACCAGTGCTGGTGAGAGATTGATGAGCACACTCACCTACGGTTGGGTGGAACGTTGCAGCGACATAGTTGGTTGTGGAACAAGCTTCTTTCAAGATAAGTATCTCTTGTGTTAATCTCTACATTTTTATTTGCTTAATGAAAAATGATGAACATGTCTAATGTGTTGAATGAAATGTAATTGATTCCACTGTAGATTGCATGTTTTACACATTAGTCTATGTTTATCTTCAATGCATTTTATTATCATCTTCACGGGACTTAAATTTAAGGGATTAGATAGCATTATGGTCGCATTCCTCTTAGGTAAACACGAGGGGACGTGACAATAACATGTATCTAGACATGGATAACTCATAGTTGAACCCTTTAACTAGAAGAATATGAGAAATATAAAATATTTTTCTTTCCATAACTATCTCTCTATGATTCGACACCACTTCCGACATTGTTGGTGTGTCAGAAGGTGTTAAATTGGTGTAGAACAAAGACATTTTTAAAACCAAAACCATGTTGTCAACCACATCCCTTTGGCTCAGATCTAGTCAACTATCAAACACCAAAATTCAGTGAATTGAACTCCTTACCCATGTGACAATGTCTTCTCCTTGGTCAACTGGTTGTCGACATGTAAGTAGCTCGAGCAAAACAACTCCAAAACTATAAACGCAACATTTTTATGTGACTTTCATTGTATATGCATATTCTGAAACCAATAGATAAAGTGTCTCAGAATATCATTTGTAACAAAAATATCTACTTACATAGTCTGAACAATAACAACTTGGCAAAAATAATAACTGGAGAGCCAAACACTAAGGGAGGAAACTCCTTGAAATTTTATTTTTCAATTCATTTCAAATTTCTTTTTCTTACATATTGTTTGGATTTCAAATATCTATGGAATACTTCTCTCCATGATGCTCTTGCTTTTAGTTATTATACATTTTTTTTGGAATTTCTTTGTAGATTGTTTCCTCGATTTAGCAAGCAATATTGATCTACTTGTATACCTTTTGTGAATGATGACATGTTTGTATATGATGAGTATTCATCTATTAAAGGCATGTGAGGAGTGTTTTTATACCTATTCAATTCACATATTGACTTATATACTTCTAAGGGTAAGTCATGTATTGCAACAAAATGCATGTTCTCAATTACTAATATAATTCTTTCTTTCTCAGCATCTACCATTAGCTCTACATGTTTAGTAATTGGAAGAGTACTCTGCTTTCTTTCTCCATCTAAAAGTTGCATGGAAAATTTATGAACCTATGATTTTGCATGGAAATTTAGACCACTGACTTGAAGAGTAGTGCTTCCATCTTTAAATAATGGATTTTCTCTTTTGAATTTTACACACCATGAACATTTAATCCTTTGAACACCATTAATATATTTAATAACATAATCCCATGAAAATATTGTTTTCCATTTGGAATTGAATGTTCTTTGGCATTCTTTGATATTGGCTCCTCTTCAAGGTGTTCTTCATTGTCTGATTCATGGACTTCAAGTGACAAATCATAAAATTCATTTTCATGGTGCATTGGTTGATTAGAGCATTGAGGAATACCAAATGCATGATTAAGAGAAAGTTGTTTTCTATATTTCTTAGGATGACCAAGACGTGACATTTCTCAATAAATTATCCCTATATTCAATCAAAGGTGTAAAAATAAGTTAATTCAGAAATAATTCAATTAAAAAATAATCAAAGGTGTAAAAATAATTCAATTCAGAAATAATAAAAGGTGTAAAAATAATTCAATTCAGAATAAACCCACACCACTCCTTAAAAAATTCTCTAAACCACATATTCTTGGATTCACAAATCAACATTAGTTGCAGACCTATTTGGATTCTATAGATAAAGCTATTAGTTCACATTATCTATATGACAAGCATTGATTCCCAGAAACCATTTCTAGTCAACCCAGGAAATATCTCTAGTTTAAAAACCACTACCCATGAAAGAGCTCTCGTTTCAAAACCACCCAGCAGCTGGAAATACATTCCAATTTCAAGACATTTCCCAGATGCCAAAAATAGCTCTGCATGGAACCTTTCACTATTTTCAATATTTTTATCGACTCTACAAGTGGAACCTTTGTCAAATGTTTCCAATATTGTCCATCTAATCCTTTTACACTCTAGAAAAATGAAAAAAACACATTAAACAATACTAATTGGGCATAACATATCATCAATAAAAATATAATAAACAAAGGTATCCCTGATTACCTGTCACAGTAGCAATGGGCAATGAATCCCATTACCAACCACACTAGCATCATGAAATGCATGAACATTCATTTAATACACCACATAAAGTAAGGATATTCTCTCATATTTTGGCTAAATAGCTGAGATTGTATAAATTATAGCGTTTAGGTAACAGCATATTTTTATCATCTCTTGTCACTTCGGTCTGTAGTAGTTCAATCTCTTGTTTTGCATGATCTCAAACACATGTTCTCTATGAGCATAGTTCACAGCCTTTTAACTACCCATTTCCAATCATTCTTCGTATAGGTTTGAAATCGATCGAAATTAAACCTCACTTTGTAAATAATTTAGATAAAGTTTGAAATTGACAAATAACTTGAAGAGAAAAGGTCAAAAAATCATTTTGAGAAGGTGGAAAGAATCCCCTTAAGGGTTAGCATTTCAGGATAAGTTCTATTTAAAAGAATACTCACATGATGGAAAAGGAAAGCAAGGTTGAATGGAAGCTTGGAAAAAATAACCACAGTAACATAAGAAAAGTGTTGCAAGAGACAATCTACTTGAAGTTCAAATGATGAGAAGTTAGTAGGGCCTGTGCACCTATGAGAATAATATCGACCATGAGCCAAAGTGGTTTAAAAATATTTTTAATGAATAAATGCAACAAATTCTCATTTGTGAGTGGATAGCTCACCTTTGTAATAATCAAAGTGGTTTGCATTCCAGTGAATCTCTTTTAAAGAAAAGCCTTAATTGATAATTTAATCGTGTATGGGTCAATGGTTTGGAATTATAGGTCATTAGATTTTAATTGAAATTCAAGTTATTTAAATTTGTGATAAATTTTATCTAGATAAGGGTGTGTAAATCACTCATGGTCCACGGAAACCATGCTCAATCTTGGAGGTTAAATACTTAATATAGAGGAGTTGGAGGATTGGAACATGGGATTTCATAACAAAAAGTTGAGAGAAAACAAATATTCATGGAGTCGAACTCTCTGTTTACAACCTTATGTATTAATGTGGATAGATTAAAAAAATTTACATTTTAACCTCAGATTGATGAAATTAGGGTCTACTGAGTGACCATCAATCAAATCACATTACCGAATAGAGCTTGGAATCGAGGTTTGTGCACATGAGGGATTTCCACATGACATGTTCACCTTTCGTGGTCCATTTCCTAACCAATGGGAGAAATCATCATCATTATCGAAGCTCAACAATTAAGTATGAAAGGAATCATAGTGGTTGGCATTTAAGCTGAAAGGAATCCTTTGTTTCCTTTGTGTCATTTAAGCTGAAAGAAATCCTTTGCTTCCTTCGATATCCACTTAATGGAAGTTGTGTTTTTTAAATTGAAACTAGGAATATGTGACAT
>LPNX010467306.1:535267-569552 GCA_001517045.1 Pseudotsuga menziesii | reverse complement strand
GCAGGGTGTGGACCTTGAAGCACATGATTGATGAGATGTTTTGTGTTGAAAGGGAAGCTCTAGAACAAATGAAAAGATAATTGGAAGTGTTGGGCATATAATCCCTGGATCCTTCCATGTTGATGTTGAGAATAAGCTCCATACCATCGGATCCTTGGCCATTGTATCCCTAGGTGTATCGTACAAGTACATCCTAGCATTAGTGTTGAGTGAAGAGCTCTGGAATTGCACTAGATTGTAACTCCCTGTTAAAGCGTTGAGTATGGGCTCTGGTAAGAACTAGGGGTTACTGAAAATAATTTAATAACTTTCGAGTGAAAATGACTAAAGAAAATATTGAGCTCATCATACTTATTTATAAGTGATTAAATGAAATTTCAAATTTCTATATTCTCATCATGGACTGAAGGACTACTACATTATACAAGGGAAATCCAACATGCAAGGATGTTTAGAGTTACCTACCCTAGTAAACCTAAACCATCTACCTACTTGACCTTAATGAATAAGTGTCATTATGTCTAGGGATCATGATATATGATTCCCAAAGACAAATGTTAACAAGCGTTATATTATTATGTACTTTATACATGGTATGTATAAAGAGTTAACTATATTTATAATATTAATGATGAAAGAAAGAAAGAAAATATCCATCCATTTTTATTTATTATGTAAATATAATAAATAGTCCAAAACCTAAAAAGTCTAATTAGGAACTAGTAGAAAGTTCCTAAGTTAAAATATTAATAATTACCCAAAGTAATTGAAAAAGGTTAAATCAAGAAACCAAGATTTCTTGATTTTACTATCTCTTTGAGTGAAAATTCTTTCTATAAAGATTCAAGCCAACGAAAGGCTTAGGGTTCTAATGTGTCTTTGGAGGAGTCATTTTCTTCCTGTTTGTTCTCAAGTAATTCTTGGAGAACATTTTCCTGGAAGGAAAAAGGAGAACTAATCCAAATCTGATATACCATCTAGGAAACCCTACCTTAGGAGCTCTAAGCTGCTTGCATGTTGGATTCCAGCTCGGGGGGATCCAGATTAAAACCAAGAACGGTTTCGGGTCATGGTTGGGTGGAATGTGGTAGTTCCCAAGTGATTTGGTCATAAAAATAGAGGTCAGATATTCCCTTGAATTGCTAATACTGGTTATTTAAAGTGTGCAGGTTCAGCTATTAAAGGAGCTTCAGAAAAGTACAAGTATGAAATCCTAGTATGTCTAATTCATTTCTAGCATAAATGTTGGCTGCTTTAGGTAAAGATTCATATTTTATTTTCTAACCATATAAATGGTTGTTCTGTCTATTTATTCTAGGGTTTACATTTCTTAAAGTATAACCCTAGGATGCAATTTATATCTCATGTTGTATTCACCAGGGTTTGTGCAATTGAGTTTGTTTTTGTATTTGTATTCATTAATTAAACTATGTTCATTGTAAACTAGGTTTTGTTTCAGGGTACTATATAGCTATTTTTTTATCCTTGCTTACTCTACCGACATATTCCATTTGTCAATAAAGGCATGTTTAGATTTAAATAGATTAATCTCAGAAGTAGTTTCTAAATACATATATGTATAAACCTACAACCTAGACAAACCAAGTTATGATCTGCAAACTGAACTATTATATTATATATAAATATATATAGTTATTAACAGTAAACAAATCAAATACTATCTATAAATATACATTAACAGCTATAGAATGTAAATTATGAATCTAATCAACCAATTACAGACTATAATTATTCCACACTAAAATCTAAGATAAATAAACCATTAAGGACCTTCCAAGGTCTACATAACTAAGTATCTACTAACTATTACAACATTCAATTAAATAAACTTTATCATAAATAAACGGACATAGTAACCATCATGACCATCCATTTGGTCCAAGATCAATCCTCCTGTTCCATTTTAAAATCCACAGTTCAAATAATTTGAAAATAACATCATATTGAACATGTGAGCAGAGTAAGTATCGTGACCCTATATTTGGTACAATATAGAATCTTTGTTCATTATATAAAACCCACAGCCCTAAATTAAATAATAGCATAATCACATTGCATAAAAACATTCAAGCTCCATCTAACTATTACGCACAATCATCCCATAACAATAACCAAGTAATAAAACCCTTAATTTAAACAGATTTCACGACATCGACCCTTGTGGGTATTAAAAACCCCAATATAATTTTCATACACAAGAATCTTTTTCATTTTATAAACCACATTGAATTCTCTACATAGTTCCAAATAATTACAAAGATGAATAGGAATCGAGTCCTGTGGGTATCCAAACCCAATACGCATCCACATAAAAATAGAACTCATTATATCAACCACGAACAAGATCCAAACCCTATGGAGTAATTGTTTACAATAATCATGGCCACGCTTTACACAGGATATATTCCCGATTAAAATAACAAATAAAATACATTCGCTACAGAAAGTTTGTAAGACGTTAGCTTCTTCCCAACGCTATAGCACGACCTCAGCCACTATTTTAATTAAAATACACAATCCATGTAAAAGGAAGTCTACAATGACAAAATCCATTGTGAGTTTATAACCATGGCTCTATCCCAATTCACCTTACATACTAATCAACTAAATAATAACAATAATACAACCATATGAAGCTGTCCCAGAACTATGGGAAGGGATCATGCCATACACAGCATAGCCTTACCCAATGCTGTCAAAATATTATAGTAAAGATCTAAATAAATCATTTATACACAGTCCGTCAACGAAGGAGATTGCCCCTTTTAACCCACAAGTAAATAACACAGCATAAATTCCACCCACATCCACAGTAAATACAATAACCATTGCTATTTCTTAAACACAGTAATTCCATTATCGTAGTCAAGTCCACACAGGCATGCCAAGGGCTATGGCACCATTGCAAGCAATGGTGCATCCCATGGATTAAAAGCTCCAAATACAAATTAACGATTTACATAAACATAATTCATATAAAGATCCTATAAGGGCACCACGATTCGCATCCATGGCAAAAAATGCCTCAGACTACATAAAAAATCCAATTCTATCTACACAATCCTAAAAGCTCATCAAAACCTCACAGAGAACCCCCAAACCAAACGATGAAAAAAAAACATAGACATGCTGAGAGACAACAAGCGTAGGCTTGTTTGGCATCCTTACCTTACACCTTGGCACCACCTTCAAACCAAATGATAGAGCTTGAGCCATGCTGCTCTTCATCAACTCTTGGCACTTGCAAATAACCCAAGCGAAAATAGGATCAAAAGTATGGACTATTTACAGGTAAAAATATAACATCATCTACTATCATAAGACCAATGAAGCATACCTTTGTTAAAACCAATGTTCTCCTCCATGTTTTCCGCTACACAGAGCCAATCCCAAGAAACCAAGTGAAATAACAAGTCCATCGTGAGCCAAGCCCTAAGCTTGGGGTGCCACGAAAACCAAGATGCATTAATGGCACCAACTAGTATTCATTATTAAGGCCAAACCCCACTTTGACATAGTTTGGTATCTTCGCAATAACAATAGTCTCTGTACCCATGCAAATATTAAAACCCAAACATATATGGTTCAAGCATATGGTATATTTCACCACCCCAATACTTAAAATATGTAATATCCTGAATTTTGGACCTAACACTTATAGGCATGCGCTTATTGATTATGATGATTATCTTGATGTTTTATTTTTATATATTGGGTTGAAGATTCCACTGCATATGAACATTATGATTTGTTTTATATATTAGTCATAATCCAATTATTGATGATATATATATATATATATATATATATATATATATTCTTGTTTGTGTTGTGCATGGACCCTGAAGCACATGATTGATGAGATATTTTGTGTTGAGCGAGGAGCTCAAGAGCACTTGAGTAATTTATGATTTGTGTTGAGCGAGAAGCTCTGGAGCACATGAGTACTTACCTTTGTGTTGAGCAAGAAGCTTTGGAGAAAATGAAAATATAATTGGATGTGTTAGGAATAAGCCCTGTAGCCTTCCATGTTGATGTTGAGCATAAGCTCTGGAGCATCAGATCCTTGGTCATTGTATCCCTAGGTGTATCATACAAGTACTTCATAGCACCAGTGTTGAGCAAGGAGCTCTAGAATTGTACTGATTTGTGATTCCCTGTTAAAGCATGGATTATGGGATCTGGTAAGTGCTAGGGATTACTGAAAATAATTTAATAACTTCTGAGTGAAAACGACTCGAGAAAAATATTGATCTCATCATACTTATTTATAAGTGATAAAATGAAATTTTTAATTTCTGTATTCTCATGAAAGTATTGAAAGAGATACCACGTTATACGAGAGAAATCCAACATGAAAGGATGTTTAGAGTTTCCTAGCCTAGTAGACCTAAACCATCTACCTACTTGATCTTAATGAAGAAGTGTCATTAAGTCTAGGGATCATGGTATATGATGCCCAAAGACAAATGTTAACCAAGTGTTATATTATTATGTACTTTATACATGGTATGTATAAAGAATTAAATATATTAATTATAATATAAATAAATGAAAGAAAGAAGAGAATCTCCATCAATTATTATTTATTATTAAAGATTAATAAATAGTATAATGTCTATGAAAGTCCAACTAGGAACTAGTAGAAATTTCCTAAGTTAAAATATTGATAACTACCCAAAGAAATTGAAAAGGGTTAAATAAAGAAACCAAGGTTTCTTGGTTTAACTGTCCCTTTGACTGAAAAATATGTCTATAAAGACTCAAGCCAAGGAAAGGCTTGGGGTTCTAATTTTTATCTTAGGGAATTATTATTCTACCTTTTTGCTCTCAAGTGATTTCTTGGAGAACTTTTTCCTATAAGGAAAAGGAGAATTGACTCATAACTGAATACCAGTTAGGAAACCCTACCTTAGGATCTATAAGATACTTTCATGTTGGAGTCCAGCTCAGGGGGATCCGGATTTAAACTAGGAATGGTTCTGGGTCATGGTTCGGTGGAACGTGGTAGTTCCCAAGTGATTTGGTCATCAAACAGAGGTCAGATCTGCATTGAATTGTTTATGATGGTTATTTTAGTGTGTAGGTTTAGCCATTAACAAAGCTTCAATTTCAGGTATGAAGCCCTAGACTGTCTATGCTATTTTCTAGATTAATTGCTGGTTATTCTAGGTAAATGATTTCAATATATTTCCTAACCCTACGTGATTGATCTTCTGATTAGAATCTGGTAGGGTTTGCATTTCTTAAAATATTAACCTCAGACTACAAATTTTATCATATATTGTATATTACCAGGGTTTGTCCCTTAAATTTTGTTTTTGTATTATTTCAATACTTGGAGTATGCTTATTGTAAACTAGGTTTTGATTTCATCCACGAGATGTAGAATAGTTGGTGGCGGGGTATGGTTAAGACACCCCCTAATCTGAAAGGTCGTCGGTTCTAATCCCGTCAGATACCAAAAAATCCAACAATGTTAAGGGTTAGTGCGGTAGAGGCCGGGTGCGATCCTCGGGTGATTTTGACAGCCTAGATGCCCTTGGTTTGTGGTTACTTAGCCAATGCCAACCCTTCTAGCCACGGGGGTTCTACCACATTGCCAAAAAAGAAAACTAGCTTTTGATTTCTAGTTAAGTATACATTTGTTCTTTAGGCTTTACTACTCTGCTAACATATTTCATTTGTCAGGAGAGGCCTACCTTAGATTTCTTTAAAAGAAAAATATTTTAGAAGTATAAGTTAACTATGTATATCTATATCTATCTATATCTATCTATCTATATATATATATATATAAACAAACCTATAAATACTGTTATAAGCTAATCTACTAATTACTTTTAAAATCAACTAAAGAACAAATTATAAATAAAACAAAGTTAACAAATCATCAAAGACCTCTCAAGGTCTATCTCCATAATACAAACTAAATACCATAACATTCCATTTAAAATAAATATCATCATAAATATCCGAACAGAGAAGATATCGTGACAATCCACGTGGTCCAATACCAAATCTCTCTACTCTTATAAAATCCATAGTCCAAATCGCTTAGTCAAGAATCACATCCATTTACATAACTCATGGGCTATTTGTTATATCTTAATAAAAAATCATTAAACAACTAATGATTAAACCCTTTTTATGCCAACAAAAGTCGCGACATCGAATCCCATGGATGTTTAGACCCAAGCAAAAAGTAGTAATAAAAACCATAGTATAATATACTTAAATATAAATCCAAATCGTATAACCATAATGCTGGTTCTTAAAACAAATAAAAGCCATGACATTACCCAATGCACAGGAGTAAACCTTTTAATAATCCATCATTTATATGTTTGCATAGACCACACTATACATATAATGTATGCCGGATGCAATTTATAAATACATCAAATACTATGTTAGAAGAAATGCATACCCTAACACCGACATCATAAGACCCTAGCTATAGCACGACCTTGACCAAGATCAATTTCAATACACAGTCCATTTCTGTTGGAGACATTTACCATCATACACACTCTTTTTGGTTAAATTGGCCTAGTTAAACCACTATCCTAAGTATAATTGACATTAATTGACATCAGTGGAGCATTAATTGCCATCATCCAGTCACACCCATGCCTACCTACAGTCAAGGAGGCTAACTTAGCCTTCTCCTACAGTCAAGGAGGCTAACTGGAGCACTTCGGGGGTGATCTGAGTGATATTATTGCACCTAATTGCTAACTGGTGGTTACAAATAGTTCAACTAGTCAGTTAAGGTGCCTCCTCTCATTAAATATATTATTTAATGATTATTTATTATTATTTAATGATCTAGAGTCAACAAGGTGCCTCCATCAACTTTTGATGGTCAGTTCAGCTTCAGTTAACCTCATCGGGGTTCATTGAAGT
This sequence comes from Pseudotsuga menziesii, assembly GCA_001517045.1. NCBI lineage: Eukaryota > Viridiplantae > Streptophyta > Pinopsida > Pinales > Pinaceae > Pseudotsuga > Pseudotsuga menziesii. The sequence goes on along the minus strand of LPNX010467306.1, from coordinate 562,622 downwards.
CATGGAGCAATAGCACTTGATGGTTGGCTTGCTATGACATGTGTTTGATCTCTTTCAGTTGAGATTCAGTAATTTATTGCATTTCGACTTCAGTTAGGGTTTGGTGAGTCAATTAGGGTTTTGGTCAAGTGGTTAACTAAGTGTGATTGAATGGCTAAGAGTCAGTTAAGCCAGACTCACTCATGATTTTGAATTGCCTCCTTAGGTATTCGATTTTGTCATTGATTCAAGCTATTGCTTGACATTGTTATTGTAACTATTCATTGTTTATTGAATATACAGAGAGGAAACCATTCTGGTTCCGATTAACACCATTTCATGAGTATTTGTTGATTATTCTTTCATGATATTGATTCTTAGTTCGTAGATCATGTGAAAGAATTAATATGGTATCAGAGCATATGGCAGATAATAAGATCTATCTCTCAAAAACAAGCTTTTTGACAGATTTCTCCATGAAAAGTGAACAATAGCTCAAAATTCCAGCATTGCACCAGAAGCCAAGGCTTACCACTCAATATGCCAAGTAAAGAACTTGTTGATCAAGCTTGCTTGATTGACTATGCTAGGTGTGATGAAAGCCTAAAATGTGTAGGTTTTCTGACCTTACGGTGCCCCTTTTGTTTTGATTCGCAGGTCTTAACAGGTACAACTTTGAATGGACTCATCAATCCCTCTTCTCACCCCATTCACAAGCTATTCGGAATGGAAGTTGAAGATGATTGCATCTCTGAAGAGACAAGGTCTCTATGAGGTGTCTATTGGACTTGGAAAAGAGTCTTATGAGAATGAGAATGACTGGCTAAATGATGGTGATAGAGCTTTTGGAGCAATATGGCTGGCCCTTTCTCCTAGCTTGTACTACCTTATTATTGGTTCTGCTGAATACCCAAAGTAAGTCTGGACAAAATTGGACAGAACCTTTGGCAAGCACAATGAGGATCATAATAGTACTTTGGAGATCACATCCAGCACCACAAGAGTTCTTTACTCAAAATTCTCAGCCTCTACTCTCTTCGATGAAGTTGTTCAAGATGAAGATGAAGCAGAATCTTCTACACAGTCAATTTGAATTAAAGAAAGTCTCCATGCAGTGAATCCTTCTCCTGATGCTCCGGAAGTTCATGAGATCTCTGATATCTCATATTCTCATATTGATGAAATATAAGAAGACATTTGAATCTCTGATATTGAAGAAAAATACTGCTGCACTTCCATGCAAACATTCACCTGTGATTTTCCTTTGAATTTTGTGCAAAATTTACCAGTAATTGCTTCCAAAAGTGAAGATAAATTTGATTTTTATCCCTTTAATGTTGCTGCTAGTGTGAAAATATGTAAAAAATTTTATTTTTTGGAAGAAATATCAGATTATAAGAGTGACACATCTGCTCCCCATGATCTAGATCTTCCAGCAAATTCCTACAGGATTGCATGCACCAAAATTCAGAATTTTGAAGAAGAAGAAAACTGTGCATCTACCATCTCAGTTGACCATAATTTTGGATCTGATATGAACCTTATTGTATCTGATATGATATTTTTTGGATCTGATCTGATATTTCTTGGTTCAAAATTTTAGGTTCATAAACCTTCAGTACTGCTTGTAGCTGTTCTCATCAACGGTGTGAAGAAACAAGTACCGCAAGTCTCCTACAAAACTGCTGCTGGGGATTTGATTTCATTTCATATTTTTGGATCTGTTATGAACTTATTTAGATCTGATTTACATTCTGATATGATATTATTTTTTTCATATTTTAAACTCCAATAGCTTTCAGTCATGCTTGTAGCTGCTCTCACCAATTCCGGTGTGAAAAATCAAGTACGGCAGTTCTTCTTGAATTTTGCTACTAGGGATTTGGTGTTAGTTTCCTCTTATGAGGTTGCTGATATTTTATTTTGTGAATCATTAGATATTTATAAAACTATATCAGATTATGGAGCTCAAGAATTCGCTCTCCATAGTCCCAGTGATTCTCTACCTTTGGTCACATGCTCATCTCCTCAAATAACTAGTAAAGAGGAAGACATACTGCATCCGCTTGGACAGTTGCTCCTAAAAATTGGGGCTTATTTTACCACTCATGGTTTGATTTTCGAGGCTGAACATATCAGTTTCTTGAGTGTTCCACACATGGTTCGAATCCTCAAGAACCTTTGCTCTCTCTTCAGATGATTTCAGCTACTCTACATGGGTCCAATTTTCACCATGCAGCTGTTTATATTTCTGATTCAGTTGAGTGCATTGTTCTTATTCCAAAGTGAAATATTCCTCCAGACATATTTATTTATTTTAGATTCAAAGGTTCACATGCATAGTCTCAGGATGCTACTGCATAGAAGAACCAATTCTTGATTTACTTCTTAGTTTGAGGGGGGGTATTTTTTCCATGAGGTTTTCTGCATTTCCTTGGTTATGTTAAGTAGTTCCTTTATTGTACAGGGTGACCTATGGCCTTTGTTTCCAGGGCCATAGAATTTTTATGCATCTATGTTTTCTAACTCTTCCTGAGTATAGCTTAAGGGGGGGTGTTGGAGACATTTACCATCATACACACTCTTTTTGGTCAAATTGGCCTAGTTAAACAACTACCCCAAGTATAATTGACATTAATTGACATCAATGGAGCATTGATTGCCATCATCTAGTCACACCCACGGCTACCTATAGTCAAGGAGGCTAACTGGAGCACTCTGAGCGTGATCTAAGTGATATTAATGCACCTAATTGCTAACTGGTGGTTATAATCAGTTCAACCAGTCAGTTAAGGTGCCTCCTCTCATTAAATATATTATTTAATGATTATTTATTATTATTTAATGATCTGGAGTCAACAGGGTGCCTCCACCAACTTTTGATGGTCAGTTCAGCTTCAGTTAACCTCATCGGGGTTCATTGAAGTCATGGAGCACTAGCACTTGATGGTTGGCTTGCTATGACATGTATTTGATCTCTTTTAGTTGAGATTCGGTCATTTATTGCACTTCGACTTCAATTAGGGTTTGGTGAGTCAATTAGGGTTTTGTTCAAGTGGTTAACTGAGTGTGATTGAATGGCTAAGAGTCAGTTAAGCCAAACTCACTCATGATTTTGAATTGCCTCCTTAGGTATTCGAATTTCTTGTTGATTCAAGCTATTGCTTGACATTGTTATTGTAACTATTCATTGTTTATTGAATATACAAAGAGGAAACCATTCTGGTTCCGATTAACACCATTTCATGAGTATTTGTTGATTATTCTTTCATGAGATTGATTCTTAGTTCCTAGATCATGTGCAAGAATTAATATCCATCCCATGGCTTCCCACAGTACAATTAACATAGGAAACGATAACAATAAGCAAAATAATATACTAAGCTATTGCAGCACTATGAGAAAGGCTCATGCCATTTACAGCATGGACTTTACCCACACTGTCAAAGTATTTACATTATCCAAGCTAATTAACAACATTACACACAGAGAATCCATCTAGGCGAATGCCTCCTGCAAACCCCATCTCCATTTAAATATAGTTCTTTAATAAAAATGGAAAAGGAAATCGTATGCATAGTATATCAAATTAACCATCGTCGTCTCATAGAAACAATACATACATATTTTTACACAGAGATCACCAAGTCTAGTACATAATCAACATTAAAGACCAAGTTTGAAGCTTACGCATGTGTGCCAATGGGATATGGCACCATTGCAAGCAATGGTGCAATCCATGGAAAAAAAGCCAAATCAAATTAACGATTTACATAACCAGAATTAATTACATAGAGGTGAATGGATTAAAATGTGATTCATGGCTTAATGCCTTAACATTTGAAACCCAAGCATCAAATCTTAAGCCCGAAATCGAAATCGAAAACACTACAGCTTAACCCTGAACCAATCAACCAATGGAAACTTAGCTCTACCGAAAGTTGGCAAGCATAAGCTTGACTAGCAGGATTACCATGACCACTTAGTATCAGTCTTGAGCTGGAAGTGAAAACCTGAGCTAGCCCCTCCTCACCTTCCTTGCCACCTACAAACATAGAAACACGACAAGGTTGAGAAGTATGCAACAAAGAAGCCAAAAACCAAATTTTTAATACAGAATCAAAGCCAACATGAAGCTTACCTTCATCGTGCTGGTCGTTGCCCCCTTTGTAACACAGAGATAAGACCTCATCCCTCCTCAAACCCAAATGAAATGCTAAATGCTTCGTGAGAAAATCCCTAAGCTTGGGATGGCCACGGAACCCAAGGCGCATTAATGTTACCAGCTGGTGACCATTATTGAAATGCAAAATCTCCTTCTCCGTAGTTCAACTTTGTTGCAACTATCGTGTTGTCACTATCCATGCAAACGACCAACATTCAAGAGGGAAATGTTAACTTGAAACTATTGTTCCTTCTTCTTCAGAACGATAGCAATGGAAATGAGTTTAAACCTTGTTATCATATGGTTCCACCGTAGGTTATATTCACCATCCCAAAAGCTTAAACACAGAACTTATATTATTACAAGGTTTCATGTAAATACATAAACAATGTATAGTATGCGCTAAGCCTAAGTCATAGCATAAGACTTGTATCACATAGTTCTTAAGTTTAAACATGTGGTTTGTTCCCTAAGCTTAAATGCTTAGAAACCATGGCATATGGGATATGCCATGGTAAGTATCCTGGTTTTAATAAACTATACGTTGAAAGCGTTTCCAAGTTATAACCTATAAACAAAATTAAGAGAAATGTTAATACTTATCATTAATTAAACTAAAGTATTATTACATAATGGAATAAAAATACGACATAGAAGAGTAATAATGTTCCATTCAGGTAGTTTTTACTAGCCTATAATTTTTGCTTTCAATTTTTGGGGACATTACATGTTTCTGTTTAATGCATAGTCCATACATGGTATGTGCTAATCCAAGGTCAAAGCCACAAGGAATAAGTAATATAGGTGTTAACACTCAGAATGTACCCAAGTTGCAAAGATAAATTCAAAGGTAACAACAAAAAACCACTTCAGAAAGAAACTGGCTTTTCTTTCCAGAGAGGGATCTCTCAAATATAGATTTAACAAGGCCATATATAAATCAACACTCGAAAATTATACAAATGGTTGGAACAATACACATAACCACTGGGCAATGGAGTCACATATACATAAAGATATCACAAAGACATATGAGTGAGATTTTATCAAAGGCAAGATAACCATTCAATCACAGTTGTTCATTTAATTCATGTGGAACAGAAGAAATAATGAATAGTCCATCAATACAGAGCATCAGGAGATGAGTTCTATATTAACTTTAGCAGAAACGTTTATAAAATATCTGAAACGATGATCAGAGCATAACCAGTATGAATTCTAGCCCTTCAACACTAAGTTTCAGATATGAAGAAAACAAAATGGAGTGTAACACTGGAAAAGACAATCACAAAGGAGGAGAAACACAGACTGTAATGTAAATAGCGCAGGAATATCTGATAACCCGCATGCATTCAACTTTGTCATTCAAAAATATATTTCTTCAAAAGAACATTCAACAACAAGATGGGTTCCAACCCCCATCACATAAAGTAAATGTAATTATATACATAAAATGATTTCTTCTTCCAAGAAGATTTATAACTGAATAACCTGCTTAATCAAAGTCTTGTAACTATATTCCTAACTACTAGGAATAAACTACTTGCTTCGATCCTAATAGATCATTTAATTAAAATCAACTCGGTAACAAGGCCCGTCCAAGCAGCTCCTCAGCGTGCAACACCTGTTTTCATGAATGGAGGATATACTTTGTTTTTCCAAATCTTTCTATGGCTCTCCATTGCTCTGCACTTGGAATATCATACTCAATCATTTCCCAAATAGACACCTCCAGCTCCATGTAAGCTTCATAAGACACAGTAGGAAACCCTCCCCTGATGATCAGAAATTTCTGTAATATTTCAAAATCCTCTGTGAGCTTATCTACGATGACCTTTCCCATCATCCCCTTTACCAAATCATCAAATTTAGAGTGATCCATATGGCTTTGCACCAACAGGCTGTGATAATGCTCTTGAGAAAACATCCGTCCCTCCTTGTCCCAAAAGGAAGGAAGGCCATCTTCAAATAATTCTTTAAAAACCTGTCTGAAATCATTAATATGTGAGCTCATTTCATCAGCCTTGTCCTGTACTATCTTCATTATATGGTGTTTATGAATAAATATTTTTGACCACAGTACCATTGTCACTCTGTCTTTAACTCCTATATCTTGTAATTTTTGATATGTTAATGAATTTAAGAAATTTAATGCATTCTCAGATGTGCCAAGGGGTTTCCTCTCCATGGTTTCATTTACTAGCTTTAGTCTTTGACTGGCTAAATTGACCAATATACTTTGGTCATCCATGAAGTGCAAATAATGCCTAGATTTAGTAATTTCCACGAACAACGTATCCCAGATTATGTGTTTAGATCCCTGTAGAGGGCCCTTTCTTGTGTTCCTTTCTTTCAATTCACTAAATTTCTTCTGTAATTGACTTTTATCTTGTAATATTTTATTCTTACTTTTAGTCAATTTGGCTAGCTCAGATTTGATTTTTTCATTTTCCTCTTTTAACTCTCTTATCTCTTCATCTTTTAAGCTGAATTGGGACATGGGCACTAGTAGGTCATAGGCAGAAAATTCATTTAATGGTTTTTCAATATTTACAATAGTTGAGTCCTCATCAGTGGGAGTCTGACTCATTAGTTCCTCCATAATTTCTTTTTCTTCATTTTGATCACTTTTCAGCTGTGAAATTTGTGCTATTAGCTCATTCCGCTCCACTTCCCATTTGTCTCTTTCTTCTTGCAATTTCACGGTCTTACCTTTATACTCCATCATATCCTGATGAATCCTATCCTTCTCCTCTTGTAATGCTAATAATTCAGATGACTGAACATGCTCTGTACTCGGGATCTTCAACCTTTTCTTCAGTACCTGGAGGGCGTTGTATTTTTCTTCTAGGAGTCTTCTAATGGCCTGGGTGCTACCTGATTCATTTCCTGAGCTTATGATATCTTCTTGCAGCTTCTTTATTTGAATGAAAATGGCCTTGTTCTCAACCTTATCATGTTTCAACTGGACTTCCAATTTATCAACCAAAGCTTGTAACTTATTTATTATTACCATAGCATGTAATAAATCTGAATAAATAATGTCTCCCGTTTGTTTATGTAACTGTTTTTTATCTGGTACACTGATTTTGTCTAATCTCACTTCCATTTCTTACACTTTCTTATTACTCACCATAGCCAATTTAAAAGTATTTCTTTCTGAGTCCCGGGCAGAAATCAAGGAAGTCTTTGGATTATTTAGACTTCGCACCCGCGGGAGTAGATTCCTTGTTTCTTCTAGGGACTACTTTTGCTTCTCCATATAACTAGTCATGAGCTCTTCTTTAGACTTACAAACTGGGCCTGATTCTGTATTATCTACACTTTCAAAAGAAAATTGACTCACTTGTACAAATTTCGTGGGAACCAAATCAACTCTTTTCAAATCATCTAAAATAACTTCACTTAAAATTTTATCCTCTTCAGACAATTTGGCCTTTTTATGGGGACTATCTTCATCTACTTCCATACTTTCAACTTCTAAAAGACTTCTTTTAATCAAAATGTTAGAACCCTCTGTCATTTGAGATACTGCAACCGGTCTATTGCTTGTATTTTCATCAGATCCTGGAATTTCCATAAAGTGAAACAAATTGGCTACTTCATTCATACCTTCAACAACTTGATGGTCAAATGTATTATTTTTATTTTCTTGTTTTCTTAGGGAAATTGTATGATAGGGATCATAATTGACCCTCTGATCCCTTTGAAACTCCATGCTTTCCAACAATTTCTCTACAAACACCAGAGCACCCTTATTTTTAAAAATAAAAGAACCAACTTTAAGAGGGAACTTGATATTGGAAGATTTCTTGAAGGCCCCAAAATGTTCCTCTTCTCCATGCAATCTTTGTCTCATATACTCCAGTGTAAAAATATTGGGAGTAAGGAAAGCAAGCAATCTATAGGGTTCTCTAGTAAAACCATATATTCTCAAAACTGTAAAATCTTTGTATAGGAACCAATCTCCAATCCTATCATCAAGTGAAGACTGCATCATGATTTTCATTTCTTCCAATACTCGGGGTAGCATTTCATCAAACATCATCCTATATATTTTTGACATGATAGAATTTGCAAATTCCAATAGGCTGATTTGCTTGGGAAAATCTGAAGAGAATATGGTACTTAAGAACTGCAATTCGATGACATTCGAACATAGTAACATGTTCAGCAAATAAGTTTGAAACTTGAAAAACCTGACTTTTGGAAACTCACTCAATTGGAGATGTATAGCTTCTGCTAGATATTCATCTAAACTGAAGACATGAACTCACTGAGACTCAGAACTAATCGAACTCATTTTTAATAAGAATCCCAAGATGACTTCATTGACATGACAGTCATCATCTAGACCTAAGACCTGACAGACTAAAGACACAACTAATTGAACATCATCCCTGGAAATGTGAACATGATATGGCAGAAAGAGACCATCTAGTAACTGACCCTCGTTAAGAATGCTAGACAAGAATTTACAACAAACCTCAGTTTCACAATTTTTGTACACTTCAGCTCAAACAGACTCATTTACAGACTCGCGACTATCGAGGTAATTGTCGGGCAAGTTCAGGTTTTCACGGATGGCCTTTGCATCAATTTTACATAGTATCCTAGATGTAGAATGACTTACAATAACTCTCTCAGAAGAAGAATAGTTAACTGCACACCACTCATCAAACTCGAGAAAATGCAGGGTCTGCTCAATGGCAACATGATACAGAAACGATTTACAAGCATTTAAAATGTCATTTCCCTGTGAATTGTATCGCCAGAATATTTCTTTCATAACATATACACTTCCCACAGACAAGAAATGATCATATACTCCTCTATCCCTGTCAACCAGGTATTCTTCTCTCTCATCCAGAACTCGGTTAAACCCTTGTAAACCTTTCCCTTTATCCATAATACAGAAAACAACGGTAATTTGGCAGATGAAGTTTGAGTATTCGGGGCTTACCTGCTACTGTAACTGCATATACTCGAGGTTGACTATTAAAGGGTGGCGAGCAAGTAGTCCTTTTCATTCGTCCGACATAATAAAAAATAGTTCTTCAAACAAGTCAACTCTACTTATATAGGAACCCACTCTAGAGGCCCCCTTTAGCGGTTTCCCTCAAACTACTTTTTCCCTCGGAATGCACCACAGACTACCGCGTGTACCGTGGTTTCCATTCCGCTACCATTTTTCTTCTCCAACCATCATGCAACTCCACCCTCCGGATCCGTTAATGATCGTCGATGCATTTTATCTTTATTTTCCCGCCGTCAGATAAGTCTACACGTACCCATTCCCTTGAGCTCCTTCTCTTTAACGAATGTGCAAGTTTACGGAGCGGACTTCACATCGATTGTAGATTTCGGTGACTTAGCTTTATGACCGCTGATCTTTGCATCCTTTTTAACTATCTCCCTATATCCTTATCTTCCACGCATCTTCATGAAGCGGATACATTATAAGCTGTCGATCTCCATTTCCTTGATTTAAACCATTGGATCATGTGATTAACTTCATTGCTTAGGCACCCTTTATCATACTTTTACATCATTATATTTAACCAAAGTTTCAAGCAACCATTATTTTTCTTTAGCATGGTCTCTTCAATCGTCTGCTAGGTAGAGGTGTTAACAATAGGTAACATGTAAACCATAGGATTAAATCCTTAATACAATGTCTTTTTCCTAAGCTTAATGCTTAGAAAACATGGCATATGAAATATGCCATGTTAATAATTAACCTTTATAAAAATCAAAGGTCTGGTTTTTAAGCCAAGTTTATAACTCGCAAATAGAAAACATAGGTTATGCTAATATTTTTAATAAAATAAACATAGAACATAAATATACTAAGATATAAAAGACGAAACATAAACCCTAATGAAGTGTAAGTAGTACATAATAAATTTAGCTCTAATAGCTAATTGACGAAAATAGTATTTACCTTGTTATAAATCTGAGTCGGTAAGGAACCATAGCAACAAGAAGTAGGTCTATTAGGATCAAGATATTTAGTGATCTTTAAATAAGACCCTGTCTCAAAGTATGATATGCATACGAAATAAAAGAGCTGCCTTAGTTCAAAGAACTAAGTAAGCTTGTAGACAAGTAAACACTTTTACCTCTCAGAATGTCATGGGAGAACGAGTACCGCCACTCCGCCCACTTTGTTTCCACAAACAAAGTTAAGTTAGGACTTTGTAAATAAAAAGTAAGGCTATGAAACATGAATGAAGCATATGACCAAGTAACGACACATGCATGACAATATATAATTATAAGAATCAAAGTAGTAATCAACATTATGACATCTCAATTAAAACACAACAATAAGTATAACAGGAAGAACAATGATAGAACGTAAGAGCAGCTTATGAGCAAGATATTCAGTTCTCTTTAGATAAGACTCTGTCTCAAAGTATGATATGCGTATGAAATAAAAGAGGTGCCTTAGTTCAAAGAAATAAGTAAGCTTGTAGGCAAGTAAACACTTTTACCTCTCAGACCGTCATGGGAGAACGAGTCCTGCAACTTCGCCCACTTTGTTTCCACGAACAAAGTTAAGTTAGGACTTTGTAAATAACAATTAAGGCTACGCAAAATGAATGAATCATATCACCAAGTAACGACACATGCATGACAATGTATAATTATAAGAATCAAATTAGTAATCAGCATTATGACATCTCAATTAAAACATAGCAATAAGTATAACAGGAAGAACGATGATAGAACGTAAGAGCAGCTTATGACCAAGCAGTGATACAACTAGTGTACGTTATATTCCACAAGTTTTATAATATTTTGTCTAGGTAGTTTTTACTAGCCTATAATATTTTTTTTTTAATTTTTGGGGACATTACAAGTGCTATCATAGCCCAGTTTCAATACTAAGAGACCTATGGGCGCACCAAGCATTTACTGCAAGGAAAATAAAGTATGGTGTTCAATTTGTTACTAACAGGAAATTTTTCTGTTATTTAAAATTTTTGAAATTTCAAGAAACTTTTACTAAACAGTTCAATTTATGAACACTGAGTGAGATAACAGCCGGCAAGGAAAGATGAACACCCCCACCCTAGAAGCAGAACTGGTGGTGGAATTGAATTATGATATTTTAAAGACTATACACAGTATTCAAGAATAATTGTGAAGTCTTGGAGAAGATAGTCTGAATGAAAAAAAAGAACAGCAAGCTATAAATGAAGCATTATTAAGAAATATGATGGGAGGAAGCCCTTGGGGTAAACCTACCCAATCTAAAAATGGCTCCAAAATAGGAATGTACCCTTGAAGCACTGAAAAGAGATCATCATAGTCCTTCCAATAATGACTCTCTTTCTCCTCGAAGAAAGAAACAAAGAGGCATTGACAGTCTTCAGGGGGAGTTTAGAAAAATAAGAGCCTAGACCTATGAAGGTGAAGTAAAAACTGGGGAGAAGGCTGAAGAGTGGCTGTTGGGCATGAGCAAATATTTTCAGGTTCATAACTACTCAAATGAGATGAACGCTTGTCTTTCTATCTATAACTTGAATGGCAAGGTGACAAGATGGTGGAGAGATTTAAAACACACCAAGAAAAATGAGCTAAGAGAAATACGTTGGGATACCTTCCGAAAACTTTTCCAAGAGAAATATATGTCGTAAAGGTTCTTCGACAGAAAAGTGAAATATTTTCACAAACTACGAATGGGATCCATGACTATGGATGCGTTTATTGACAAATTTATAGATCTATTGCATTATCTACCATACATCAAATAATAAAAGGTAAAGATCCAACGGTTCCTAGGATGTCTTCCTCCTAGTTTTCGAGACAAGATTGAATTCAACATGGCTAAGACCTTATATACCACACTGTACTAAGGTAGGCTCTATTATTAGCATGGACATCTAAGGCAGGAGAACATGAACCAAAACTGAGACAAGTCTAAGAAATTTTTTGATAACCACAAACCTGGGTCTAGCCCACAACCATACAAAAAGAAGAATAACAACGTTCAAGCAAACATGAACTTCAATAAATCTAGTACAAAGCCTTATGTACCATCTTCTAATGCTAACAAGCAAGTAGAAAATGGAACTAATTCTACCCCGCTACAGATTAAGAGCTTGAAATGCAGTGGGCCTCATTATGCCCGATATTGTAAGAACAAGATCAGTGGGGTCTTACACAGCTTACAAGAAGAACCAACTATTGAGGACATAGCTGGAACACCGCTGATCTATGCAGCATTGGATGGACAACAAGCATATCATCAAGCTACAATGGTTGAGATAGAAGGTAAGATCTTGAACACTTCTATTTCAATACTTATTGATCCTGGTGCTTACCGGAGCTATGTTTTGCCTAAAATTGTTGATGAATGCAAACTAGGAAAAGTGAAACATGATTAACCTTGGATGGTTCAATTAGCCATAGGTACAAAACAAAATATTTTGGAAATTGTTAAAGAATTTGAGGTAAACCTGAATGGTTTTCCTACGAAAGTAAACCTGAACATCCTACCTTTAGGATCGTACGATGTACTTATAGACATGGAATGGATGGAGTAGCACCATGTCAATCTTGATTTCTTACACAAGTCTATATTGTGTACTGATAGCCTAGGGAACCAAGTGAAGGCTTAGGGCATTCCAAAGAAACTTTCTGTAAGACAAATATCTGCCTTACAAGCGAGCAAATGCGTTAGGAAAGGATGCAAGTTGTTTATAGTGAACATCCAAGACATAGATTCTGATAGAGAAAAATGCATAGAAGACTTCCCCATTCTTGAAAAATTCAAGGATGTGTTTCCCGAGGAAATCCCTGGATTACTTCCAAAAACAAGACCTAGACTTCTCCATCGAACTAACACTGGGATCAGTTCCGGTTTCCAAAACCCCTTACTGCACGAGTGCACCTGAGTTGGTGGAACTCAAACTACGGCTGCAGGAATTGATAGAGAAAGGGTATATTTGACCTAGTGTGTCTCCTTTGGGAGCACCGATATTGTTCATAAAGAAGAAGGACAATACGATGTGGATGTGCATCCATTACTGTCAGTTGAACAAAATGACTATCAAGAACCATTATCCACTCACTAGGATCAATGACTTGTTCGATCAGGTGGGAGGGGCCATAATCTTTTCAAATATTGACCTACGATATGAGTACCATTAGGTATGGATTCACGATGAGGATATTCACAAAACCACATTTTGTACAAGGTACGGGCACTATGTGTTTGTAGCAATTCCTTTCGGGTTGACTAATACACTCACAAACTTTATGTGTATGATGAACAACATATTCAGTAGGTATTTGGATAAGTTCATCTTGGTATTTATAGACAACATACTAGTTTATTCGAAGAATAAAGAATATCATGAAGAACACCTTTGCATAGTACTACAAGTGTCGAGAGAACACCATCTTTACGCTAAGTTTAGTAAATATGATTTTCACAAACCACAGATACAGTATTTAGGTCACATTATTTCCAAGACAGGGATAGTTGTGGACCTAAAAAAGATTAAAGCCATAAAGGACTAGCCTACCTATACTAGTGTCATTGATATTAGGTACTTTTTGGGATTAGTCGGATAATATCGAAATTTCATTGAGAACTTCTCGAGAATCACTTGCCCCATGACCGCTTTGCAGAAGAAGCTGAGTAAGTTCTTATGGACCACTAAGTGTGAAGAAAGTTTCCAAAAGCTAAAGCATCTTTTGATGACCGCACCGGTGTTATGAATTGCGGATCTCGATGGGGATTTTGTTGTTTGCATGGATGCAAGCAAGGAAGGACTTGGAGGAGTCCTCTTGTAGAACGATCATGTGATCTGTTATGAACCATAGAATTTAAAATAGCATGAGAAGAATTACCATATGCATGATCTTGAGTTAGTTTCCATCATCCATCCTTTGAGGATGTGGAGGTACTATCTCATGGGAAGGAAACCTTCTGAAGACAGACGATATGAGTCTGAAATATTTATTCTATCAACCCAATCTGAATGCAAGGCAGGCCAGGTGTTTGGATTTCCTTAGTGAGTACCATTTTGAGCTAAAGAACATTAAGGGAAAAGAGAATAAGGTTTCTGATGTTTGAGCCGACGAACTCATATGATATACGAGGTGACTTTGAGTCAAACCGATGCATATTTGCATGACAGGATTAGAGTGACCAATAGAGTTGAGCCCTTCTATGTGGAAATCCTCAAGAAACTCTAAGAGGACAGGTTGTTTCAGTAACAAAAGGAATACAAGATAGATGAATCCGAACTGCTATGGTCCAAGGATTGGTTGTATGTTCCAAAAGGAGGGGACCTTTGGTCCAACATCCTCACAAAATTTCATTGGAAAACCTACTCCGGGAACCCAAGATACCAAAAGATGATATCCATCGTCAAGAGACATTTTTTCTGGCCTAATTTAAAGGCTGACATTGCAATGTTTATTGCAAAATTTCAAGAATTTCAACTAGTCAAAGCTATGCATCATCATCCCGGGGGATTGCTGCAGCTGTTACCCATTCCGGAATGGAAGTGGGAGGTCATCACTATGGATTTCATCACTGGTTTACCAAAAAGTAAGAAGCAAAATGATTTTATTTTTGTGGTCATCGACAAGTTGTCGAAAGTAGCACACTTCATTCATGTGAAGTCGACCTACAAAGCAATGAACATTGTTGATATCTTCTTGAAGCAGATATTTAGATTGGACAGTATGCCCAAGGAAATTATATTGGATCGAGATGTTAATTTTACAGGAAACTTTTGGATCTCTTTATTCTCCATACTGGAGACGGAGTTGAAATTTAGCACTATATATCACTTGCAGACAGAAGGGAAGACAAAAAGAGTAAACCAGACTGTTGAGGACAAGCTTAGGATGTATGTGTAACACCCCAGTTTTGACCCCATTGCATTAGAAGTAAATGATGTATATATTTTAAATGATCATGGTGTGGAGATAAAGGCCAAGGCCCCACCATTTATTGGTTATGCTATGTTTCAGATTTAAATTGTCACCGGTGGTATATCGGGGCATGCGGCATACATATCAAGTTTTTCCATCATGTAAATATGCATCTTTAATTAAAATGAACCCAACCAGCTACGTTCACAGCAACAAAACTGAGAAGGGGGAATGATTTTCATAAGGATAAGGGTGGGGGAAAAAGCCATGGGTCATATCTCCTTGTTTTATCCAACCACCACCATTAATATCTGTTGCTGTTAGCTGGGGAAGTTATGGCTGGGAGTGGAGTGTGGCAGGACTGTCAGTCCTTGCCCACATGCACACTCCACCAGCATGGTTGACCTCATGATGGCAAGCAAACCACCACCACCACTCCAGCGGACACTCCATTCTCTCCATGACGGTGATGAAACACTCATGCACTTTTGACTATGCGTTCTCTCCATAGTATGTTGATCCTCACGCAGGGATGGGGGCCTGTTCATTATTTTCACGCACAAGATTTTCCTGGTTTTGACTCACGTAGCAAGCTGGGATTCATGCTCTTTCATCCACAATTTTCCTGTGAAGGGCCATTCACGTTTTCAGTTGTATGATCCCCTTACAGACTGGTATGGCCGTGTAATTTTCTCATCATTTCAGTGTTGAGATTGGTACCGTGTTCTTCCTGTGAGTCATGGTTTCCATCGTTCTCCTCAAGATTCGTTCTGTTGCTGTGGTCTCCCTTATGTTGTGTTTGTTGTGGTCTTCTCTGCATTTTGGGTTCTGGTGCAAGTTTCCCTTACAAACTAGTTGGGAGACTGCATTTTATTCCCTAGTGTGGGTTGCGTAAGTTTTCCCCAGTGACTTCGATTGTGTAGAATGAGATTTTGTTCCCCACGTTTGTTGGTTGTGTATGCTGCTATGCTTTGGGACTACCACAGACTATTTGGAATCATTTTCCTTGTTTAAGCTATAACAGCTGATTAATTGCATGTGTGCAATGGTTGGTCTTTATACTGCGTTGGGAGTAGGGATGGGGGATTTGTTTGCTTGATAAACCTGGTTTGTTTGGAAGCCACACAGACAGAGCTAGAGGGATGGCTTTCTTCTCCACAACCCCTGAATTGCACTGGAAGGGAATGCAGGGCCTGAGGGACTGTGTAGTAGAGAAGGGACTGATTCCTTATGTTGGGTGTGTGTGGGTGTCTTAGAAGTCAGGCTAGTTCTGGTGTAGGTGTTCCTAGCTCGGTAATGAGCTCACCAGCTTAGCATTTAGCTTTTCCCAACTCTTGGATGGCCTGATAAACCTAACCATGTTGGCTTGGCTGTCTTGTTGATGTCCTAATAAACCCAACTGTGTTGGCTTGGCTATGTTTTATGTATCCTTGGCTATGTATAAGCCTGATTGTTCCTTATTCCTTGGAGAATCATGCCCAGCTCGGGGGTGGCAGCGTTGCTGAGAGATTAAG
The DNA here is from genome assembly GCA_001517045.1 of Pseudotsuga menziesii. Taxonomy (NCBI): domain Eukaryota; kingdom Viridiplantae; phylum Streptophyta; class Pinopsida; order Pinales; family Pinaceae; genus Pseudotsuga; species Pseudotsuga menziesii. The sequence goes on along the minus strand of LPNX010467306.1, from coordinate 546,062 downwards.
GAGCACACTAGCCTATGGTTGGGTGGAACATTGCAGCGACATAGCTGGTTGTGAAACGAATTCTATAAGATAAGTAACCTTGTCTATTTTACTTCTACAATCCTATTTACTATTAATGATTATGATGAACATGTTGAATGAATGCTTGTATGAATGTATGTTTCTTCTGCTGTGTATGATAAATGATCAGGTATACATGTTCTAGTTCAAAGCATTTTGTTTTAGCATTTCAACATTTTATGAATGCACATGTTCATGGGGTTGGTTTCCTAAATGGTTAACGCCATGGTAGTGTCCTCTTCACCGGTCAGAGGGTCAGGGACGTTACAGTGTGGTATCAGAGCTCATGTTGTAGCATGGGCTTGAATGAGCCATGAAAGATGCAGTGACAGAGGTAGGATTTATTTCTGCCCAACAGAAATAAGAAGTTTATGATAGAAAACTTCCGCAAATTTGTCTAAGTGTTTGAACTGTCGGTTCATTGGAACACTTTGTGGGAAGGACTTACGATGTAGTGGAGAGCTAGGCAGAAGCACACCCGACGAAGGACTGTTGGAAGGAAAATTGCGGGAAATTTTTTCTAAGTGTTCGACGTCCATCAGTGGAAAAATTTGATCGAGTGAATTCCGTTGCGAATGGCTAGACAACTACGCGTTTGAGAGGTAAGGGCTCCAACCTCCAATGCTGTAAAGAAATTTCAAAATTTTTCTGAGTAATGAAAACATAGACCATCAGAAGAAGAAAGGGTTTCGTGTGCCGCCATTTCAGAATCCTAGAGCACTAGCCTTTTGATGAGAAGAGACTGTCGATACTGATTAGGTTATGCCTCAGTAGATTGGGCTGCCGATCGGGAGAAGAGAAAAGATGGTAGGCCGCCATTACGGCTGTTGATGGAACTAGTTCACCAACAAAAAGAAGAGAATTGAGTCGATCAAGCGGTGAAAAGGAAGACTAAAGGGAAAATTTCTCTAAGTCTGGGAATCATCGGCCACCAGCGATGGTTAGTTGAACACATTGCCGACACCTACTTAAATTAAGTTGCTGATGAGCTATGTCGGATGAAGTTAGTGGATTGAACGTCCACCGTTGTGTCTATCTAATGGACCATCCTTCCAAAGGTTAGAGTATTCGATTGCCGACGCGGTAGTGCTTAGTGGATCCGATCATCGATGAACAGTGGAGCAATTTTGTTGTGCTAACTAAGACCCGATCCTGTATAAGGGAAATTTTGAGTTTTTCATGGGATTTCTTAGTAGATTTTGACTGTTTTTCAGTGGGATTTTCAGAAATTTTACAGTGAATTTTTAGGGATGAAAAGGAGGAAGTGGCAGCAGTCTCATGCGCTAGATTGCACAAAAACCATAGATTTACAAAACAAAACAAAAAAACCCAAGGGCGCTGCCCTCGACCCTACAATGGAAATCCCCCTTGACCCCCATCGTCCCCTTTAGATAGACGTTCTTTGATGAAGGAAATCTTGTGTTTGGGAAAACTTGTAATTTTATAATTTTTCCAGGAGAGGGTAAGTAATGCTGGTTTATATCAATGTTATGCATCTAACGCTCATGTCACTAACACATTTGCAGAATCATAGTCACCTTCAAGGGTAGTATTCTAGGTAGTGCAGTTGATAAGCCAGAGGTGGTTTAGTCATTAGAACCCATGATGGGTATGATGCTCGGGATTATTACGAGCAAGCAGAAGATGTCATGGGAGAAAATGTTCGTAATAGAAATGATGACATAGAGTCTAATGGAAGGAGATTCCAAGAGACACTGTCAGATGTTGTAGCCACCATGAGAAGCTTCATCAAAGCCCAGGAAGAGCAGCATCAGTTGAATGTTGCTATGTTGCAAATTTTAATAGACTTACAAAGAAAGATAGACTTTGGACGAGGTAGAGAAAGACCAGAAGGCAGTAAGAGCAGTACTAGGAGAAGGAGAAGGACTTCTAGTGGATCATCTAATTCTGAAGAATCCAGTGGGGATTCAAGTTCTTCTTCTCATAAAAGGAAAAGAAAGAGACACCATAGGGATTACTCTCGAGATGAATTTAAGAAAGATAAAAATCTGACATTTGATGGTGAGGTAAAGACTAGAAAAGAGGCTGAAGCTTGGCTTCTTGGGATAAAGAAGTACTTTCAAGTGCATGATTATTCAGGAAACATGAAGGCAAGAGTTGCCATATTAAATATGAATGGAAGCGCATCCATTTGGTGGGAGCACTTCAAGTAAGTAAAGAGGATCAGTGAAAGGAGGCTTAAGTGGAAACAGTTCAAGAAGTATTTCAAGTAGAAATACCTCTCTGACAAGTATTATGATGACAAGATTAAGGAGTTCCATGAGCTGAGATTGGGATAGCAGACCATGGAAGAGTATGCGAATAAGTTTTTGGAGCTATTGAGGTATGTCCGGTACATCAGAGATGAAAAAGTGAAGGTCCAACATTTTCTTAGTGGATTACCTCAGTCTTACAAAGATAGAATTGAGTTTTATGAACCTAGAAATCTTGAAGAAGCAATACGGAAGGCTAAGTATTGCTATGACCAAAACAAAGGGAAGCTGGATTACCATAAGGCATGGAAGGACAAGAGGAATGAGAAGTTTGACCAAAGAAAGAAAGGTTTCAAACCTTCTAACTTTAGGAATCAACAAAAGCATCCATTTCAAGCTGCGAGTAAACCAGTTGGAGTGACAAGAGAAAAGCCTAAAGATCCACAACAGAATAGAGGACTGCTTCAAAGCTGGAAATGTGGAGGACCCCATATGCATCGAAATTGTCCACTCGAGAATGAGAGTGCATGGCCAGCTTACAACATTCAAGAAGTAGAAACAGTGGGTCAAATAGCAAGGCCAGTCCCTAGGATTTATGTAGCCCTGGAGGACTGCTAGGCAGATCACAAGTCAACTGTGGTTGAAGTAGCACGTAATATTGTTGAGCAATCTGTTTCTATTTTGATTGACCCTAGAGTAGTGGAGATTTGTGCTTTTAAGGAAGTAAAGCATAGGAAGTCTTGGTTGGTTCAGCTAGCCACTGGAACTAAGAGAAAAGTTAGTGAAGTGGTAGAGAAATGTCCATTGGTCATGGATGGATTGGTCACTTTTGTAGATCTAAATGTTCTACCGCTTGGTTCCTATGATGTTCTCATTGGGATGGGTTGGTTAGAAGCTCACAGGGTAAAGCTTTACTATTACAATAAGACTTTCAAATGCATGAATGAAGAAGGGAACCTAGTAGTTGTGAAAGGTATTCCAAAGGGGATTTCAGTACAGCAGGTTTCAACCATGCAATTAAAGAAGTTTTGTAGGAAGGGATGCTAGTTGTATGCAGCCCATAATTTGGAGACATCAGGAGATGAAACTCTAAGGTTGGAGGACTATCAGGTGTTACAGGAATTCAGGGATGTGTTTCCTGATGAGATTCTAGGGCTTCCTCCCAAGAGGGACATTGACTTCACAATTAAACCTGTGCCAAGAGCAGCACCCATGTCCAAGAGACCCTAGAAGATGAGTACACTAGAGATGCTAGAGTTGAAGATGCAACTGCAAGAGTTGTTGGAAAAGAAGTATATCTGGTCGACTGTGTATCCTTGGGGAGCACCGGTTCTGTTTGTAAAGAAGAAAGATGGTACACTCAGGTTATGTATTGATTACCGACAATTGAACAAGGTTACTGTGAAGAATAAATATCCTTTACCTAGGATTGATGACCTTTTTTATCAAATGAGGGGAGAAAAGGTATTTTCCAAGATTGACTTGAGGTCTAGTTACCATCAGGTGAGAATCAAGGATGAAGACATTCATAAGACAGCCTTCAGAAAAAGGTATGGACATTATGAGTTTGTAGTGGTACCATTTGGCCTCACAAATGCACCAGCTACATTTATGTGCCTTATGAATAGTGTCTTCAGTAGATATTTGGACAAGTTTGTTCTTGTTTTCCTTGATGACATTCTTGTTTATTCTAAGAATAAGAAAAAGCATGAAGAGCATTTGAGGTTGACATTGAAATTGCTTAGGGAGCACTAGTTGTATGCAAAACTAAGCAAGTGTGACTTCTATAGAGATAGAATTCAGTATTTGGGTCACATTATCTTAGAGGAAGGTATATCTGGGGACCCTGAAAAGATCGAAGCCATTATGAATTGGCCTACTCCAAGAAATGTGACAGATGTAAGATATTTTATGGGACTTGCAGGATACTACAGGAGGTTCACTGAGGGATTCTCCAAAGTTGCACATGCCATCACTTCTTTGGAAAAGAAGGGGATGAAGTTTGAATGGAAAACAAGGTGTGAAGAAAGTTTTCAGTAGTGGGAGAATCTTGTCACCAGTGCACCAGTATTGAAGGTCGCAGATCCAGAGAAAGATTTTGTGGTGTGTACCGATGCATGCGGACAAGGGCTTGGAGGAGTCCTTATGCAAGACAACCACGTGATATGTTATGAGTCAAGAAAGCTCAAGGAGCATGAGAAGAACTATGCCACTCATGATCTAGATCTTGCAGCCATAGTACATGCTCTCAAGACGTGGAGGCATTACTTGATGGGTAGAAGATTTTTGCTCATAACAGATCACTGTGTACCGAAGTATTTGTTTGATCAGCCTACTCTGAATGCTAGGCAAGGAATATGGCTGGAATTTTTATGTGAGTTTGATTTCAAAATAAAGCACATAAAAGGAAAAGAAAACAAGGTAGCTGATGCACTTAGCAGGAAGATGCAAGAAATGCATGTGGCATCTCTTAGTATTTGCCAATCAGATTTGAGGCAGCAGATTGCTAATCATGTTGCTGGAGATGAATTGTATGAGCAGGTAAAAGATAAATTGCAATAGCAAAGCCTTGAGAAGAGGTATGAAGGATATAAATTGGAAGAAGAGGGGATTGTCACTTATAAAGGTAGAATTTATATTCCAGATGTAGCCGATTTGAGGAGAGTTATCATGGATGAAATCCATCAAGCTCCATATTCTGGTCACCCAGGATATCAGAAGACAATTGCTATAGCTAGAAAGCAGTACTTTTGGCCAAGAATGAAAAGGGATATGGCTGAGTACATTTTGAGGTGTATGAAATGTCAACAGGTAAAGGTTGAGCATCAACACCCTGCAGGTTTGTTGCAGCCTTTGCGAGTTACAGAATGGAAATGGGAAGTTATTTCCATGGATTTTATTACAGGATTGCCGATGATTTGGAGACAACATGATTCCATCATGGTTGTAGTAGACAAGTTGACAAAGGTAGCGCATTTTATACCAGTGAAGTATACTCATAAGACTGGTGACATTGCAAATATCTTCATGAAGGAGATTTTCAAATTGCATGGATTGCCGAAGGCAATAGTCTCTAACAAAGATGTCAAGTTCACTTCCAATTTTTGGAAGGGTTTTTTTGCAGACTTGGGTACAAAGCTAAACTTCAGCACTCCATACCATCCTCAGACAAGATGGGTAGACAAAGAGAGTTAATCAGGTGCTTGAAGACATGCTTCGCATGTACGTAATGGACAAACCAAACAGGGGCGAAGATTACTTACACTTGGTAGAGTTTGCTTATAACAATGGACAGTAGGCATCCTTAGGGATGAGTTCGTATGAATCCTTGTATGGAAGAAGGTGTAGGACACCAGTGACTTGGGATATCCTAGTGAACTGGATTGTGCTTGGACCATAATTACTCAAGGAAATGGAGCAAGAGGTTGTAAAGATTAGGAAGAATATGAAAGCACCACAGGATAGACATAAAAGCTATGCGGATAAGCATATGGTGAACAAGGAGTCCAATGTTGGGGATCATGTTTACCTCAGAGTGAGGGAAAGGAAGAGTTCCTTGAGGATTGGAAGTTGTGCCAAGCTACCACTAAGATATTATGGGCCGTTTGAAGTGCTTGAAAGAATAGGGCTCGTTGCATATAGAATTGCATTGCCTACTAGCACTAGGGCTCATAATTTTTTTCATGTTTCTTTACTTAATAGATATGTACATGATCCTAACCATGTTATAAATTTGGATTTGATTCAGGTGGAAACCAAGGGAGAGTTTCGAATCGAGCCAATGTGCATCCTCGACAGGAAGGTCACAATTCTCTGGAACCGGGCCATAGGGCAAGTAAAAGTGTAATGGGAGCACTACGGACCTGAAGAGGATACATGGGAGATGGAGGATGCCATGCGATTGGCACATCCATTTTTGTTCAATTCTACGGAACACTAAGGAGATACTAGTGTAGCATTTTGTTCAAATTTTGTAAAGCACTGAGGACAGTGCTATTCAAAGGGGAGGGGAATGTAACACCCCGGTTTTGACCCTGTTGCATTAGAAGTAAATGATGTATATATTGTAAATGATCATGATTTGGAGCTAAAGGCCAAGGCCCCACCATTGATTGGTTATGCTATGTTTCATATTTAAATTGTCACCAGTGGTATATCGGGGCATGCAGCATACATATCAGGTTTTTCCATCATGTAAATATGCATCTTTAATTAAAATGAACCCAACCAGCTATGTTCATGGCAAGTAAATTGAGAAGGGGGCATGATTTTCACAAGGATAAGGGTGGGGGAAAAAACCATGTGTCATCTCTCCTTGTTTTATCCAACCACCACCATTAAGAACTGCTGCTATTAGTTGGGGCAGTTATGGCTGTGAGTGGAGTGTAGCAGGACTGTCAGTCCTTTCCCACACGCACACTCCATCAGCATGGTTGACCTCACAATGGCAAGCAAACCACCACCATCACTTTGGAGGACACTCCATTCTCTCCATGATGGTGCTGAAACACTCATGCACTTTCAACTACGCATTCTCTCCATAGTCTGTTCATCCTCATGCAGGGACGGGGGCTTGTTCATTATTCTCACGCACAGGATTTTCCTGGTTTCGACTCACATAGCGAGCTGGGAGCCATGCTTTTTCATCCACAATTTTCCTGTGAACGACGATTCATGTTTTCGGCTATATGATCCCCTTATAGAATGGTATGGCCATGTAATTTTCTCATCATTTCAGTGTTGAGATTGGGACTGTGTTCTTCCCGTGAGTCATGGTTGCCACCTTTCTCCTCAATATTCATTCTGTTGCTGTGGTATCCCTTACGTTTTGTTTGTTGTTGTCTTCTCTGCATTTTGGGTTCTGGTGCAAGTTTCCCTTACAGACTGGTTGGGAGACTGCATTTTCTTCCCCAGTGTGGGTTACGTAAGTTTTCCCCAGTGACTTCGATTGTGTAGAATGGGCTATTGTTCCTCACGTTTGTTGGCTGTGTATGCTGCTACACTTTGGGGCTGCCGCAAACTATTTGGAATGATTTTCCCTGTTTAAGCTGTAACTGCTAATTAATTGCATGCGTGCAATGGTTGGTCTTCAGACTGCGTTGGGAGCAGGGATGGGGGCTTGGTTTGCTTGATAAACCTGGTGTGTTCAGAATCGACATAGACAGAGCTAGAGGGTTGGATTTCTTCTCCACAACCCCTGAATAGCACTGGAATGGAATGCAGGGCCTGAGGGATTGTGTAGCAGAGAAGGGACTGATTCCTTATGTTGGGTGTGTGTGGGTGTCTTAGAAGTCAGGCTAGTTCTGGTGTAGGTATTCCTAGCTCGATAATGAGCTCATGAGCTTAGCATTTAGCCTTTCCCAACTCCTGGATGGCATAATAAACTTGATCATGTTGGCTTGGCTATCTTGTTGATGGCTTGATAAAACCAACTGTGTTGACTTGGTTGTCTTTTGTGTATCCTTGGCTACGTGTAAGCCTGCTTGTTCCTTATTCCTTGGAGAATCATGCCCAGCTTGGGGGTGGCAATGTTGCTGAGAGATTAAGGAGCATGCTGGCCTATGGTTGGGTGGAATGTTGCACCAATGTATCTAGTTGCAGAACAAATTATTATAAGATAAGTAACCTTGTCTATTTTACTTCTACAATCCTATTTACTGTTAATGATTATGGTGAACATGTTGAATGAATGCTTGTATGAATGTATGTTGCTTCCGCTATGTATGATAAATGATCACGTATACATGTTCTAGTTCAAAGCATTTTGTTTCAACATTTCAACATTTTATGAATGCACATGTTCATGGGGCTAGTTGCCCGGATGATTAATTCCATGGTAGCATCCTCTTCACTAGTCAAAGGGTCAGGGATGTGACAGTATGTCATGAACAACCCCATGAAGTGGGAGGATTACCTACATCTCACAGTGTTTTCGTATAACAATGGTTATTAGACTTCCACAAAGATGAGTCCCTTTGAGGTACTCCATGGATGAAAGTGTAGAACACCGGTTACTTGGGAAAGGCCGGTGGATCAGCTCATGTTAGGGCCTCATTTGTTGATGGACATGGAACAGTTGGTTACCAAGTTCCAGGTGAATCTTAAACATTATGCAGATTGAAAAAGAAAAGATAAATATTTTCAAATAGGCGATCATGTTTACTTGAAAGTAAAAGCCAAACGAAGCTCATTGAGCTTGGGTAGGTGCGGTAAGTTAGCACCTAGATTTTTTGGACCTTTTGAAATACTAGCCAAGAAAGGGCCATTGGCATATGAACTAGCATTACCTGCACATGTAAGAGTCCATACTATTTTCCATGCATATTTGTTAAAGAAATATGTTTATGATACTAAACATGTTGTTGATTGGTCCCTATTATAGGTGGAACCTGAAGGGGATTTTTCCCCTCAACCTACTCATACACTACACAAGAGACAGGTGTAGCTTCAGAAGTGCACCATAGTCTAGTTGAAATTTCAATGGAAGCACTTTGAGGTTGATGAGGCTACTTGGGAGAATGAAGCCACCATGAGAAAGGATTACTCCGCCTTGTTTCATAATGTCATTTCAAGTCCCTAGAACACTAGGGATGGTGTTGTTCTAAGCTGGGAGGGATGTAATACCCTGAATTTTGAACCTAACTCTTATAGGCATGTGCCTATTGATTATGATGATTATCTTTATGTTTTATTTATATATATATATATATTGGGTAAAAGACTCCACTATATATGAAAATGATGATTTTTATATATATTGGGTGTAAGCTAATTATTGATGATCTATCTATATATATATATATATATATATGATTGTTTATGCTGGGCATGGACCTTGAAGAACATGATTAATGAGATGTTTTGTGTTGAGAGGGAAGTTATGTAGCACATGAGTGATTGAAGATTTGTGTTGAGTGAGGAGCTCTGGAGCACATGAGTGATTGATGATTTTTGTTGAGCGAGGATCTATGGGGCACATGATTGACTGATGATTTGTGTTGAACGAGAATATTTGTACGACATGAGTACTTACTTTTGTGTTGATCAAGAATCTATGGAACACATGAAAAGATAATTGGAAGTGTTGGGAATAAGACCTGAAGCCTTCCATGTTGATGTTGAGCATAACCTCTGGAGCATCAGATCCTTGGCCATTGTATCCCTAAGTGTATCGTACAAGTACATCCTAGCATTAGTGTTGAGTGAAGATCTATGGAATTGCACTAGGTTGTAACTCCCTGTTAAAGCAGTTAGTATGGGCTCTGGTAAGCGCTAGGGGTTACTGAAAAAAATTTAATAAATTTCGAGTGAAAATGACTCGAGAAAAATATTGATCTCATCATACTTATTTAAAAGTGATTAAATGAAATTTTGAATTTCTGTATTCTCATCAAGGACTGAAGAACTACCACATTATACGAGGGAAATCCAACATGCAAGGACGTTTAGAGTTTCTTAGCCTAGTAGACCTAAACCATCTACCTACTTGATTTTAATGGAGAATTGTCATTAAGTCTAGGGATCATGATATATGATGCCCAAAGACAAATGTTAACAAGTGTTATATTATTATGTACGTTATACATGGTATGTATAAAGAGTTAAATATATTTATAATATTAATGATAAAATAAAGAAAGAAAATATCCATCCATTATTATTTATTATGTAAAGATAATAAATAGTCCAAAACCTAAAAAGTCTAATTAGGACCTAGTAGAAAGTTCCTAAGTTAAAATATTAATAATTACCCAAAGTAATTGAAAAGGGTTAAATCAAGAAACCAAGGTTTCTTGATTTAACTGTCCCTTTGACTGAAAAGTCTGTCTATAAAGACTCAAGACAAGGAAAGGCTTGGAGTTCTGATCTATGTTTGGAGGAGTCATTTCCTGCCTGTATTCTCTCAAGTGATTCTTGGAGAACATTTTCCTAGAAGGAAAAAGGAGAACTGATCCAGATCTGATATACCAGATAGGAAACCCTACCTTAGGGGCTATAAGCGACTTGCATGTTGGAGTCCATCTCTGGGGGATCCAAATTAAAACTAGGAATGGTTCCGAGTCATGGTTGGGTGGAACGTGGTAGTTCCCAAGTGATTTGGTCATCAAAATAGAGTTCAGATATACCCTTGAATTGTTGATACTGGTTATTTAAGTGTACAGGTTCAGCTATTAAAGGAGCTTCAGAATAGTACATGTATGAAATCCTAGTATGTCTTGAGTCATTTCTAGCATAAATGTTGGATGCTTTAGGTAAAAGTTCATATTGTATTTTCTAACCCTATAAATGGTTGTTCTATCCATATCTTCTAGGGTTTACATTTATTAAAGTATAACCCTAGTCTACAATTTATATCGCATGTTGCATTCACTAGGGTTTGTTTAATTGAGTTTGTTTCTGTATTGATCTTCATTAATTAAACTATGTTCATTGTAAACTAGGTTTTGTCTCACGTTACTATATAGCTGTTTTTTTAGCCTTACTTACTCTACCAACATATTCCATTTGTCAATAGAGGCATG